>PVJO010000485.1:0-230000 GCA_004026905.1 Hystrix cristata | reverse complement strand
GACTATAGTCATAGTTGGAGGCAGCCTTTCTTGGCTAGCAGGTGGAGGAACCAATATTTCTGGAAAATTATGATCCCGTTGCCTTTGGTGTCCTGGTTTGAAAGCTCTGAGGTAGGTAACAGGTGATATGATAAGAAATTGCTATGGAAACCATAATTGGAACTGGAGTTCAATAATACCAGAACTCACTTCCTACTCCTGCTGGTTCATCCCTCATCTCTTTTTACCTTTTTATTTTGGCCCTACTCCTTCCACAGAGATGGGAATGGTAACCACCCACCCAAAGAATGGGACGTATATTAGCATCCTAGAACTTTTCCACAAAGTGCCACAAACTGGGTGGCTTAAAAATAAAATAAACAGAAATTTGAGGGTCTCAAAATTCAAGTCAAGATGTCCATGGGGACATGGCTCTGAAGATTCTAAGGAAAGATTTAATCCATGTCTCTCTCTTAGATTCTAGAGTTGCCAGCAATCTTCGCTCTCCCCTACTGTGTACTCTCAGTTTGACTCGTAGCAACCTCTGCTTCCATCCCCTATAGTGTGTTTTCTCATGTGTCTCTTCTCTTCTTGTAAGGACACTGGTCACATTGGAATGGAGCCCACTCTAACTGTGTTAGCCAGTTTCCTAGTGAAATACCCAAGGCAATTAACATATAAAATGTTATGGTGTACAGCTGGATGTCCGAGCCTCTTGTGCTCATGGGCAGGGCTTTTGGATCATTATTCAATTATGGGAGCGGTATAGCTGACTTGCTGCTAGGCTGCAAGGTCCAGGCAGGTGACTGGGGAGTGTGTCCTGGAAGGGGACGTCACCCCAGCTCCTCCCTTTGCTCTCTGCTTCCTGGCCCCCATGAAGTCAGCTTTCCTCCACCAGACCCTTTCATCATGCTTTCCTTCTTTGGATCTGGCCAAATATAGATCAAAGACATGGGCCAAAATAAATCTCTCCTTTCTCAAGTTGTGGATGTTGGGCATTTCATCCCATGGGGAAGTGACACAGACATAAAAAGGAAAGGTTTATTTTGGCTCATGTTTCCACAGATTGGGCATCTGAGATTGGGCATCCACCTGTATTTGGGCATCCTGTGAGGGTGGCATGTCACTGTGGGAGTGCACACTTAGACTATGAGCCAGGAAGCAGAGAAAAGGCAAGAAGAGGAAAAGACCAGGTTCCCATGGTCTTCAATGGCATTCTCACAGTGACCTGTGGACCTTGTACTAGGACCTAGTCTCTAAAGGTTCTGCTACCTCCCAATGGCATCATCAGCCTTCAACACGTGGACCTTTGGGAGACATTCATATGCAAACCGTAGCATGAACCAAGTATGAAGTCATATTGATTTGCTTATATTGCGGTCCTAGATACCAGAGATTAGAAAGAAGTAGTATGACCAAAGTATCCTACGCAGGCGAAAACATTATCTGTCACAGTTCACTCTAATCCATATGTTCAATTATTCAGTTTTCTCGTGTTATGTTTATTACAAACTCATTTTGAGAGCTGGCCAAGAATTTATGTGGGATACCTCGGCATGGATGTTTTAGTGAGATGCTTTAAAAACATAGATTCACCTGATTGCTGGTGACATCTGTTTTCAAACTATTCTGGAGTAAAATTGTCAGACACACAGATTTCCTGAATACTAAGAAAATTACACTGACACTTCCTTAATTTTTGAGGCAAAATCAGGGTGACTTCATTTCAAAGAACATCTTTAGAAAAAATACAAACAATGTACCAAACCAGTAAAAATAGTTATGAGGAGTAGGTTTTTCAGGAAGGGGGCAGTTATGGGTAAACTATGTCCCCTCCAAATTCCTAAGTCAAAGTCCCCGCCCCAGTACCTCAGATTATGAGTGTCTTTGGAGATGGGCCTTTAAAGAGGTAATTAAGATAAAATGAGGTTACATGAGCGGGTCCTAATGCAGTATGTCTGGTATTCTTCTAAGAAGAGATTAGGACACAGACAGGCACAGGCCAGGGGACACACAGGGAGATGTCCACCTACAAGCCAAGGAGAGAAGCCTCAGAAGGGAGCAACCTTGTCCACACCTCGATCTTGAACTTCTATACTCCAGGATCGTGAGAAAATAAATTTCTGTTGTTTAGTTTGTTTCTGTCTGCAGTGTCATGTTGTGGCAAGCCAAGCAAACGAACACAGGACTTGTAAGAAAACACAGAGGATTAAAGCAGAGGTGGTGGGTGTGAGCTGATGCTCTGCCTTTACCCTCCAGTCTTGGGAGTGTTTCTCTTGGGTATGCCTCGCCCATATCCCTGGCCATGTGGCCGAAGTCTGCCAGCTTGAGAGGTGGGTGCAGATCAGTTTAAGCACATTAGTGACACCTCACCTCTAGAGGTAGGATTGTATTCAGGAACAGATTCACGATCTAAGCCTGGGCAAGTAAAGCTTGGAAAAACATTTCCCAGAGTCTTCTGGGAAAGCAACTCTCTTGTTTTACAAAGAAAGCTACTGGGAAAGACCTTTTTCTCTTTCTATAGGGTGTGGAAGAGGAAGCAGGTGTCCCTTAGATCTACTGACAACCGTTTTGTGGTCACAAATTGAGATTGTGTTATCATGAAATGATCTTACAGAGGGCAGAGTGTAGCAAGAAGAAAACAATCCTTGGGGACATTACTGACTTCTGTTATTAAACTTATATGTCTTCATAACTACATGGGCCAATAAATACCCTTTCTTACTTAAATGAGTTACTATAACAGAAAACATCCCACTATATTGGTCAGAAAATCAAATATTTTTTAAAGATAGGTTTGTGTTACTTTTACAGTTTTAGAGAAATAACTAAAAGTAACCAATAGCATCAAAGCCCTAATAGAATCATTTTGAGAAAATTCCACAATAAGAACAGAAAAAAGTAAGAAGAACTTCCTCTTGGGAGCCTGTTTCATGAAACCAAATAAAATCGTGACAAGCAATTATAACAACCAATCTTTACAGGACACTATGTGTGAGGCTCTGTACTAAACATGTTATACACAGTATCTCAATCTACACAACAATCTTATGAAGAAGGATCTATAACTATCTCCATTTTGCAGAGGAAGAAAGTAAGACTACCAGAGTAAAACAATCTGCTCAATTTTACAGGGTCAGAAAAGGCTAAACAAAGATTAAGTCCTGCTAATCTAACTCCAAAGCCCCCACTCTAGACCAGTCTGAATTTGCACCATACAGAATTCTGATCCTCACAGCACCTTGCAAACTTGGGTTGATAGCAAATGAGGAAATTAAGACAGAAATGAAGTAACATGGTGGGGGGGCACTGCTGTGGATTATGCAAGAGGGTGAATTATAGGGCACAGGGCATTAGGTCTTAGAGATTAACAGGCAAGATGATAGATATACAGAAAGAACTGCCAAAAATTGGCACTAGAACGGGCCTTCCGGTTGCTGGTTCATCACTTTCGTCTTAAACTTGAAAACAGGGAAGTTTTGAATCTTGCCCACGCCGAAACAGCAGGTTAGTGGCAGAAGTGAAGTAAGGACACAGATCGGCGGTCAGCTGCGTTGTGTACTAGCTTGCAACATTGTATTTAATGAGCCAGATGTATAGAGAGGCTGCAGAATATGCTTGACTGGGGAGGTTTTCCCAGAAGTAGATCTAGCGTTCGGTGCCTGTCCATCTAATAATGGCCCCACAAGAAAAACCTCACATCTCCTGTGTGCAGCCCTGAAAGGTCCTCGTAAGTCCCCCACCTCTGGATATATGACCCAAGTTAAACCATCAGCCTCTCTCTCCTCAGAATTTGAATTTTTCTATGATTTGTTGTAATAGTAAATTTGTGGTTTTCTGAAGAAATCTAGAGTCACTTTCTGTTGTTTACAACTTAAGACCCTTTATCAGTTACAAGTGTTAGGAAACCCAAGCCAGATATAAGTAAGTGAAAAACAAGTTTAATGAGGGATCGGCAAACTGTTGCTCTTTAACCAAAGCCCGCCCACTGCCTGCTTTGCAAATGATTTCATTGGAAGACAGCTGTGCATGCCCATTGGTTTATGTATCGTCTGTGGTTTTTTGCTCTAGTAATGGAGATGAGTAGCTGTGAAATAACCAGGATGGCCCACAAAGCCTACAACCCTGACTCTCTGGCACTTTATAGGAATGTTTGCCAGTTCCTGACTTAGACAGATGAAGTGAGGTATAGATTGACCAAGGGGCTCAAATGGCATTTCTAAAGCCCTGGTCTCTCCATCTCGCAGCATTTTAGCTTTCCTCGATTGTAAGTTTCTTGGGCTTTCCCCTGTGCTAGCAAGATGGCGAGAAACCAACATGATGTCACTGAAGACAAAGTTGGGAACAAATGCGCAAGAACTCCATTATGTAGTATTTCCACCATACAAATACGATCAAAATCATCTCTACTAAGTTGATATACCCAAACACAGTGGCACCTCAATTCACAAACTTGATTCTGGTCACAGACAGAGTTGGGTAAGAAACAAATCAAATTCACTGGTTAGGTTCAATGTTGACCTTATGGGGAACTTTGTTTTTTTGTTGGGGAGGTAGTGGTGCTGGGGATCGAAGTCAGGGCCTTGAGCTTGCTAGGCAAGCTGTCTACCACTGAGCTAAATCCCCAGCCTGGAAATTTGATTCAGCTCTTGTCCAATTCAGTTTGCAACCAGAATTGTGGAGAGAATTGAGTTTGTGAACCGAGGCACCACTGTATAGCAAAATAATTAAGGAGCAATTAACTTTCAGTATTTCTTACTTTTGCTCTTGGTGTGTTAATTGTATGTTTGGATAATGTAATTCTTAGTAATGGCTGTGTCTGACAGCCGGATTGTACCTAACTGTTGATTGTCACTAATTCCAGAAGACTGGGTTAAACTCACTCAAAGCATTAAGGGGAACTCTTTTAGCAGCATAAAAATAAACAGTTATTAAATGGTAACAAAAAACAAATCCAACACACTACAGAATACTAACTGATAAACCAAGGAATATGAAAAACAGTGTATGCTTTTAAGGAAATAAAATATTTATACCCTTGAGTAAACCCAGCAGCAATCCAACCCAGGAAGTTGGGCCCTGTATGCCTAGAAAGACTGTGCACTGACCCCCAAAAGCCTCCAGAATGCATGGTATTTATGTTGACTTAAAGTACGCCGCTCAGAGTAGGTAACATAACCCATTACATAATCCTGACAGCTAATCCAAATAGTGCTGTGGGAAGAAATCAGCCCACTAAAGAGGGCCAGACCCCAAAGAAATATAAAGATACAATCCTATGGAAATACAGGTACGTTGTAGATGCTATTCCTAGGAAACATAATCCACCGATAGCACTAATGGTCCCTGGAAACATTATTAGTAAAAAATTAATAAATATCTCAGAGCCATAGAGCACGTGCTAGCTCTCAAAGGATTTTTCTATGGGACGTCTGTTTTGACCCCCAAGATCACTCTCTGGAGTAGACATCATCTCTACTTTATAAATGAGAAAATAGAAACACTAAAGGGGTATAGCAGGTAATGGATTGAGCTACATCTATTTGTCTAGTCTTCTGACTCTAAACTCTTCCCACTCTCTGAGCTACAACCCACAGATGACGTATTTTTGTCTTAGGGTGCGTCTAACTCCCACAGTTCAAAGCTAAAAACTGATAGTCACCACAAGAAAAAGTATCAGCACAATACAGTGTGCTTCTATTTAAGTAATTGCATTCACAGCTGTTGATTCCATTAATGTATTTTGCATTAGCTCAATCTAAAACGGTGCCGGTAAATTTAGCTCTGTAATTTGTCTCTTAAAGCAGTAGATTTCAACACTCTTAGCTATAGATAATACGGTGGTTCAGAGTTCAGATTCTCAGGACAGGCTGCCTAGATTTGAATCCTAGCTCTGCCTCTGCAAGCTGGATGATACTGGGCAGGTTATTTAATTTCTCTTTGACTTAGCTTCCTCATCTGTAAAATGGGTATATTGATGTTCCTTAATTTGTGAGGCTGTTTAAAGAGTAAATGAAAAACGTGAAAGATGTCTAGAACAGTCGTGGCATGTAGCAAGACCATAATGATGTTAGTAGTTAATATTTTGTCACAGTCAATACTGTGGTCATCATTTTGCACACATATTAGCTTCAGAAATCAAAGTTTGAATGCAAACACTGTAGATTTGTGATTTGCTTTTTTCCTCTTATGGTCGTTAGTAGTAAGAATACCACGTATTTGTATTCACATACTTTTATATAGTCTAAAGTCTTTCTGAAAATTATCTTCTTGTCACTTCTCCAATAATGAATTAACCAGCATCATTTTCACACTTAATAGAGAAGGAACCTGAGACCCATAAAAATTGGGTAATGTAACTATTAGTCACTGGAATCACAATCCAGCCAGGTTCCCCAAACCCAGCAGTTACCTCCAGACAGTGCACTTCGTTAGCTTTTTGGCTCCTAAATGATTAGCTTTTCTTGATACACGAGCCTTCCCTAATGGTCCAAGCCTCTGTGCTGCATATTATGACCATTGTTTGGTGTCTTCCAACACAAATATCCTTCATTTTTTCCCTGAGAAGTCACTGCTCCCTCAATTTCATATAGTTTGGGCAGGGCTGATTCTATACTAGCTCTGTGTTGGATCCTGACTGGTACAGTAAACCCACTTCAGATTCTTGGCTTCATGATTGGATGAGGTAATGTCACAAAACCCAGTTTGGGCCAATGAGAAACTGCGAACAGTAGATCTTCGTTCAGAAGATAGTGTAAGAGATTCCCTATCTCCCTGTGGACAATGCGGTGTGAGAGCTGCAACTGCCATCGCTATTTTGTTGTCACGAGAGGGAGCTGGGACCTATCAAGGGCTCAGTATATGCCATGCAGATAAGCAAAGGACGCAGTCAACACTAGTGAAAGCAGAGTAAAAATATGGAGAAAGTCTCAACTCTTGGTGCCACAATTTGAGCTGCCAGAAAAAGCCTCAGAATAGGCCCTCCTGTAGTCTACCTGTTCCGGTTATGTGAGTCAAAAACTTCCTTTCACTGTGCAGTCCTTGTGTTGGGTTTTCAATCAGTTGAAAGCAAGAAGGCTGACACTACAAGCCTCCCAACGTGACCTCAGGCACAAGGAGCACCTGGGGCCGGACACATCGCATCCTCTTGGAATGGAATTCATGCACTTCACAGTGCTTACTTCTGCTTCTACATTTCCTTCATCCTCTATTTTATCCAGTAACCCTTCGAGAGTTAATAACCCATTTTACTCCCCATCCGGAGGGAGAAAATGGTGGATATTAAATGCCCCTATTACCAGAAAAGCTTTGCTATGTGATTTAGACTATGAGGAACTTAGTAGGCAAAAAATGGGAAAATTCGAGGAAACCAACTCTCTCCTGGCCAAGCTTCCATGAGCACATTTATTATCCTTGAGCTTCTGACATTTGCTACCTGGATTAAACCTTCCTTCTGTCTTTTTCCCTATCTCCCTTCCATGGAAGCTATCCTGTGACCTGCCCTTTGTCAAGTCCTCTTCACCTCTCCAGATACCCAGGACCCTTCCCTGCTCAAATCTGCATCTTACCGTATCACTTAACCTGTCCCCTGTGGACACTTACGCTGTCCCCCCCTCTGCCCTCCAGAATTCCCTGTTTTTCTCTTCTGCACTACCACCCATCCTTTCAGTTATATGTTAGACACACAAATAGGTTAATTAATAGATTCAGGCAAATAGGTGCCTGAATGAGGCACAAGTGTACATCATGATCCGGAGCTCATAGTTGTGCCATGAATCCACCCCTCTTAGGCATGTTAAAAATGAGCTCAAATGAACCTGGGAGGGTTTCATGGATTCGCCAAATCTCAGAGCTAGAAGGAATTTAACCAACTCATCCGATAGTTCTCAAATGGTATAATCGCTGTGAAGTATTATGAGTAACGTGATATAAGTAGTCCTGAGTAATTTACTTGAATCACTGACTTTTGAAAGTAAAGCAAGCTGGGCATGGTGGTATGTACCTGTAATCCCAGCTACCAGGAAGCTGAGGCAGGAGACTGATCATGAGTTGAGGCCAGCTCAGACTACACAGCAAAATCCTGTCTCAAAATAAAAAATACAAAAACCTGAGGATGTAGCTCAGGGGTAGGGAACCTGTGGATTTAATCCCCATTACTATACACACACACATAATAACAATAATAAAAATAATAATAAATGAAATAAATAAAAAATAAAGCAAAGATAGGTAAATAGAGCTATAATGAAAGTGGGGATATTTGTTCACCAGAAAAGAACTCTAACAGCTGAAGTTCTTATATTCAGTCTATGTGAAGAACTACAACTCAAAAGAAAACTGGGCACCAGAACAACCACTACACAAAAGAAGACATTCATGTGGCTAATAAGCATATGAAAAAGTAGACAAACTCATTACTCACCAGGAAGATGCCAATTAAAACCACCAGGAACCAGGATGGTAAACAACTGGATTTAACATAAAACCATTCATGGAAATCTACATAGAGCCATTGTGGAAACACCTTAGTTTCTACTAAGCCATGTAGTGTCTGCTAAGCCCGCACAACATGAAACTGAACATACACAAACTATAAACAACAATTCCACTCCTAGGTCCCTTGTGGAATCAGTCAGTTCACTTTGAAGACAGACCCAATTCATAGGGAGTTGCTATATGAAAAATGATACATTCCCCAAAGACTTTGAGCTTTCCTTAAACTGCCCAAAAAATACAGCATAGAGTCACACCATTGTTACCATTTAGTGTGTGCTGAACATTTTACATAACAAAGTTCATTTGATCTTTCCAACTCCAAGACAGTACCGTGATTGCAATTTTATGGACGGGCTCAGAGAGGTAGAATAACTCACCCCAGTTCACACAGCTAAGTCAAGACAGAGCTGGGGTTTAAACTCTTGTGCAGTCTTTAAGACCATTCCAACTGGTTGCCTGCGTAAAGGCAGGTAAGTCCTGTAAATGAGGGGAAGAGAAAAGAGTTCTGACCCTTCTCTGAGCCCCAAATTCCCATGCCCCCGTCTCATCCATCCACCCGGATGCTGGTCTGCTTCTGGAAATTGATAGCTCCCCACTCAGAGCCTGGTCTAGACCAGCGACCAGACAGTTACACCCCATAAGTCCAACTGGGCTGATCACCTGTTTCTATAGTCATTATCGGAACACAACCAGACTTCCGTGCCTCTGCGTCATCCATGGCTGTTTTTGTCCTACAGGGGCCAAGTTCAGAAGTTGCAACACAGATCATATGTCCCTTAAGGGCTAAAATATTTGCTATCTGGCCCTTTATAGAAAAGTTTGCCAATCGCTGGCCTAAATGAGTAAACTTCCCTTGTGGTCAGTCCATCACGATGACAAGAAGATCGATTTCGATTTCCTCACATCCTCATCCTGAGTGAGTCTTCCGGTTACCCAGATCTCATCTCCAAAGACAGACATCTGGATGCTTTGGGTTCTGGAGGATGCCGAGCGTCTCCCAAGCTGCTTTCTGCTCCCAGCAGCGCGCGGCCTTCCTCTGGTAGCTAATCCTGGAAGGACTTGTTTTGGGCAAGACAACTACAGTCATCTCTGTGAACTGCACTTATGTCTAATTACCACACCGCACAATATTGATTTTGCATATCCTTTACAATGTCACGTTAAATGTGTTGCAAGCTGTATTTGATCCTGACACTAAACTCCACTCATGCATATTCAATCTGCATAATGAGTTGCTTGTGGAATATAGCCAATTGCTCACAATTTACATAAAATCAAAGGGAACACTGGCCAGGAGTGCTGGGCTATTAGCTCATACCCTAAATTAATTCTGAATGTGTAGCTGATGAAAGAGAACCACTACAAAGCTAACAGCCCAAAAAGAAGTTGAGATTTCCTAGAGTAAATATCAAGAGAGAACTGTTAGTAAGTTTATGGATTGCACAGTGATTTTAAACTTCTAAAGCCAAAGCTATTTGCTTAAATTAAACAGTTTCTATCTTGACTAAAGCTTTCAATAAAATACCATTAGGTTTTTCTAAACAAGTCTGAAATTTGCAAACTTGAATTTTATACCAGGAAAGGAGATGGATATACTCTCATATCCTACTAGATCGATTGAAAGCATACGTTTTTAATAATAGCTAAGATTTTCTAATCTCTCAAGATGAATGGGGCTTTACTTTTACATGTATCATCTCATTTAATTTCCCCACTAGCCCTAAATAAGTACTATTATTAGCCTCATCTTATGGTGGAGGAAATTAATATGTAGCATGATTAAGTAAATGTTCCCACCATCATTTACAAAACTCCATTCCATTGTGCCCTACAATTACGTTCATAAAACTGCAGCCCTAAAACTTTATTCCATTGTCCCCCATAATTCTTATACACAAATCATAAAAAGTTATCAATACCCATTTTCTACTAGGAGAAATTCCATTTATGGGAGGAATTCGGCTGTTTGTTTATAGACAAAGAATACATTGCAATCCTATTGTACACCAGGCACTGTTCTGTGTTTTCTGGGAATGATTTCATTTTCTCTTCCTGATAACTCAACAATACTATCATTATCTTCGTTTTTCAGATGCCTCATCTGAGAGAGGTAAAACAAGCTGGTAAATAACAGAGCAGGTGTTGAGGATGGTAGCAAAGTGCTCTGAGATTGCTCAGAAAACATTATCTTGATGCATCAAGGAACCAAGTTGTAGATACTGGGTTGTGATGTGTAAGGTGGAGAAAGATTGTGGGTCCGAGATGGGGTAGAGCCCAACAGCTGTGCTTGCTAAAACGTGTTAGAAATTTGAATTTCCCGAGAGACAGAGAAAGAACAACGCTGGCAGTTGATGTAGGGGAAAGGGCAGAGAGGGGAACCCTCAAAGTGTGGCCAAATGGGGCTTTGGAGAGAAAAAAATCCTGAAAGAAGCTAAAGTTGCTTGCAGCAGCATGTGAGCATGTGTGTGCATGTGCATCCTTGTGCAGTAAACATCCTTCCTCACACCCAACCAGAACACTGTGAGCAAAGTCCACCCTGCCTGAGGATGTCTGAGATCTTTTTAGGGTAACTCATGAGTTACCTCGACTGAGACTGTTTCAAGGCAAAATCAGAGACTGTCCAAGTGGGTGTACAAGATCAGAACCAAGCAGCCAGCTGACACCTCATCACAGTTAGGTAAATAATTTTCAGGGGACTTCTTTAAATTCCTTCATGCCCACCCCATGATTCTACTGAATTAAGTATTCTTTAGTATTAGATACTTTAAAAAAATTGGCTCATTACCCGTTGAGACTAGACCTGTATCCTGCTTAGTGTGAACAGGTACTGTACCCATATTATCTCATTGAAACCTTACATCAACCCTGTCAAGTAGGTACTGTTATGATCTCCATTTTACAGTAAAGATACTAAAGCACAGAGAAGGTAAGTGACACACAGCTGCTTGAAAGAAGAGCAGCTGGGACTTGAACTCTGTGGGTGTGGCTTCAGAGCCCGTCATCGGAACCACTACACTACGCCACGCAGGCGCACTTCTGGAGGGTAGTGGACTGAAGAACACTTAGGAACGGCAGGGATCCCAAGGCCCTCCAGTCTCCCACCTCTGGGTCTTGAGTTGATAGTGTCCATACTCTACTTAGTATACTTCCTCAAGGCAGATTTAACTAAGAAGGCAGATAAGGCCAACAGTACTGTTAGACTACTGTGTTGCTGCTGCTGGACCCCTATTTTGAGGTGTTTGGCTTTTTCACACAAGCAAAGACATTGGCAATGAACCCTGGACTTATTGGTCTCTAAGCCCCTCCTTGCCTCCTCTGTCTGAGTACATCTAAAGAACAAACTTGTCTGCTGCTTCCGAAGAGACGGCATTTGTTTATGTAAAAAAAAAAAAAAAAAAGAAAAGGACATGAGGATTAAGACAAAGCTGTCACCAACTATATTAAACTTTTTTTCCTTTAGGACAGGGTCTTGCTATGCTGCCCAGGGTAGCCTCAAACTCTTGGAATCATGGAATTCTCCTGCCTCAGCCTCCCAGGTAGTTGGGATTACAGATGTGTCACCCTGCCTGGCTTTGATATTAAACCTTTTTTAAAACTTTAAACATAGTGAACTCTTGGGATGCTGAATATTCACGTATCTTGAAACTTCTTTCTTAAGGTAGAGGAAAACGCATAATAAATATTAAGAGTGGGGAACCTCCTCCCCCAAGCCCAGGTGATAATTGCTTCACTGTTTCTTGCCCCGACCAAGATTCAATTATCACAAGTATAAATCCAAGTCCCTTTCTTGATTGAGGTGTGGTCTGGGTCCTTCGCTGCCTTCTGTGAGTCAGGAAAGACTGAGAATTGACAATTTAGCGCAGTTGGAGGTAGGAGGAGAGCTTTTCTATTAGAAGAACCATTAACCTTCAGAGCCATTTGCACAATGACATTAAGCCATTTACTCAGCGCTTACCCGGGGAGTGTTCTGTGAGTGCAGCTGCACACCAACATCTGGCGTTGCCTGAGGAATCCTAGAGGACACATCTGCCTACAGAGCAGCTCCTGAGTCAGCCAGCAGAGGCAGGCCAGCTGCAGCCTCCGTCCGCCTTAAGCACAAACAGTCAGGGTCCATGCTCCTGACCACAGAGATAACTACCAAAGTAGCAAAAAATCGCACTGAAAGCTGCTGAGCATCTCTAAAGGAGCAGACGGCGTCCTGTGCTCCCTGGTAGCTGTCCTGACGGTGAAGTGCGTCCTCGCATTATGCCTGTTTACAGGTGGCGAATCTGAGGCTTGGAGAGTCCATGTTCTTAAACCCATCACCCTGTCGCACATCCCATGTGGGTGGCACTAGGAGGCGGCCCCAACACACGAACGGCATTCTGGCTGCCTGGCACCTCAGGGTCTTACTTCTGAGCCCCTACTGGGCGTGAAACAGACCTGCTGAGCAATGTAGGGAGCACGCCAGTGCGTGTCTGAGGTGGAGACGCACACAGCACCCACCCTCTGCTCTCTTGTTGTACCGTCCTAACTTTCCCCGTGTGTTTTCTTTCTCCCTTCCCAAGTCACGACAAAAGACATCCAGGTAACTGATGGTACGAGGGGCAAATCAGCTATTCTCAGTCATTCCCTCTGTCTTCCCCTCTTAGAGTCTTCCCCTAGATCTCTGTATATATGCAGGCAATACATTTGCATGTTTCCAGAAAACAACATTTAGTAAAAGGTCTTCTTCCCTCTCAGGCCCCCATCCCCTATTTTCCACTAAAATATTAGTATTTTCCGGTGGCTCTTTCTCCACTTTACGTGCGTAGAGAACACATTGCAAGCGCAAGTTACCCCTCTTGACCAGTTTCTTGAGGTTCTTTCTGTCTGAATACGCAGGGATGCATCTTAATTCGCTTTTGATGGCTGCATAATATTGCATTTTATGGACGTCCCATAACTTGTTTGATCTTGCCCTTATTAATGCTCATGTTGGTGGTTTATAAACTTTCGCTGTTTTTAAATTGATACTTCGATGTCTTATGTCCGTACCTCAATTGGTTAGAACACAGACAGGAGGACAAAGGTGGTATCCCAGAATTCCAACTCTATCGCCATTAAAACATACCAGAGTGAAGAAGCAAAACACAAGCAAAGTCCCGCTGTAAAAAGATCTTTCTACGCTATGGAGCGACTGCCATGTCTGCTTTGTCTCCAAATATCTTGTTTCTTCTCAGGCTAGGAAAAAAAAGCAGTATTTTGAAGTAGGAAATCTACACATAGAGCACTTATGCTTAATATCTTAGAGTTTTCATAAAAGTAGTACAACTTCCTCAGTTTTTCCTATAATTTCAGGGGATTCTTTATGTAATATACTGTTCAATCCATCATAGTCTAACAACTCAAGAGGAGGCCAATCAGAAAGGCCTTCGCTTTTCCGTCTGGGCTTCTTAGGGGCCAAGAAGATACTTGCTCCCCTGTCCCAGATCCATCCCAGCCAGAGCAATTCCTGATACAGGCCTGAGGTTGGGAAAATGCCATGTTGGTGCTAGATTTGTCACCCAGGGGTGGTATTTGTTGTTTCTTCTCCTACTTCTTTAAGATTTTTACCAAAAACAGCTATGCCAAGCAGCCACACCCTAGAATGAGGCTAGCACTAAACAAAGTGAGAATTAGGAAATGTTAAAAGTCCTTCGACTTGTCCTGCCATCCTCGCCTTCCCTAAACTCAGCCATTGCATTCTCAAGCTCTCTCCTCCTTTTCTGTCTTAATGTAACTGACATTGTCCGTAACTCTTGGGTGGTACCATTTCAGGGCACCATTTTAGGTCTGTATTTTGAGAATAAGCATCTGCTTCTCTTTGCTGGCAAGATTTCTTTGACTACCAATGTCTACTCTGTCCATGCATAATGCAAGCTTGAAAAGGTCAAGAATTAACATCACCACTGCACCACCCCAGCCAGTGACTGGCCAAATTGGTCTAAATAAATAGTCAGCTCCCTGGCCACTTGGGTGACATAATCCTAAGAACTGTTTTTTGTTGTATTCCAGAGTCCTCCAGCTAGATCAGGCCCATTTGGCGACTCTCACTGTAGCATTTACTGGCCTTCCTGTGCCTGCTGGTGATTTCCCACTTCCCTGATGGTACTTTCTTCGCATCTAAATTAACTGTCAACACTGGAATCCTTATCTCTAGGTCTTCTTGGTATGAGAAGTACTCCTAAGAAAGGGAATGACCAGGATAGTTGTTGTTAACGAATGAGGCATTTCTAATCCCTGCTGTGCAGTAGCAATGTAAGGACAAAGACTCTACAGGTAGTGAATTGGGATGGGACACAAGGGGAAGGAAATATACTGGCTTATGCAATAGCCAACACTAGAGAGGTAGAATAATAATAATAATTATAAGAACTGTAAATCCGATGGTTGACTAAGGGTTAAAGGCTATAGAAGGGCTTGTGGAAGAAAATAACATTCAAATTCTCCAGATATCAACCCAGGTTGTGGTGTAGAAGCTAGAGGCCCCCGTCGAAGTATTTAAAGTGATGCCTCAACTCTTGCAGCCAATGAACAGATTGTGCCAAAAATCAGGCACAAAACCTGGTTGTGCAAAACGCAAAGATGCAAAGGCTGCTAATTCATAGTCTCAGCATATCTCTTTTACTACGGTCAAAGTCCTGATAGGGAAGGGATACTGAAATTTGCAATGTATTTCAGGTATGAATTTGTCTTTCCTTAGTTGCTATGCCTTATCTGCTACATTGTCTAAGAGTCACAGAATGTCAGATTTATGATCCCAGGTTATTACACAGTATCACTATGCCAAGAGACGCCCTATACAGCAAAGGATATATTACCCTAACCATAAAATCTACTGGTCTCAACTCACCCTATACCATGTTACCCAGAAGTTGTTTGTCTTATATGACTGGAATGACTCATGAAGGCACAAATAAGATGCCAACTTGGAGATGACTCAAAAAGCAGGGTATTTTGAACCAATGGCCATTTTATATGGTGTTAAGTCCTCAATCACTAGATTGTGTGGGTTAAGAAACTAAAAAATTAAGTACAGAGGTCACCTCTTGCTATCGTTCCCAGTGACCTACTTAGAGAATTTGCTATTGTTCCCCTCCTAACTTTAGGATCTGCTAGTTCCTGGTATGGAGATAGGAGGAAGTTAACGCTGCTATTAAGGATACAGTAAAAGCTACACTACGCCTAAAAGACCAGGCTGGTGCCTAGTGTTTTTTAGTAACTCTGTTATAAATCCAGCAGACAAAGAAAGGAGTTGTGGTAGAGGTGAATGTACTTGGTAATTGGTCCATATAAAAACGCATCATAATGAAAGCACAGGAGAGTAAATCACAATCACTGGGGGTACCTCGTAGTGCACCCACATCCTGTGATAAGTGTAAATGGGCAACTACAGTAGCCACAGCTTGTCATAGGCACGGTAATGCAAGGTTTGATCCCCTGGGGATGGCAGCCTGGAAAGCTTTGTTGGGCATGCAACCTAGACTAGCAGAAGTGCTGAGTAGGATAGGGAAATAAGAATTAGGTGAAGAGGAAGAGATAATGATTATTCATCACGGCTTTAGGACCAACTACAGCAGTGAGGACCTCAGTTACTTGTAACATGACATAGTATGTTCTTCATTGCCAGAACAACATTCCTGAGGCCGGCTAACTTTTTAAAGAAAAGAGGTTTATTCAGCATACAGCTTTGGAGGCTGAAAGCCTAAATAGTGTGACATAGTCTTCGACAAGGACCCTCCCCCTTGACTGTGTCACCTCACGGCAGATTGCACTGGTGGGAGCAAGTGATCACATTGGCAGACAGGAAGGGAGAAAGACTGGCGTCTCACAATCCCTTCTAGGGGAGTATCCTCAACACCCGAGGACCACCCACCGCGCTTCACCTCTTAAAGGTCTGCTACTTCCCACCAGCACACGAGGCCTCTTTGGGAAAACAAACAACATCAAACTATAACACGTGGGAATCTGTCCCATGAACTCTCTGTGTTTAGTTTTTTAGTTTACGTCCAAGGAATCATGCATGACCATCACCTTGGAGCATGAGTAACAGAAGAGAATGAACTCGGAGGCGCACACTCCATAGTGGTTCCCAGGGCTCCCTAGCAGGCAGTCACCTAGAGAAGGGGCAATTTTCTTGAAAGCATTTGTTTCTGTTTCCCCTCCCTATCTCACTTCCCTACTTTTGTAGCAGTGTTTCCTTCACCTTCCAAATAACATTGTTTGCGCTCCTACCTGGGTCTCAGGGTCTGCTCCTGGGAATATACTAAGACACTTTACCCCACTTCCACTTAATGCTTCCTGGGAAGATTCTGATGGGCTCAGTCTTATTAAAGTGTAAAGGACTGACAAGCCAGGCCAAGGAGACTGAGTTTGAAAGAAGAAATCTCCGCGGGCAGCGCTTCTGATGCAGTGAGCTAGACATGCTGCCGCCCTTTACAGATGTGTTGCCAAATTATGATCGAAGGGCAGAATCTATTTTTGTAACAACTGACTGCATGCATTGTCATGCTGTCAGGCAGACTGGTGAACAGATAATGCCCTTGAGGACAGAGTAATTTGGGGTACATTTTGCAGCATGTAAGAGTAAAGAAGCCAATATGATGGTGAGCCACAAATCAATGATGTGTTCCATTGAGAAGACATGACTTCCAGAGCAGGAGGGTGAATTGTTCTGCTCAAAGAGTGACATGAAGTCACCAGATAAGTAGAAGGATAATCCTGGATGATTGTATAGACAGACATGGCAGAACTGAAGAAACAACTGTGTCAAAATTGCAGCTGACAGATTGAGTGTAGTTGAGTCTCTTCACCCTTATTTTAAGCTTAAAAGTGTACCGAAGCAGGGCATGGTGGCGCACACCTGTAATTCCAGCTATGTGGCAGGCTGAGACAGGAGGATTACAAGATTCGAGGCCAGCCTGGGGAACTTAGTAAGAACCTGTCTCAAAATAAAGAGAGGGCTCAGGATGTAGCTCCCCGATAGAACTGCTTGCCTAGCACATTGCAAGACTCTGGGTTCAATCCACAGTACCTTGGAAGTGTACAAATACACACACACACACGCACACACACCCCTTTAATTGTGGCTTTCAGATTATAGTCAGTGATAGTCAGCAAGTGAGAACCAGGGAGAAGAGATGACAAGGAAAGTTTCCTTTTTTGAGAGACTTTGAAATCACACACCACGACCATTACCACTGCCCCCACCGCTGAGATTTGTAGAGTGGCTTCAATGTATCAGCTTTCAAACAAGGCTGCAGGGAATCCTAAGAACTCTGAGAAGGGACTTGGCAGGTACGACGAACAGTGAAAGACTTGGTACCAAATAATGAACATTTAAACTGACTGCAGTACAGTAACACCTCAGTTCGCCAACGCTCCTGTTTGCAAACAATTCTGTTCACAAACAAAAATGTTTGGCAATATTTTGCTTCCATGAAAAAACTCTGCATTGGGTGACAAACTAGACCACGGTCATCTTCCCCAAAATCTAAAACAAATGAAGTTTGTAAACTGAGGTGCCACCGTATTCAGATTTATATGTTGATTTTATTTGGAAAAAAATGCCTTCCGTGTACATAGATATGCATGATCGTTTTATTCTTATGGCCACCCCAGACTGACAGGTGAGGCAAATGAGGTTCACCGGGAGCAAATGACTTGCCCAAAGTCACAGGTCAGACGTGAGCGGACCTGTGATACATAACTGTGCTCCCACCTTATGCCATGACAAGTGCTCTTTCCTCTACATTACCCCAGATTTGAGTATTGATGATGAAACTCACAGTTTAGCAATTTCTTGGCCATGAAGTTTGTTTTGGTGATAATGGGTCAGAGAACAGTTTTATAGGAAGTTCCTAGAATTTGGGTTGTTTCAAGAAACCCAGAAAAACATCTCCAGTTCATTTCCTCTCTGAGTTACATGGAGCACTCGCTATTCCAGAAGCTACCCTAGTGCAACATGTTCTCGCAGCTCATCCTACGGGTCCAGCCTACCCATATCCTTCAGGCCACACTCACCAGCTATCGGTCAAGGGTCGTTGCAATGCTGCTATGAAATTAAAATTATGTGACTTAAGAAATTAAGCATATCTTTTTCTTGATTACAGGACCGCAGGTGGGCTAGGAGGCAACTCTGCTTCCCTTTGGCCTTGGATCTGTTCCATATGACTAGTCCTGGGCCTGGGGGAAAGAACAGTGACTACTCAAGTTGCACTCTTTCCTGGCAGTTACAGGAACACAAGGCCAAGCCAAACCATATAAGCAGTGTTTACAGCCTCTGCTAGAGTCATACCCACTCACACATTCCATTGGCAAACAACACAATGGCCATGCCCAAAGCACACTGTGCCCCACGATGGATGGACGTGAGTAAACATTTGCTAAATGATTCTCCAATCGAATGCCTCCTCTAAGAATGTGCTTCCTGTAACAAAAGACCAAGCACAGCTTTGCAAATTTCTTCAAATCTAAATCCTGTCCTATTTATCAAGTCAGTCTTGCAAACTCTCAAAAAGAGATCACTCCAAAGAGGCTCCTGTGAAGGGACCTAAGGGGGATATGAAATGGTAGTCTCCTGTGGAAATTATCTAGTTGATATTGGAATATTTAAAAAAAAAAAAACTACTTCCCTCCTAATGATCTTTCCAAATGAAACCTTCCACCCCTCCACCCTGTGCTCATAGAGGATTGGATCTGCAGACAGAAAGGGCAGAAAGGGCAAATACAAGCTCCATGTTCAATAATCAATTTCTTGCGATGGGAGTCTTGGCCAAGATGCAGAGCTAGGAATAAACTCCTAAGTTTGACTGTGGAATTTTAGATCTTTCCTGATACTGGACACTATTGGTTCCTCCAGTCAACTCCTTGACATCCATTTCCCCCTTTGCCATCCGAATGGGACCCCAGTTTTGCTCAGGGAACTTCCCTCTTCAGGAGACGCCTCCATGACAAACTGCAGGGACAGATCTAATTGGCCTCCAGCCAGTTTCGTTCTCTTTACCACACTGGCTGCAGAGTTGGTGAGCGACCTACCACGGGCCGCTGAGAAACACTGTGTCCGTTGGGGAAAAGTCTGCTGGACCGAGGAGGAGGGACTTCCAGAGAAAGGCTCCTCTCTCCAAGGAGGAAACACTAGGAAGAAATTGCCCACAATTTCCCCCTGGATCTTTCTGTGTCTTGTTGTCATGCCAGAGCTCTGCTTCTGTCTTGGGATGAAAGATGGAGAAGCAGGCCAATGCGAAGAACAGGCAACCTGTTGAACTCCTGAAGCTTGTCCTAACCATGTCCTCGCTTTTAAATAAATAATAAGGTTTCTTTGCTCACATCACTTGACTTGGAGTTAAAGGCATTTTAAAAATAGCCACCTTGCCACTTACTACCTCCGAGCCTTTGAGTAGTAAGTCACTTAATCTCTTAAACCCCATTTTTGTACCTGTACCTATTGTCATAGAATTGTCATGAGGAGTAAATGACAGTACTTGGGAAGCATGTGTAAACTTGTCAGGTGTGGCAGCTGGTCAGGGTGCAATGACTCAGGTATGATTTTCATTACAGGGACTTTTGGCACTTTGTAGCAAGAAAACAGGTCTAGGACAATAGCTGCACGTCCTCCATGGTTAGTTTTGTCGCCCCCTGGCTGTTTCTTCTAGAAATTTACAACAGAACCTGCACAATAAGAAGGGTCCTGGTCTTTGTTTAGGGCTCAATGGTAATTAAAGTGTCCCCTATGAAGTCTGTGAGAGGTGGGAGCCCCAAAAGGAAAATAAAAGGTGTGACCAAAAAAATACAGTGAACGTTCATTTTTTTTAAATTTATTACAGTAGGACGCATTGCCATACCTGCCATCGCTATTCTCTTGCTCGGTGGCTACTCTGTGAGGCATGTAAGGCAAGGACAGGCTGATTGGGGCTGGCATTTTTGATCTCTAATTTTCAAGGTGAATTATTTTTCAGGTATTTTTTATTCTCAGAAAAACATGGTAGAGACAAATACCCTGAGCTGATTGGCTTATATAAAGCAGAAAGTTATTATAGTTCTGGAAGTTGAGAAGTTTTAGATCAAAGGTCAGTGTCTGGTGAGGGTTCATTTTCTGGGCCACAGATGGCGCCTTCCTGCTGTGTCCGCATGTGGCAAAAGAGACAAGAGACTCTTTTAGAGGGCACTAATCCTGTTCACAAGGGCTCTTCCCTCATGACCTGATCACCTCCCCAAGACCCACTTCCTAACACCAAGACCCACTTCCTAACACCATGACCCACTTCCTAACACCAAGACCCACTTCCTAACACCATGGCCCACTTCCTAACACCAAGACCCACTTCCTAACACCATGACCCACTTCCTAACACCATGGCCCACTTCCTAACAAACACCATGAGTAGATTCAGAACATGAATAACGGCACTCGGGCCATAGCACCTACCATAAAATGCAATCATCTAAGGTATACAATTTGGTTGTTTTAACTAAATTCTTAGATATGGCCAGTTGTCACCACAGTTAGTTTTTAGAACATTTTTCTCACCCTCTAAAGAAATCTTATAGCCATTAGTAGCCACTCCCTATTTCCTTCTTTCAACCCAAGTCTTTGACAGCTATTTATTGACTTTCTGTCTTTGTAAATTTCCCTAATTTGGGCATCTCATATAAACGGACACATACAATAAGTGATCTTTTCTGACTGACTTCCTTCACTTAGCATAATGTTTTCAAGGATTGCCCAGGCAATAGCATTTATCAATACTTGCTATTTCTTTAATGTTGAATAATATTCCAGTGTATGTGTATACCCACCAGATTTTGTTCATCTATTCATTAGTTGATGGACATTCTGACTGTTTCCATCTTTTATCTAGCATACATAAGGCTGCCACGAAGATTTCTGACCATATTTTTGTGTGGACATCTGCTTTCATTTCTACCTAGGAGTAGAATTTGTTGGTTAAATCATAATCCTGTGTTCAATCCTTTGAGGAGGTGCCAGACTTTGTCCAAAGTAGAGACACAATTTTAAATTTCTGCCAGCAGTGTACCATATTTCCAATTTCTCCGTATCCTCATCAGTATTTATTATCTGCTTTTTAAAAAAATTTTATCCATACTAGTGGATGTGAGGTGCTACATGATTGTGGTTTCGATTTGCATTTCCCTGTTGGCTACAGAGAAGAGGTATTATTATCACTTTCACTGTATAAATAAGAAAGTTGAGACACAAAAATCGACTTGCACACCGTGTCTTGGTAAGTGTACAGACTTGTGTGTGTACCACAGTGATTATAGAAGGAAGTTGCTGCTGCACTGCTGGAGAAAATAAATATTAGAATTATACGTTTATCAGAAATGTTTATCTGTACAGAGGTCTGTCATGCAGCTAACAAAGAATAAGGAAGGTCTATTCCTGGCCATGGATGAGCTCAGGGAATTCTGAAAACCCAACCATATGATTGTGTGCATGTCATGAACCTGTTTGTGTTCATATGTGTGTGGGGGGGTTATTGGACGATATAGGGTGCTTAAAGTAAAAAAATGTATTACAGTAAATTACATGGTGCCATTAATTCCCCCCCATCATGGGGAATATTGGCACATTGCCACTGATGCTCTCCACTTTGAACACACTTATCCCCTCATTCTTAGTACTTTCTGAAGCAGTTCTTGAAGCCCTGTTTCAAAGTGTCCTTAGTTGCACTGTTGTGTCTGTCTCAATGTCCTGAATCTATTTATAATGTGTACTCTCATGGTCATTTTGAATTTGGGAAGGATCTAGAAGTTGCATGGTGCCTGATCCAGTGAATAAAGTGGATGAAGATGCACTATAATTTTTTTTTATGAATCTGCCTTTTCATCAGATGGCACTCAAGAGCCATGGTCACTATATTTTTGATCATACCTCATAAAGACACTCATGAAAGAGTACTTCCACAACTGCTTCAGAAAGCACAAGAATGGCTGGATAAGTGCGTCTAAAGCAAAAAAGACTAGAGTGGTACCTCAGCTTATGGACTTAACATGTTCCACGATTCTGGAAAAGATGGTCATGTTCGTCTTTCCACAGGAAAGATGGCTGCAGTCATGTCTGTCACCCAATTCAGAGCTCACAAACAAAACCAAAATTTTGCCCCAAAATCTTGCCCAATGATTCTGTTTATGAACCAAATTGTTTGCAAACCAAAGCATTCATGAACTGAGCTACCAACCGTAATCTGAGGGGTTTATTAGCAATCTGTCCACTAGAATGCAAGCTCCAGGAGAACAGGATACTGTCTTGCTGTGTGTGGCTGTATGGCCAACTCCTCACACAGAATGGAGCATATAACAGCAGCCGAATAAATACCTCTTGCACAGTTCCTCCAGAGAAAGGACTGGAAAGCAGGAGCATATGCAGAAGAATTCATGTTCTGCTCTGCAAACTCTTTCTTCCAGCCAAGAAATAGTGTAGCAGTTATACCATTTTAAACATATAAAAAGTAAACAGAAATTCTTGACCTATAGCAAGAAAAAGGGGAGCCCCCAGGAAGTTGGCATAAAACTGAAAAGTGGTTTCCAAGGACAATGCAAGTACTCTCCTAGGCTACAGGTTCTCACATCTCAAATAGGTACAACTCACTTGCAGCTGATCTTTATCTCTGGGGTTGATTATCTGGAGGGGCAGCCAGACCTGCTCCTGCACACTGGACACCCCACCTGGTCAATAAACCACTCTTCCAGGGAACAGGAATCCAATGTCAAGATACCAGCAATGAATCTTGTTTTCATGCCTGAGAAGATCTTAAAAATCAATAAGCTTTAGAAGACACAGCCATGTATTTTCTTTCTATCACTTTTCAATGTTTGTTTAATTTTTCATCCTGGTTAAGCCCTTTGAAGAGGCCCAAGGATCAAGGGCTTCTAAGGAAACATACACCGGTGTATGGTTGCATCATTCAAGGCCACAGTGCACTTGGGGACTAGCAGGGAATTAGGGGAGGGGCCAGGGGCTGTGCCTGGACTGTTTTTTCCCTGCCTACTGAAGGTACAGAAATGACCTACATACGATGATAGTTGCAGATTACAAGATTTCAACAGAGAAAATGACAAGTTGCACTCAACATGGTGGTTAGCAGAGACCACGACGAGAGAAACGCGAGTTGGAGGTCCAATAGGTTGTTCCCCACGGTCGCAGGGGAGGATACGGTCTCCTAGTACCTTCTCCACTCTGTTATGCAGAGGATGACCTCCACATTCTCTTATTCAGTCCCATTTCTCATGCCAAGATGAAGAAGAGCCCGGCAGCCAGTAGGGGATGGATTAACAGCCCCCCAACAACCGTTCAATCAGCAAGACCTGTTGAGATCACTCCAGAGTGCATCTCTGTCTCCTCCCGTTTTTCTCCACCTTCACTGTCATTGTTTTCATCTGGGACATTGTCACCACAAGCCTGCACACACACAGCTGCTTCCTAAGCAGGCTTTCTGCCCTGGGCCTTTTGCCAATTTCTTGCCCGCCCAGGGAGAAGACGAGGCTTGAGAGGCAGTGTGATCTAGTGGTTCGAACAGCACAGGCCCTGGAGCCAAGGGGCTGGGTTCGAATCCCACGTCCTGCAGATCTGTGATCTCAAGCAGGTGGCTTAATCCTCCTGTGCCTTGGTGTGCTTATCTCTGAAAAAGAGATGCTAATCTGCACACAGCTGGCAGAGCACAGCACGGACTGCTGAGCACTATAGACCGTGCTCAGAATAGAGGCTACAGATCTAAAACCCCAACACTGCTTAGCAAGCTGCTTTCTTTTTTTCTTTTTTTTTTTTTTTTTAAAGGACGAAAGGTTTATTTAGCTCACAGTTTGTAGAGGTTTCAGTCCACAATTGTCTGGGTCCAAGATGGGCATGGCAGATAGGCAGAAGGCAGCAAGGTAAGTAAAAGGGGCCTTAGCAGCTTCTTTCTGCCCCTTATATCTTATCCAGGCTTCTGGGACTAGGTTGGTGGTGAAACCCATCAGTGGATTGATTTAGTAACCCTTAATCACACATCCTTAATCCCAGCATCACACACTGTAGATTCAGTCACCCCTGAAAAAGCCCCACCTATGACCGCATGGGGCTTTGGGGGGACATCTAAACACAAATCATAACATACTTTAGGATTTTTTTTTTGTTTCATATAGAATCTTGAAGTGGGTAGGCATAAATGAGGAGCCTGATGCCTTCTTTTGTTTTTTTTTTTTAACCAAGAACATGTATTGGTAAAGAAGGATAAACTAGAGTTGTTTGTAGGTAAATGGATGTTCCTTGAGAATATACTACTAAATGAAATAAATCAGACACTCATGAGCACACATCGAATTGTTTCTCTGATATGAGAAACCATAACTGTAAATAAGGACAAAGTAGTGTAACGGATATCATATAAAAGGAAGATAATATACAAAGGAGAGGAGTACCAGAAGGAGGGAAGGGGGAAAAGCAGGAAGGGAAAAAACAGAAAGAAAGGGGAAAGGGAAATCATGGAGAATTGTAAATAAACCTGCTGTAAATAGAGATGGAGGGAACAGAAGGGAGGGTAGGGTAGAGGGGGAGAACCAAGAGACACCATGTACAGGTACAAAACAAACATGTTAAATGTGAGCAAGCTGCTTTCTGGAATGCGATCCCTTCTGTCACGCTGAAGACTAACCCCAGGCTCCCCTCCCACCCCACCCCCGCCCAAAGTTCTGCGGCACCGGCTCACCCTCCCTTCTCACCTCTCACTGACCGACTCCCTGCTTCCCATTCCACACACCCAGTCAATGTCTTTGTTCTTCTGGCCAGACAGGCCACCAGGCCTGCACACACACTGTGCCCGCTCCCCGGAACATTCCCCCCGAAGTTCCTTCACATGCCTCATCCAACAGCCACCCGGCTCTCCAGTCTCAGATGGTGTTTCCTTCGGGAAGCTTCTCTCAGCCAGCAGCATTTAGGGCCCTCCTCTGCATTCCCACAAAAACCTCCCTTCCATCTGTATCCTTGGTACTTTATATTTTTAAGGTTTTAGTACAAAATAATTCACCCAGAAAATCTAAAAGAGTAATAATATAGTACAATGAACTCCCAGATGCTCCTAACAATTGGTAATGCTTTGTTATATTTGTTTTCTCTCTTCCTATTTTTCCAAGTAAATTACAAACGTCATAATATTTTACCTCTAAAAATTTCAATATGCGTCTCTCCCAAAGGAATAAAGCTAAGGGGGTGTTCTCTCATCTGAAATGCAATGCGGTTATCACATCTAAAAAAATTGGTAACTCACTAAGTACTTGGTCTCTATTCACATTTCTCCAGTGAGTCTCCAATTTCCTATTAGTCTTTCTGCTACACTACACTTGAATTGTTCCTTTACCCACCAGGTTCTTCGCTGGGCTGTGTGTTCTCTGAGGAATGCAATGTGTCCCTTTGGCGGTCCACTCCCAGCACTCAGGTTCTGGCGGGCCCTAGAAATTTACCGAAAGAAAGAACAACCCCTGCATCCCATTTCTAGCTAGGAAGGGCGCTCAGGCCCCCTACACACACACACACACACACACACACACACACACACACACACGCATGCCTGCCTTTTATGGTTCAAATCAGAAAACCCGGGAGCATTCCAACCGCTGCCTCTGCTGACCCACAGGACACCTTGTCTTAAGTCACTTTCCTGGTCGCTGGGACACAATAACCGACAGCCACAAAGTAAGAGAGAAGAAGGTTTATTTGGACCCACAGTTTCAGAGGTCTCAGTCCATGCGGCGTCAGCCAGCTATATGGAGAAAATGGCAGCGTGGACCGGTCTAGAGCAGCAAAGATGCTTACGTCATGGCAATCAGGAAGCAGTGAGAGAAAGGAGGAGCCAGCGAGGGAGCTATAGCCTTCCGAGTCAT
Source organism: Hystrix cristata (assembly GCA_004026905.1). Taxonomy (NCBI): domain Eukaryota; kingdom Metazoa; phylum Chordata; class Mammalia; order Rodentia; family Hystricidae; genus Hystrix; species Hystrix cristata. Next base: position 203,648 of record PVJO010000485.1, on the reverse strand, counting down.
GCCCCTAGTGAACCATCTCTTCTACTTCTTTCAATCAGGCCCACCTCCTAACAGCACATTAAGTAGTGTCCTCATGATCCAATCACCTTCCGGAAACTCCAGCCCTGAGTACATGAGGGTTTTCGGCGTCATGTCTTATTTAAGCCATAACAACATCCAATCGCCAGCTGAATCCTTTGGCTTTGTTTCTGCCCCCTCATCCTTCCTTGCTCGTCTCTGGGCCCTGACACTTTCCCTATGTCGGCGTGTCCCTGCGCTGCCTCAGAGTTTCCATTTTAGAAGGTAAGCCCTCTCTGGTCACTTCTCTGCTGAAAGCGTTCTCCCCTGGGCCTAGCTCACCTGCCCAGCTTCAAGCACTCAGACAGCTGCTTCCACTTTCTTGCTTCTCCCTCTCCTGATTCCTCCTTCCCAAGACCTCCCAGCCTGCACTGCAGCAGTTCAGAACTGTGCTCCTTTACCCACATCTCCACACCCCCCATCTGAACCCTTCCTTCGGGTACCTCTCTGCCTCTGAGAACCTGGAGCAAAGCTCAAGCACTGCTTTTCCCCGGCCACTCCAGTGACCTGCCCCTTCCCGGCAAATTGTCCACAAAGACCTTGGGGACAACAAGAGTTCGTTAAATAATGGCTGCTTGGGTGAACAGAAGTAGCATCTCTTCTGTCTCCCTGTCAGCTGCAGCCCTGGCCCTTCCTAGCCCCGCTCCCGGGCCCAGGTCTAGCCCAGGCCTGCCACCACTCAGCCCTGGCACACAGCCAGTTGTGGTCTGCCCTTTCCTAGGGAGGGAAGGGCAACGACAGGCCTGGTCTTTTTTACATTAAAAAAAAATTAAAAATTTGAACAGTTTTCTGATGGTCCTGGGGATTGAACCCAAGGCCTTTTTTTCTTATATCCCTAGCCCATTTTTTATTTTTTATTTTGAGACAGGGTCCCACTAAATTGCTAAATTGTCTAGGCAGGGATTGAATTTAAGATCCCCCTATCTCAGCTTCCCAGTGTGCTAGGATTACAGGTGTGCCACACTGAGCTAGGGGATTGTTTTGTTTTGTTTTTTTAAGAAATTAATATTTTAATCTTTTGAAGTCCTCTTTGGGTAAAGTACATCCTAAGAGACAGAAAGATATGGTCCCTCCTGCCTCAAACAGGATTCTCAGAATACGATACTGCTTTTATGTCCTTCTATAGAAAAAGATGTTCCACATCTACCTTATTATTTCACTGATTAAGTTACCCTGGGGGGGGTCAGGCAGTGAAAGATGTCTCCTTGGTGCAGAGATTTCATCTCGTCTCACATTCCACCTAAGAAAGCTCTTGACATACTTGTCACCCTGTCACCAGCATTCAACTGGCAAATGCAGGGTTGACCTTCTTTACCGTTGTAACTCTCCGCTAAGAAAGACATTGAGACCAGCGCGGACCAAACTCTGGAAGGCAAAAGTTCAAAGAATCTTGGATGATAAAGGCCCAGAGATTTCAATCTGGAATCCTCATTCTTCCTCCTACATTCCGTGGGACAGTATATCTTGAGTGAATTCTGGTTCTTCTTCCACTTGTGGATAATAACATCTTTCTCCTGGGGTTCTTTATGAAAACTAAATGAGGTGTTATTGGTACAACGGGATACGAAAGCTCCTTGTTCTCACTTGGGGCTGAGTAGGCGACACATTCCAAACCCAGTTACGATGCCATCATAGGGGATTTAAGAGCAAAGGGGCACAAAACTGCTCTCCCCTTACTCTGACCACCTCCAGTCTATAAAGGAAGCTGGAGTTGGGAGCATAGCAGAAGAATGTTGGAGAGAGCGATAGACGTAGTCCTATTCCTTTTAGCTCCTTCCCCAAGCCCCAAGCATTGGCCTCAAAAGAGCACAAGTATCCTCAGAGTTTGAACATCAGGTCTCAGGCAAACAGCTTCAACAGGTGGGCAGAGGAAGGTGGGTGCACTCTGAAGTGTCCACAAAATTGTGCCAAGAAGTAAAATATTGGGCTTAAACATTCACCAGGCTCAGCCAGTGGGATGCCAGATTACTGTATGTCACGGTTTGAATTTTATTGTACTTTTTAAAAAATTTACTTATTTCTTTTTAACCAAGAACATGTATTGGTACATTGTATACATAATGATCACATTTATCATGGTTATTTTGTACCTGTACATGATGTATCTAGGTTCCAGAGTTTGAATTTTAGATGACCCCCAAAGTCTACATGCTAAAATGAAAGCTTGTTTGCCAGCCTGTGGCACTATTTTAGGGTACGGCAGAACCGTTAGAAGGTAGGGCCGAGTGGAAAGAACTACGTCCTTGTGGTCCTGCCCTTCAAGGGCCTATTGGGACCCTGCCCCTTCCCCTTATGCTCATTTTCTTTCTTGTTCTCTGTGTGTGTGTGTCTCGCTGTCCTTCAGCCACCATGAGGTGAGCAGGTTTCCTCTACCACACGTTTCTGCCATGAGGTGCTGCTATCTCACCACAAGCCCAAAAGCAGCAGGGCCAAGTGGCCCTGGCCTGAAGCCTTTGAAACTGTCTCTGCGCAGGCAAGCTCTTGACGTTCATTGCAGAAAAGCGTTTCAGGACATATCAGTTATCTGGTGTATGCAGCTTTATTAGGCAGAGGTAGAAAGTAAAAAAAAATGAAGCAAGGCACGGTGGTGTGTGCCTGTAGTCCCAGCTCTCTGGGCAGCCGAGGCAGGAGGATTGCAAGCTTGAGCCCAACCTGGACAATAGAGTGACTTGGTAAGAATTTTTTTCGCTATTTAAAAAGAGCCAGGGACGTAGCCCAGTGTAAAGGCCCTGGGTAACCCCCGAGAACGAGAGAGAGAACAAAATCAGGAAGGAACTTCTGCTGCAAGAGTCACAGGGGAGGATCAGACTGGCCCATTAACAACGATATGAGGCCAGTTTTACAGAGACGCTGAGGTGGGCTAAGGGCTGATTGATCATTATCTTGCTTCTGGTTTTCCATGGTGGCTAAAGAGAAGCCTTTATTGCTGGAAGGGGCAATTCAGCTTGCATGAGATGATCATTTCTGCTTGGGGAAATCTCAGTTTTGCAAGGCTGGGAATCCAAGGTGACTGGAGGTTTAGAGCAATGACTGGAGACTTCCGGGCACTCACCAGTAGGTAAATGTCCCTGTAAATTTCTTATCTTGGAGTTCTCAGTCTTGCAGGAGACAAGCTAGGTCATGTAACTTTAGGACTAATCAACCTTGCATGCTAGCTTTTAAACGGACACTCCCTAAATGATTACCATGCCCATATGCAGTGCGAGCAGGAATCTGACCCAAAGTTTTAAGGGAAAAAAGAAGACAGATGCAAAACGAAGATCAAGCTTTGTTCTGCTTTTAGTTACTCAATGGGTGTCAGTAGGCCTAAGTAACGGTCATTAGTTGGTTTGTTTGTTTGGTTGGTTGTTTGATTGGTTGGCTGGTTCGCTGGATTTTATGTTTGTTTGTTTGTTTGTTCATTTGTCTGTTTTTGCAAAAGCAGATTTTAAGTCACTGACTGCCTCAGAAGGGAACAAAAATAAATCATGCTTTTAATGCATAGCAGGTTAAAGACCCAGGAGTTTGTTTGTTCAAACCATGAGCCAAAATAAATTTTCCCTCCTTAAAAGATGATTTTCTCAGGTATTTTGTCACAGCAACAGAAAGCTGACTAACAGGCATGGTATGAACTGTGTAAGAACTTTTGGATTCTCTCTTGACTTCTCTTACCCCTTGCCAGGGCACAGAATCCTCAGCAAGCCAGGGTAGGGAAGGATGAAGGCATAAGGTGGTGATGAGATGCGAACCATGGACCCATTTCCCAGCAGCAGGCTCCCCTCTCCTAAGAGTCTCCACTGGGAACAAAGTTTAAAAATCTGGCTTATCCCACAGGACCAGACATATCAGGTACTGAACTGAGACAGTGTCCAAACTAGAAAGGACTGGAACAATTTTGATTCCTGAAGGTCAGCCAACAGCGTCACAGACCTGCCTTCATTATTGTCTCAGGCCAGAGGAACATTGAGGTTCCACAGAGGGAAAAATGTAAAGACAGTCATGGACAAAAGTAAAGGGCTCTTAAATATCCTCCATGAATATGCAAACAGAGTATTATTTGCATATAACATATTCACACCCTTCCTTGTAAGTCCTCTTACACATGCGGCAGCTTAGCCCAGTCTCTGGCCAAGTATGAGACACCATTCATTGAGTAGTTATCACTATTCCAAATGTCTTCACTGTCAGCATTGTGCAATTCCACCTTCTTCAAGCAAGCAAAAAACTTGTGTCACCAGACACATCATCTGATAGGTACTGCCTTCCTTGAGCTGAAAACCCGAAGTACAGATGTCCTACAAAGCCCAGGGCCGGATGCCACCCTCCAAACTCTGTGACTCAGAGAAAGAAGCTAACTCCCAGCCTTTCATCACATGATGCTCCAAAGGAAACTGAGTTCAAATCCAGTTCTGTCACTTAACAACTGTGTAACACTGAGTGAATGGCTTAAATTCCCTGTACTTCAATTTCCTCATCTATAAAATAGGTGTAATAAAATATTCATCTCGTGGAGTTATTATGTAGAACAGATGAGGAAATAAATGCAAAATTTAGAATGCTGGCACAGGGCAAAGGACTCAGTACACACAGTCATTCTCAGACTTCACCGCCTCTCAAGGTAAAACCTTGAAATGACATTAGTTACAAGCACAATGTTGTAAAGAACATTGTACAAGGAACATGGTAACGAAAACCAGGGATCCTAGAACCAGATTTCCTGGATTTGAATCTAGCAAGAAAATAAGACACATTATACAAATGTTTGCTATTATTGCTACTGATGTAATGAGCTGGTGCAGTAATTTGTATACATATAGAACACATATAATAAGAGCTGAATAATGCAGCTGTTTTTAGGAACTAGTCGCTTCAGTAAGCCTACATGACCCTGAAGAGTCTCATCACACTGTTGTTGGAGGCACTGAACAGAGAACAAGCAGAGAGAGCAGTCACCTCTTGTTACCTTCCAGGGTTGGTTCCAAGACCCCTGCTGATGCCAGATTCTGAGGGTGCTCATGCCCTTTATTTATTTATTTGTATGCCTGGGATCGAACTCAGGGCCTTGGGCTCGTGAGGCAAGCGCTCTAACCACTGAGCTAAATCCCCAGCCCCGCCCTTTATTTTTAAAATGGCAATAGTATTTGCCTATAACCCACACACACCATCCCTTGCACTTTAAATCATCTCTAAATTACTTCTAATACCCAATACAATATAAATGCTGTGTCAATAGTTGTTACATTGTATTATTTAGATAGTAACGACAAGGTGGAACATCTGTACATGTTCAGTACAGATGAAACTTCTGTTTTCAAGTATTTTCTATCCAAGCTCGGTTGGATTCTCAGATGTGGAACCCGCGGATAGGCAGGCCAGCTCGATTTCCCTATTGGGAAGCTGCCAAAACATGACTTCAGTTGATTTTGCTTGTTTATTTGTTTACCAGCAGACTGGGGCTCTCGAGCAAGTCGGCGTCTTTGGAAACCCGTCTTCCTTGAAGCAGACCCTTTGCCCTTTCCCGCAGTGCCCCTCACCATCAGCCTTCAGCCTCCCTCTTTTATTACCTGGTCTGGTTCCTTCCTCCGGGTGAATCCTACCTTGCAAGGGAGAGATGGAGAACTGCAGCCTTCCAACCTCCTTCGAAGGTGATATTTCCAGCTGCCCAGCACTCTCGGGATCTGGTTCGGCACTCACTGACCCAGGACCTGGAGATTGCTGGAGAGGCAAGTGGAAAATAGGAAGTGCTGATTCCCCTGCAGGAAATCATTGTTTAGCTAATTCCAGGACTGAGAAACAAGTGTAACATTGGAGAAAGGAGGGTAAAGTGCCATTCAAGGCCATTGTTACAGCCGTGGTTCTGTGCACTGGGGAGACAAAGGGCGCCTGTGTGTATGAGGACAATGCTGTTGTGTCACCGGCTGCTTCTGTGTTACTCCTGGGGACAGGAGACAAGAAACGAGGCCACAGTGCTGTCCTGGGTTTGATGTGCTCTGGACTTCACCAGTTACAGCAGCTGGGCCAGTCAGAGCTGAGTGAAGAGATTGGGACATTCAGTCCACGATGGTCTATAGCAGGGAACAGAGGACATCCCCTCAGGAGTGACCGACTGACTCTGGGCCATTCTTCCATACACAGTAAATCTCAAACACCACTATCCTCTTCTTCCCTCAGTTTTTAGAGTTTCAGCACACACTAGAGCTGAAGAGGATCACAGACATCGCTTCCCACGCATGTACGCCATCTACCCCACTCCTGGCTTTGCAATGGGTCAACTGGCTGGGACCAATCCCTAGTCTTGTAGCATGTTAGCAGCAGATGGTGACTCCAGATCATTAATGTGGCTTATACCCACCGAACCCCCATAATGGGACAGATGCTACTACTGATAGGCTTGCAAAATGAATTTATTTGCTTCTGCCTTTAATGTTTGGCTCTGGCATTATTTCCCATGGAGTATGAATGAAATTTTTTTTTTCTCCAAGCCTTAGTCCCATTTGTAAACTGGGATTCTGACTGGGCTAATGTGAGAATTGAATGAGTTAATACACGCGAGATCTTAGAATAGTGCTTGGCTTTGAAAAAGCAAACAAAAACTATGGTTCACAAGTTAGATACCTTCATGACATCTGCTCCTCTCTAGATTCACAAGGAGATGGGATGGAGATGGCTGGCATCGCAGGATCCCAGGAACCCACATTCAGCTCTGCTGCCTAAAACAGTCAAATTGTATTCTCAAAGGACCCTAAGGGGGACTGGGCACTGCTGGATACTCTCATGGATGAGGCAGGGGACAAATGTGTGGAAGGGATTCACTGGAACACAATAGCTTGTGGAGAAGACCATAGCAATTTGCAGACGCCACACTAATTTTCAAGAAACATCCAGGACTCGGATCCAACCAATTTCAACAATATGGATAAATGGGACCAGTATGGGTGAGCTGGCCAATCCTTAAAGAAAAATTAGAAGTCTGGAATTTTAGATCAAATTTCCAAATTTTGCAACATGGTAGATCAAGTGTGACATTATTGATGCAGGATAAGCCCCAAATCATGCAGCTTATGATGCCTTATCTGACCACAGGTGGTATTTCCAAGTCAGTGCAACTCTAATAATATTTAGGGCGTTGGTCCCCAACTTGGCTGCAGTCTCTACAGTTTCTGGTGTTAGGTCTAAGGCTTTGTGTCCCTGTTCCCAAATGCGCACATTGAAATCCTAACCCCTAAAATGATGATACAGAAGGGGGGCTTTGGGAGGTGATGAGGAAATGAGAGCAGATCCCTAATGAATAGGACTCACATCCTTGTACGAGGTCCAAGAGAGCTCCCTGGCCCTTCCATCATGGGACAGCACAGCTAGAAGGTGCCATCTGTGAACCAACAAACAGTTCTCACCAGACAGCAAATCTGCTGGTACCTCGATCTTGGACTTCTTAGCCTCCAGATTGTGAGTAGTAGCTTTCCATTTTTTTTTTGTGTGTGTGTGTGTGTGTGGTGCCAGAGATCGAACTCAGGCCCTTGTGCTTACAAGGCAAGCATTCTAATCACTGAGCTAAATCCCCAGCCCCTAGCTTTCCATTATTGATAAGCCGCCCAGTTGATGGTATTTGTTCATAGCAGCCCAAATGGACTAAGATAGCTGGTGAGCTCATCAGCTCACTTCAGAGTTGTTCCCTGACTTATAGCAGGTGATGTAAGACCAAAAAGACCGAGCAGCCCCATCCCCTGCAACCTGCACCCACCTCAGTCCACGAGATGGAGTCAAGGAAGAGGGAAACCAGGGACATGAAGTGGGGGCAGCTCTCCCTAAAAGACCAGGGACTCTTGGCCTAATCCACCTCCCACAGTCATTCCTCTGATAAGGTAACTAAGACTTTGTGGGGAGGACTAAAGGGGAGAATGGGGTCCCAGGCTCCCATAATCTCCATCAGTTCAGAAGAACACAAGTAGCCTAAGGGCCAAACTATACTTACTATGCAAATGTGGCTTCAAAACAGTAATGCTTACAATGAACAACCTGGTAGGACAGCTTTAATCAGGAAGATAAATAATAACAAGTACTGGTGAAGGTTGGAAAAACTCCCGTACTGCTGAAGAGAACACAAAATGGTACAATCTCTCTGGAAAACTACCCATCAAGTCCTCCAAAAGTTACACAGAGTTATCACATGACCCAGTGATTTTCATTCCTGGGCATATACCCCAAGAGAAATGAAATATATGTTTACACAAAAACTCGTACACCATTATTCGTAACCAAAACACGGAAACAACACAAATAATCTATCAACTGATAAATGGATAGACAAAATGCAGTGCGCCCATACATCAAACATTATTCAGAAGAAAAAATAGTAATGAAGTACTGATCCCTTCTACGGCATGGATGAACCTCAAAAAATGCTAAGTGCAAGAAACATGTCCAAAAGGCCACATGTCATACGATTCAATTAATATGAAATATTGAGAATAGGCAAATCTATAGTGACAGAGATCAGATTAGTGTTTGCCTAGGGCTGGGCGTGATGGGGCAAGCTGTGAAGCTGGGGGAGGTAGAGTGGCAAAGATACGGAGTTTCTTTCAGGAGTGATGCATATATTTTAAACTTGATTGTGGTGATGGTAAGGAAACTTAGTATAATAAAATCCATTGAATCATACCCTTTGAAGTGGTAAATTCCATGGTATAAGATTATACTTCAATAAAGCTGTTTTTAAAAATCCCAAACTAAGATTGCTGCTCTATTAAAAAATCCTAAATCCATATTCCTCTTTTCACATCTCGTCACTGGAGGGGACTGCACAAGTACTCCCAAAGGATGGTTTCCCTCAAGGACTCAGGGCTCCATCTAAGGTAACCAACTGGCCTGGTTTCCCCAGAACCGCCCCAGTGTAAGCCCTGAGAGTCCTGTGTCCCAGAAAACCCCTAACTCCTGGGCAAACTGGACTGGCGTGTCACCCTAGGGCCACCCTTTCCCACACAGGAAAGCGCCACCCTTCAGTGCTGCGGGTGGCTGCCATGGAAGGTCCGGACAACCCTTCCCCATTTGGGGTATAAGTCATCCTTGAGCTCCCTCTAATGGCCAGAAAGTATTTTATCATTCTCGTTCCCATTCGACAGATGAGGAAACAGAGGTTCAGAAAGGTGGAAAAACTTGCCAGCAGCACACAAGGGCCAGGAACTCAGTCAGTTTTCTTCTAGAGCCCTTCTGCTCGTCAGATTGGCTCTCACCTTATCGCTGGGTTTATTGTTCAGCAATGCTTAGCTTCTTCTTGCCCGCGAGGAAGGCAGTCAGCCCGGGCAACTTAGTGACTTAGTAAGACCCTGTTTCAAAATTTTTACAATTTTTTAAAAGAGGTTTAGAGTGCTGCTCAGTGCAGTGGCCCTGGGCTCAATCCCTAGACCACCACAAAAAATGGCGGGGCGGGGGAGATAATAGTAGAGTATTACGTATATGTGTGCACAGATACATTTAATATAATGTATAACATGAGATGAGATGGAACTTGCCATGTAGCAAGTTTATGAAACAAGTGATGTAAGTACGGATTCCTACACTCGAAATAGGATAGAAATTAGGCTAGGACCAACAAAAACCAGACAGAGGGACCAAATCACAGCCATGAACACTGGCATTCTGTTCTGTTCCCTCTCATCATGACATGCCTGGTTCAGGCATTGTAGGAAGCCCTCCAGATCATAAACAAACCTTTAAATGCAACCTGGAACTGACCAGCTGGGCTACCAGACCCAAATAGGATGAGATGGTGCCACGCTGCCTGCCACTTCCCGGAGCCCAGAGATCCTTTTGTGTCATACTTGCCCCTAAGGGTAAGGAGGGCTGAGTACCCTCCCACTGGGGCAGAAGCTGACACATAGCTCTGCTCTCTGAAATAGGTTTGTTCAGCATCATACTGATGTAGAAACTCAGGCTCAAAAACATTCGAGGATTTGTTGATAGCATAGTTAACAACATGTAGAATTAGGGCTGAAACTTAGGTTGAATTTTGAAGTCCCGGGGTTTTATTGCCTCTCTGCATGATAAAATACTGCACCTCTGTAGGGTTTATTAGGGGTAGGCATCTTGGAGGCTGGCAACTATAGTCTCCATCTCTCTACTGGAAGACAAAGAAGAGTATTACAAATAATGAAGGCCACTGAAATTAATCTTAAGTCTAAGCACTTCTTGAGGTTGTTGTTTATTTGATAAACATTCCATTTTTTGCCAGGGTACTGTGTCCTGCCCTATGCATACAGCAGGAATTAAGCTTACACCTTACAGTGAGTAATGACAGCAAGCAACAGTCAGGTCATGAGGGTTCATCCTCAGACAAGTTGGTTTTTGTTCCTGGGCCTTAACAATATCCCCTTAGAAAAGGGCAAAGAGAAAAACAGGAAGCAGAGAAACAAGCATCCTTAGCATTTTACCAGTGTGCAGAAATTGTCAATCAGACACTTTCTTTAGCTCGAATTTGTCAAAACCTGTATTTTGAGCCAGATTTTGCTCAGAGAGACAGGGGAGGGAGTACAGAGACAAGTGATCCAACCGAACACTGAAAGTGGATCAAATGTCAAAGGCAGAGGAGTTGGTGGGCAGAGGAAATGATTGTTCCTTAAAGACTAAATTGCAGGACTTCACAATTTCAGTTTGTTTTGAGGTAGACCTCTGGGCACTGGGCAAATTAGAGTCTACTACTGATCACTCAAAATCATTCAGTAGATTCAAAATCATTCATTAGATTTATAATTATCTTGTTGGAGAAAACGGATGAAATAATTCCTATGAACTGCCTCCCATCCCACCCCTGCTACGGGTATAACAAGAACGCAGACAGATTATTTTAGTAGCCGCTATTCCAAACACCCACTCTCAAATCAAATCTCCTCTGGGCCTACAGGAAACTTACTAAAAGCCCTGAATGACTCAGTCTCCTTCATCGGGATAAAGCTAATAATCATACCAGCTCTTATTCCATAGACACAGTGGAAACTATACAAAATCTATTACACGCAAAATCTATTTCACATTTTTTGAAATGGTGCGTGTGTTTGTGTGTAAATTCCAAGAATTCTAGTGTGCATGGTTTTGTGTAATTCCAAGTGTCTAGGCACACGGATTATCTCTAAACAGCTACAGTCCAAGGCTCCTGCCAATCCTGCACGCACATTCCCCAAATCAGCCTGCCCAGCGTATGGGTCAAGGGAAAACCAGCTTCCTGATCCTGTAAGTAGATAAACCAAGTCAAATTGTTCCTTTGAAAACCATCCTCCGCCTGCGTCGTCCCAGCTCTCTTGGTCCTCGCGTAGCCGGGTTTAGCATCCTGGCCACACAGCCCTTCATCTCTGCCAGACTCGCAGTGTTCGTAGCCAACCTCTCCCGCCTCTAAAGAACTACAGTCCCCGGCATTCCTCGCGTAGACCACTGGCGTCACGTGACCGCGCTCACACCCTGGATGTGGTCACGTGACTCCGGGAAGATGGCCGCCGTGACAGCGGAGCACTTCGCAGCTTTGCAGAGCCTGCTAAAGGTAAATAGAGGGGAGGGCACGCGTGCGGCTGCGCTTTGTCTCCGCGGCTTTGTACAAAGCAGGAATTGGGAATACATGGACGCAGGTTTGGCATTCTGCCGCTACTTCTCTGGGTAAGTCCGGGCAGATCGGTGCGCCTTCCTGCAAGAGCAAACAACGCCCTGAAAAGAAGACGGGAAAAAAACAAGAGACGGTGCACGTGAGGGCGTTGTACAAATGCCCCCTGGGGCTGGTTTTCCGAGTCGGTGCTTGGGGGTGGTAATTGGCACATTCGCGATACCACTTCCCCATTTCGTCCCGCAGTCTCTGACTGCTGGGTGACAAACTCTCCGAGTGTGTCAGCCCAGCCCTCGGAATTAAGATGTGCTGTGCTCCCCTGAGGTCTCAGTTCTCCACGCACCTCGGCCAGTGTAAGGGCCAAAATATTCTCCTGATAATCATTTGTTTGAAAGATTGTGAAGTTGAAAAAGACATTCTTTAAAGGGCGTCCTAAAGCTGAGAGTAAATGATAGATTGGAATTGTCACTAGCTGACATCGCAGGTGTCTGTTGCCTTCTTTGAAGAGTGTAAGATCCAGGAAGGAACTTTTCTTTCTTATTTTCCTTCCTTCTCTCATTAGGAGGTGAAGAGGGTTGAGTTAATTACAGTCATTTTGTGGCACAGCCTCATCAGTCCATGAAATAGTCTCTAATTTGTTTTACTTATGTTTTAATGACCACCCCAGTATTCATTTGCACTCTCCAAGCCTAAAGGCATTTACTTTGTTGTCAGGGTGTAGCCCAACAAGTAGAACAACACCTGTGATACAGCACGTGCTCAATAAGTATCTGTTAAATAACTGAATTAGTGTGGTAACTGAGCTGCGGATGCAAACCTAGAGTTCTCTACTCCTGGGTGCATTTTCACCTTCATTGTGGCTGCTTTGCACACTGTCCACTTCCTGTGCATGGTTGTCTTGTGGACGCCTTTCTTTAATAACCTTTTGAAAATAATATGTCACATAGTTACAGAAAGTGCACCAGTCATAAGTGCACAGGTTCACACCCGTGAATTTATTACACACCCGTGTAGCCACCCGTGAATTTATTACACACCCGTGTAGCCACCACGAGTCAAAAAACGAAACGTAGTCAGTGCTCCAGAAGTTCCCATATTGCTCCTTCCTTATTTCCCCCGCTGTCCTCACCAGCAGTAACCATTACCATTGCTTCTAACACAAATACTGGGAGCCATGTCAGGAGGTATGATCACAAGATACGGAGACTGTTTGAACTTAAAAATACTTATTGTAATAAAAGACGTGGCCATTAATCCCTGCTCAGAATATTCCCCTTGATTCAATCACACGTATCCCATCCTTCTTGTCATTTCCTGAAGCAATTCTGGAAGTCCTCTTTTGTGTCTTTAGTAGCGTGTTATGGCTGCCATGATGTCCTAAATCAACTCACAGAGTTTACCTTTCATGGTCATTTTGACTTCTGGAAAGAGCCAGAGTTGCATGGTGCCAGATCTGTTAAACAACTTGGGTAAGGACACACGGTAATGTTTTTCCAAGCTTGCCTTTCCACTGGGTGGCACTCGGCAACAGCATTCACAGTATTTTTGGTCACACCTCATAAAGACAATCACAAAAGAGGGCTTCCAGAACTTCCTTAGAAAGTGGCGGGAATGATGGAGTAAGTGTCTTTGAAATGAAGGGGAGTATTTTAAGTGGGGTTAATGGCAGTGTGTCTTTTAATGTAATACATTCTAAAAATTTAAACATATACCATAGTGTTTTTTTTTTTTTTTTTTGTGGTGCTGGGGATCGAACTCAGGCCCTTGTGCTTACAAGGCAAGCACTCTAATCACTGAGCTAAATCCCCAGCCCCTTATACCATAGTTTTTGATCAGACCTTGTTTGCAAATCTGCCATGACAAAGTAGTACAAACTGGGTGGGTTAAACAACAGAAATTTATTGTCTCACAGTTCTGGAGGCCGTAAATCCAAAATCAAGGTGTCACCTGGCTAGCAACTTTCTAAGGAACAACCTGTCTCATTTCTCTCTCCTAGCAATCTCCTGGCATATTTTGCCTTATAGATTGCAGCATGCATCTTTACATGGCATATTTTCTGTGTGCCTCTGTGTCCAATGTCCTCTCTTTTTCTTTTCTTTTCTTTTCTTTTTTTTTTTTTTTTTGCAGTACTAGGGATGGAACCAAGGCTTTCACACTGAGCTCCATCCTAGCCCTTTTTTAAAAAATAAGGACATTGATTATATTTAATGAGTGTACCATAAAAACCTTATTTTAACTAATTACATCTACAGCAACGCAATTTCCAAATAAAATCACATTCTGAGATTACTAAGGATTAGGATTTCCGTTTATGGATGAGGACACAATTCACCCCATGACAGGGTCTTTCTCAGAGCAAAAGATTCAATTTGATGAGGTGTAATTTGTCATTTTTTCCTTTTATGAATTGTACTTTTGGTGTCAAGTTCAAAATCTTAGCAAGTCATAAATCCCAGACTTTCCTATTTTTTCCTAAAAGTTGTATGGTTTTATGTTTTAAGTCTGTGATTCAATTTGAATTAATTGTGTATAAACTTTGTAAGACGTAGATTGAGTTTTTCCTTTTTGATACCCAGTTGCTTTGGTCCCATTTGTTGGAAAGGATATCTCTCATTCATTGTATTGCTTTTGGACCTTTGTCAAGAATCAGTTGGGCATATTTGTGTGGGCGTATTTCAGCATTCTCTGAGTGCTCGGTTGCATTGACCCTTCTGACAGTGCTACACAGTCTTGATTGTGTAGCTATATAATAAATTTTGAAATCAGATAGAGTCCTCTAGTTCATTCTTCTTTATCAAAATTACTTTAGCTATTGTACTTCCTTGGCCCTGCAGTGTAAATCTTAGAGTGATGTTGTTGGCTATATCTAAAAAAACTTGAAAGCTTTTGATTAGTGTCTTAGTTACTTTTCTCATTGCTGAGACACAATACCCAACACCCACGAGTTAAAGGAGGAAAAGTTTATTTTGGCTCACAGTTTGTAGCAGTTTCAGTCCATTGTTAGCCGGTTCCAAGGCAGGGTGGCGTGGCACAGGGGCATCAGAGAGGAGAAGTAGTCCACGACAGAGCAGACAGGAGGTGTCAGCCGCAGCCAGCCTCCCTTTCCCTTTTATTCCATCCAGGCCACAAACCTTTTAGGTGGTGCTGCCCACACCCAGGGTAGGCCTTCCAATTATCCACACCCAGAATTATGCGCACCCAATCAGAGCACCCAATCAGTGGGCTAATTTAATTACCACACCCCTACTCCATGTTCACACACCCTTAATCCCCATTTACACACACCTAGATACAGCCACCTCCGAAAAGCCCCACTATGAGTGCCTGAGACTTTGGGAGAACATCTAGGTATAAGCCATAGCAGTTGGAATTGAATTAAACTAACATACTAATCAAGGGAGTATTGACATCTTTAGAGTGTCGACTCTTCCAATCCACAAACATGATATCTCTCTACACTTATTTAGATTGTCTTGGATTTCTTTCTTCTTCTGCATTGTGCAATTTTCAGCATATATGCCCTGTATTCCACTTTTTGAGCAATTGCAAATGGTATATTTTTAATTCCAGTGTAAATGAAATTTTTTTGTTTTGTTTTTTGTTTGAGGAGGGTGGTGCTGGGGCTTGAACTCAGGGCCTTGCACTTGCTGGGCAAGCACTCTACCACTGAGCTAAATCCCCTACCCCTATGAAATTTTAATTTAAGTATATACCATAATTTTTGATCAGCCCTGATATATTGCTCATTTTTATTTGTTAGTATTTGGTAAGAATTTTGTGTCTATTTTCATGAGAGGTATTAATGTGTAATTTTCTTTTTTGTACTGCTTTTATCTGGTTTTGGTGTCAGGGTAATCCTAGCCATAAAATGCATTGGAAATTCTTCCCTCCTATTCTGTTTTATGAAAGACATTGTATAGAATTCGTTTGTTCTTTCTTTAAGTGTTTGTTAGAATTCTCCAGTGAAACCAGCCAGGCCTGAAGGTTTGTTTGTTCGTTTGTTTTTGAGAGAGTTTTAAAGTTAGGAGTTCAGTTGCCTTAATAGCTCCAGGAATATCCAGATTATGAATTTCCTATAGGGAGAGTTGTAATAGTTGGTGTTTTTTTTTTGAGTAATTGGTCCATTTTGCATACAGAGTTGTTCAGAGGGTTTCCCTTGCTATCTTTTTGATGTCTGAGGCTCTACAGTCATACCCTTATTTCATTTCTGATATGGTAATTTGTGCCTTCTTGCTTTGTGTTGTTTTTGCTGAAGGTTTGTCAATTCTATTGATATTTTTCAGAGATCAGCTTTTATTTCATTTACTTCTCAGTTTCTCTGTTTTCAATTTCATTAATTCCTGCTCTTTGCTATTTCTTTTCTGCTGTTTCCTTCACATTTATTTTGCTCTTATTTCCTTGGTTTTTAAAGTGGAAGCTTGAATTATTAATTTGGGATTTTTGTCTTATTTTCTAATCTGTGCTTTTAATTCCATCAGTTTTCTTCTCAACACTTCGATGGCTGTGTGCCACAAATGTTGATAGGCTGCTTTCTCATTTTCACTCATTCCATCTCATTTTTTTTAAATTCCCTTGAGACTTTCTTTTTGAACTTTGATTATTTAGAAATGTGTTAAGTTTCTGAATGATTAACTGGAACAACAGAGTGTGTTGTCTGTCTTGTTTTATGGCCCAAAATATAGTCTTAGTATTAAACTAGAAATTAGCAACAAAGAGGTAACAGAAAAATTTGTTTCGAATTCTGCCTAGATTTATCTATAGTTCTAAAATGCATTTCTTTTTATACCCTTTCAGTGTTTGCTTGAGTTACTGCACTATATATGCGTAACTTACTTTTAACAGGATGAAGTATAGAAACTTCACCTCCCTGTGTCCTTTTACTCTCCCTTACTTAAAATTATCTTAAAAATTTCCTCTACATACATTTAGAGTTTCATCAGTGTTGTAACTTTTGCTTCTGCTTTTAAATATAATTTAGAAAACTCATGGGGAAAAAAAAAAGAAAACTTTGTTTCCGTACCCATTTCTGTGTGTTTTATTCTGTCTTCCTGATGTTCCAAGACTCCTCCTTGTTCCAGGAAAATCTGGTGTGAAAGAAGCAGCTGCTTTATGCCAAAGGTGCGAGACCAAAGAAAGATGTCAGGCACATTCTTGGCACTGACAGTGCCGGCATTCCGTATGTAATGCTCCACAGACCACTCTAATACAGCAGTTTTTTTCCTATAGTGTGCTGGCACACAGTGGGGATGTGTAGGCCAGTGTTCCTCAACACCAAGTCGTGATGGTTATGATGTAAGATCACGCCAGTAAGGTCAAGCTGGATCCCTCCACTTCTTTTATTTATTTCTTTTCTGTTTAGAGAATGTTATTTTGCCATTATTTTGTGGTAGGTTTAGAGGCAGGTTTTTTCTTTTAAGCTGTCTTTTTATCAGTGAATTAATAGTCTTAATTTTTTTCTTCATTCACAAAGGATTTTTTTGCTGGCTTTAATCACCTGAAAAAAAATGGCTGGGGATTTAATTCAGTGGTTGGAGTGCTTGCCTAGCAAGCGCAAGGCCTTGAGTTCAATCCCCAACACACACACACACACACACACACACACACACACACACACACACACAATCACCTGAAAAATATCATGCCACTTCCTGTGGCCTCTGGTTTCTGATAATTGTTTACTTTAAGTAAAGTCTTGTTTCTCTCTTACTGTTTTCCAGAGAATTTCTCTTTGCCCTTCATTTTCAGAAGTTTAATTATGATGTATCTTGGTGTGGGGCTTTTAATTGTTCTATTTTTCAGTTCTGAAATTTCCGTTTGATTAATAGCTCCCATTTCTTTGCTGAGACATTCTCCTTTTTATTTGTTTCAACCTTGGTCATAATTACTTACCGAAGCATCATTATCGGAACTGCTTTAAAATCTTTTGTCATTCAGTTTGAGAACTTTCTGGTTCCTCATTTGATAAGGGGTTTTTATTGAAACCAGGACATGTTCACATTATGCTCCAAACCTCTGGATGGTATGTAAACCTTAGGTTTTAGCTGGCTTTCTCTGACACTGCGTGGGTGTGGGAAGCAGGCACCACCTCACTGCTGCCAGGTGGAAGCAGGCTCCCCGCCTGACTCCTCTTGATCCCTGAATGTAGCTGTTTCTCGTTACTCCTGGGTGGGAGTAGAAGCTCAGTCTCCTTATGGTCTTCGTTAATACCACAGGGTGGTGGGGCTTGTTACTGTCTGGTGGGGACAAAGATGCCAGCAGCCTACTCGGCCTTCGTGATGCCGCACCAGCGGAGGTGCTGGGGTCCCTCATTACAGCCGTGCAGGCTTCCCACTCGGCGTCTGTTGACACCAGTGAGGTCGCTTCACAGTTCTTCCTGTGTTACTTGGCTGAACTAGAGCAGTTACTGTTCTTGACACTTTGTCTATAGATAATGGGCACTTATTTAGAATTTTTTTCCCCTGTGCCCATTGGCATTTCCAGGTTGCCCTCTTCATTTCCAAGTCTGGGATACATGAGGCAAAAAGAAAACCCAGGGAACTCAGCATCATGCCGTCGCTTGGTTCTCGGCGTCATAGCAGATCCACCTTCTTCTCTTCCCCTTTCAGAGTCATCTCACTTGGTTTTCTGTACAGCGCCTGTGGATTTCAGTTGTGCTTAGCAGAAAGAATAGAGAAAAGTATATCTAGTGTGTCTTCCCAGATGCGAAAATCTTCCATGTTCCTATGAATCTTAAGTCTCAAAAAGATGCCACATACTGACTGAGACAGTATTGTTCAAAAACATGCATTTTCGGTCTTGACTTTTTTTCCCATCTCTGAATTAATTTAGGCCTCCTCAAAAGATGTTGTCAGACAGCTGTGTCAAGAGAGCTTTTCCAGCTCAGCCCTCGGCTCAAAAAAACTCTTGGATATGACGTGTTCCAGCCTGTCTGTGGCCCCGGAGGAGGCAGAGCACGTAAGTGTGGTCAGAAAGGACCTGTGGCCGAAGCCCTGGTCACTCGTTAGTCTGTCTTGACTTCCCAGTTGTTGCCATGTCCTCAAGAAAATTTCTTTCTCAAGTGGCTGTTAATATTGTAGATTTTTTCTTTCTTTAATATTAGCCAATTTAAAAGCTTTTGTCTTTGAACCCTTCTTTAGGATCAGTACGGCAGGGATGGGAGAACTGTACCCAGAGGCCAAGCTCCTGGCCATTTCCTTTTCAGACTTATTTCCTGGACAATGGAGACAAAAGCCAGCCTTGGTGATTCTTCTTGGCCAGCCTGTAACGTGCCCATGAGGGTGACCTGTCAGCTGGATAGCTTAGGGCCGAAGTGCGGAGGTCTGAGCTGCACCCTGCTGGGTTCATCAGGCTCATGGGGGCGGGGGGGCTTTGGCTGCCGCACCCTTCTCATCCCTCTGCCCCAGCGCAGCCTCCTGCTCAGGACACCTGGTCTCAGCAGGTGCCAGAGAGAAGATGACTCATACTAAGTAATATAGCAGTGACAGCCAGCCTTACCTTTCCAGGACAAATAGGCTTCTAAAACAGGCATGTGTTCAACCAGATGGGCCAGTGTTACTCCTTTTTGAATCTAAAGCTTTGCTCATGGAATCTGACACAGAAGAGTACAAGGCAGAATCAAGAATATGGAAGTGAGTTGGAAACTTAGTTTTGATTCCTTAAAAGTAGACACTGAAGCAAAGACAGTTTGTGCTTCTAGAAAGCACAAAACAGGGGACAAGAAAAATCAAATAGGAGGGGAGACAAGCCCATGAAGTGTTTGACTGAGTCGTGCACTAACTCGTGCCCCTCGGTGGTAGAGGCTCAACCGCCCCTCAGTTCTGGGTTGTGTCCATCTAGTGACGTGACCTCCACTGGTGCCTCCAGAGTTTCTTGGGCTCAGCAGAGCATCGTTACACTCACAGATCCCTGCAGGCCACACAGCACGACAGAGCCACAGGGGCTCGGGACGGGAGCGTGCGCAGGGTGGGGTCTGCACTGCTCTTTCACAGGGCCGGTCCACGCAGCCAGCCAGAAGCTGTTTGTTTTCTCTGCCCTTCCAAGTGACAGCTTAAGGGCAAGGACGAGAGACTGCTGCCACCCAGGTTCAAAGCCCACACTCCACAGGAATCAGTACATCTTGTTACATTGCAGGAAGCGCAGCTTCAGGTTCTTCCAAGGGGCTCGCATCCCCACTCAGGGAAACCCAGCGCCGTGGACCCTGCCATTCATGCAGGCCTCTCAGTCCGGAGGCATCAGACCAATGCAGGGTTGCCTAGAAACCCAGCTAACTTCCAGCTTCTCTCAGGTTACCAGGGAAACACTCTCAGAAAGTTAACTGAAGGTCAGATACTCCCACAGAAAGAAAAGGAATGTATTAACCATTTGTCCACATGGAGAGTTCGTGGCCATCCAGCAGCTTCCTAGGCCAGGCAGCGGCGCCTTTTAAAGCAGCAGGTGGACTCGGGTGGCTGAGGCACGCAGGGCATCAGCATCTGCTAGAGGTGTCCACACTCCCGTGACTCATTCAAGTGAATGTGTGCAGCCACGGAGCCCGCCCCTGCCTGTGTTCCTCCCCTGCCCCCTGCTTCTCCTGCAGCCTCAGGCCCGCCCGTCTGTCCTGCAGCTGCTCCAGGCTCTGCACCGCCTCACCAGGCTGGTGGCCTTCCGGGACCTGTCCTCTGCCGAGGCGATTCTGGTGCTCTTTCCAGAAAACTTCCACCAAAACCTCAAAAACCTGCTGACAAAGATCATCCTAGAACATGTGTAAGTGCTCACTCCTTCTGCAGAAGTGCCTTCTCTGTGGGATTTCCTTCTTTTATGTCTTACTATTTCTGTTTTCTGTTCCAGAAATAATAATACTGTATATTCATTGTGGAAGAATTAAAAATGACACCTAGGAGCCTGTTGCCTGCAAATTAGCAGTATTAATTCTTAATGGAAAGTCTCTTAGGACATATGTCTTGTTTCTCTTTACCCATATGCAGAGGGGTTATTTTGTTTTTAATAGAAAAATATCGTGCCATTTCATAACTTGCTTATTTTCAGCTAATAGTATTAACATAAATGACGTTACCTTCAGTATCATTTTACATTTTTAATGGTTAAATGTAAAATATATTCTATTATATGAAGATATTAGGTTTAAAATTCCTTAGTGGTATACATTTAGGATATTGGCAGCTTTTCGCTTTAGGGAACAATTTATAGTAGACACTTTGTTCCTGTATTTAATTAGTTTCTTACTGAGCCAGAGGCCTTGAACATGTTAGGGTTTGGCCTGGTATTATGAGCTGGCCATCAGAAAGACTGCACCCTCTTCCGCCAGTAGGACACAACAGTCCTTCTCCCTACACCTTAACTGAATGGATTTTTTCTTACCTCTTTTTTTTCCAGTTCCACAAACAGTAGGTGGTACCTCATTTCCACTTACATATCTTTGACACTAGTGATGCTGAATGTCTTTTCCATGTGTTTATTGGCCATTTTTAATTTCTTTTGTGAATTATCTGCATGTCTTCCAAGCTGGGCAGATCCCTTTCAACACATACACAAAAAACTGAAGTAGAATTGATATTGTTTAGCAGAAGGCTTGAACAGACTTCTAATAGCAGTAACTAATAATCGTGTTTTCCATAGATTTTGTTGTTTGGTGCTTCTTTATACAACCACATTCCGTTCTGACTGTCTTAGCATCTCACTATGATGCTGTCTGCTGCAGAGTCGGCCTGGACCATTTGGTGTGTTTTGCATAAGATATAGTACCCTGTCTACTTGGTGCTCAATAGAGAGAGGATACATTGACCTTTTCCCTATTTGCCATTGGGAACACTAGCACAATAAGATTACAATGCCTTAAGCCTTTTCTTCTTTGTCTTAAGCTATAAAAGCTAGTAGCACTTATGACCTTAACCTCACTGAACTTTGTGAAACAAACAAAAACCTGCTTTTTGGAGGGAGGGGTTTTAAAGGTTCTTCTTGTTAAGAGATCTGAAGACCATAGGAAAGGCAGAGATTCAGGTCTCTCTCCTTATGAGGAAACTCAATTTCATCTCTTTTCCATTCTTGTTTCATCTTTCCCTCTTAAACAGATCTACTTGGAGAACTGAAGCCCAAGCAAATCAAAGTGAGTACACCCTCCTTACTCCTGTCTCCAGCCCCAGCTCTGTACCTGCCATGTGCCCAGAGACTGTAACCAAAAATCAAAAGGAATGATTCTAGTCCCAGACCACTCTTGTGTGTTTTTTCTAATTATACTTTTTAATTTTTCTCAGATTATAAACATTATTATAGAATCATGTTTTTAAAATACAGAAATATCCCAAGCAGAAAGTAAAATACTTAATGGTATTTCCCTTCCCCATCACTGGGAGGAAATACCCAACATCTACAACTCGGAGGAGGAGAGGTTTGTTTGGTTCTCAGTTTCAGGGGGCTCGGTCCATGGCCCAAACACAAACAGCACCGTGGAAGGGCCTGCTATGGAAGAAAGCTGCGCATGTCATGGCAGCCAGGAAGCAGAGAGAGAAGGGAGGAACCAGGGAGGAGAATGCGCCCGTGCAGGTCATTATTTCCAATGACTTGCCCCTTCTGACCAGGCCTCAGCTGCAGACATGAGACTTTTAGGGGACATTTTAGATCTAAACCGTATCAGTAATTATATTCCAATGAAGAAAAAAAATTCAGAGTAATTGAAATTACTTGGAAAAGATTGAATAAAAGTGTGTGTTTAACACCAAGCCAGCCACAGTTCTGGGGCACCTCATCCTCTCAACATCCCTGTGAACTAACTAAGCTGAAATGATTCCCATTTCTCAAATGAGGAAACAGAGGTTCAGAGGTTAGGCGGGTGGAGAAACTTCCATTCAAACCAAGTCTGTCTTTAAAGCAGGACCTCTCACCCCTTTTGCTGAAGCGACACTCTTCCTGAAACACAGGCAATGACTTCACTGCCTATGTCACTTCTAGTTCTGCTGTGACACCTGGAGGGTTGGCTCTTGCGGCAGAAGCCTGTTGATGCTGCCCCCATGAGTTAGCTCCAAGGCCTGGTGTCGCTGAGCAGTGGGTGAGGCCCACAACTCACTGGGGTCCTGCCCCATCCATCTGTGTCTTTCTGCGTAGATCAGATGGATTTTATGTGCACAGCCCTTACAGCCACCTGCCGTAGAGTCTTGGCAAACATGGTGGCATGAGCTGCTCTGAGCTGAGCTGTCCCCCACAGTCTCCCTGCCACGCCTGGTTGACCTGGACTGGAGAGTGGACATCAAAACCTCCTCAGACAGCATCAGCCGCATGGCCATTCCCACTTGCCTGCTCCAGATGAAGGTGAGTCAGCCGTCACGCTTGTTAGACGGAAAGCAGGAGCAGCCGGGCCCTGGCCCCCGTGGCATCCATGACACCAGCTGCTGGCATCCCCCAGATGTGTCTGCTTATTCACAAATTACACCACCCTCTTAACATTCATGAGAATGATCGAACACACACTGAGCATAGAAGTTTTGAAACAAATGCAGAACATTTTATTATTTACTTGCTCATACTAAAGGTTTGCACTAAGGAGAAGTCTAGCTTTAATGGTAGGAGCGTGTGTTCAGAGTTCAAGTAGCCTCCTGATCTTTTCAGTGTCCCTTCACCGACTTCTCATCCAGGAGGCTGAGGCCGGCGCCCTTGGCAGCGTGGCTGAGCAGGCTTCTGTGGGCAGTTAGCTGTCAGGTCTTCATTTTCTCGTTCGTCTGCCCTTGTCATTATCATCGCTTTATAGGTGTTTCCGGAATCTCTTACAGCCACATACCCGCTTGTAAAATTAGCTGTAACTAGTATATTGCAGTGTCTGCTTCAGCAGTCACCTAGAAAGAGTAGAAAATGAAGAAGTAAGGATGCCTCTGATAGCTGTTTTAAGTATTAGTAGGACTTAATTTATTTCTCTTTCAAAGGTGAGATTTAAAAATCTAGAAGTTGTAGTATTTTTCCTGCATCCAGTGGGTTATGTTACGTACCCCATGGAGCCCACTTCCTGAAGTACCGGTGTGAACGTGCAGTGGCTGGCTTGGGTGCGGGGCCTGAGGGTGTTGGAGAGGGGAGTGAACCCGGGCGTGGCTTTCTGCCATAACCACCTGGGCACCGTTGCAAACAGAGTGACACAGACCTTTGAGCGTCTCCTTCCACCCTGCCCAGCTGCTGGCCGACTGGAGGGCTCGGGCTCCCTCCTGCTCTCAGCAAAGCCCTTGGCTACAGAGGCCCAGCAGGACTGAGCAGGCTCACGTACAGCGAGCCAGGAAGAGAGAAAACTTAGACTGTGGGCCATGTTCTCTTTGCAGATCCAGGAAGATCCCAGTCTGTGTGGGGACAAGCCCTCCATCTCTGCTGTGACCGTGGAGTTGAGCAAAGAAACGCTGGACACTATGTTAGACGGGCTGGGCCGCATCCGAGACCAGCTTTCCGCGGTGGCCAATAAATGAACCGACCAGCTGCTGGTGCCCCTGCCTCATCCTGGCCGCGCTCGCTTGCTGCAGAGGCTCAGCAGAGGGCTGGCGGGATGGAGGCGCAGGCGGAGAGGGTGGATGCGGCCGGACCCTGGCTGTTCTCCCCTTTTTTCTCTTTCTGAAGCTGATGCCATCTGTGAAAGGCTCCCGTGTGCGGCCCGATTACTGCTGTGCAGGGTGAGGGAGCATGTGCCCCTTGAGCTGCCTCAGTGGCTGTTTGGGAAATTGAGGTACACACTGTGGCACAACCTGATGAGTTCATTTCCAACTCGGGAAAAGTGGAAGCAAACGCACAAGGCCAGCAGCACCTGCCCCGCTCAGACGCCAGGCGGAGTGCATGGAGACGGGTCGCTGCAGCGTGGTCCCTCCAGGGTGGTCCCTGAGCTCCCCTGCCGGACCATCTCTCCAGCTTGGAGGTCTGAGCCGCTCCTAGAGGAGGAGGTGGGAGTAATTGGAAATAAATAGCAGTTTTATGATCCTGGTCATGATTCTTTTCAGCTCCATGGTTGCCTTTGGCCAGTGCTACCTTATTCTTGACAATCCCAACTTCCTGATTCCCAGCTGAGCCTGTGACCCCTGGTGTGCCATGAAAGCAGGCACATGAACCTCTGTACCGCCTTCTGTGCTTTTGCTGCTCGTGTGGGACAGAAAGGAGCAGGGTAGCAGTCAGCCTGCACTTAGGAGATCCCTGATAGCGGCGCTCCTTAGATCATCCCTGCCATGTGCCTCACACACCACAGGGACCTCCTGTGTGCGGACCTTTTCATCTTCATTATCCAGGTCGTCCCCGTGGCAGCAGCTTGCAGCGTGCTTGCCGAGCTCTGCACTGTGGCAGCCTCTCTATCAGGGTGTGTGTGGAGTGGATGGAGAAGTGCAACCAGGCTAAGAATACAGTATGTACTTGGTGCTCGGGCCACCGGGATCTGCCTCTAGCTTTGCTTCTCAGGAGTTGAATTCTTGCCCTCCCCCTCCTTTTCTTTTTACTTTTTTTATTAAATAGGTACAATAACAGTACCCACTTGATAGAACTTCTGCTCAGATTAAGTGATACGACATACCTAAAAGTACTTGGATGTGGTGGCGCATAGGAAAGGCTCGATAATGTTAGCGTCACTTATTAATGGGAAAGCCCTGCACCTTCATGTTTCATCTCCTGTAATGGTTGTGTGAGAAGAGCCATTATCTTCCCTTTATTGATGAGGAAACCAGCTCATCGGGGTTTAGTCACCTGCTGGTAAATGGCCTCATTAGGACTTGGGCCCAGATTTCTCCAACTATCTGTGACAAGACTCGGCGAGGGGCCCTGGAGTTCTCTACCTAGCTGCATTTGGAAAACTTTGAAACTGAAGCAGAGAGGAAAAAGCTGACCTCTGCTCACCCAGTGAGGTACCAGGAAGTTAAAAAACAAATTTCCAGCCCCTCTTGGCCTGCTATCTCCTGGAAGCTGAGCGACCCATTTTTAAGGTGGCTTAGCCGGACGTGGTACATGTCTATAATGCCAGCACTTTGGCAGGTTGAGGCAGAAGGATTGCAAGTTTGATCCCACGTGGGGCAACCTAATGAGACCCTGGCTCAAAACTTGAAAAGGGACAGGGACGTAGCTCAGTACAAAGGCCCTGAGTTCGATTTCTAGTACTCCAAAAGAAAAGTATCAGTTATGGACCTTTCTGGGGCCATACCCGTTGAGAATTTGATGGAAGTGGCAGATCCTTTCTATGGGAAATGAACACTGAATTTTTGGCATGCCGTGACAGGTCATGGACCCCATAAATCAGCCTTCTACTTCCTTGTCGAGAGCCCCTGTTTTTTTACCATCAGTTGAGTTCAGCCTTGTCACAAGTTCATCCCTCTCTTTTCCTCCCTCTGTCTGACCTGCAGACAGGTCCCAGATCCCTGTGCTGTTGTCCTTTCATGGGCATTACAGGAAAGTAACTTGAAGCAAGGAACCAGCATAGGGGTTTAGGCAGCTGGACGTTCCTCCACCAGACTGAGCTGAACAGACACCTGAGTGCATGACACATGGAGGGTGTTGGGTACAAGTCCGGAAAAGTCAGTGACTACTCACCACCCTTTGCCTCACCGGCTCACTTAAGGTTTGTCCTCTGCTCTCAGTGAGGACGGACTGTAGGTGCTGTATTTCTGGCTGGCCTGACCCTAATTCAGTAGGACCTCCTGGCTACTTACCTACTGATCTCACGGGCAGTTCCTTGAACGCTTGTCTGGTTTCCTGGTAGTACTTGGACTGATCAAACGGTTCTGCAGACCACCCTTTCCCTGGAGTTCAGTAAGGTTCTGATGTGCAGACTCCAACTGCAGAAGGACAAGGCGTGATCTCTAGCGGGCTGTGCACCTAGCTGTCCAAAACATTCCACCTACCTGGCCACAAGAGCAAGCAGAGCACTCAGTCCTGCTTGATGTGTGTGCCACAAAGACTGTCAAACATGCATGACTTCCTTGGGGCCAGTGCCTGTCCCTTGGGCTTTCACTGGTGGCAACAGCAGAGGTGACCGCCACCACCTTCTGCTCTTCGATAGCAAGGTCCATAGTTGTATCACACAGAAAGCCCACCTGTAGGGAGGCCTGGACCCCAGAAGTTGAGAAAAGGCTGAAAGATCTTCCCCCTTTTTCATTAAACACTGAGCTGCTGGCCTCCAAGGAAGGACTTCTCATTGTCTCACTGAATTGGGGAATAAGCCACAACAGCAGAAAGGTTTGCAGCCTTATCGACGTCTGCAGAGTACCATGATCCTCTCTACGCTGACCCCACCAGTGGCCCTAATCACATGAGTGGACATACAGGCAGAGCACTCGCCCGTGGCTCCTGGAAACAGGTAGAAATTTGACACAGAGGAACTTGGGAAGAAAAGGGGAAGTGGTTTGTCAAGTTGCCCTGGGAGTGCATAACATCCCAGATACTAGGCACTTCCGTCTAAAGGATTCAGATAGCCCCTTGCTTGTCACTGTCGTCCAATCAGTGGGTTATATGTACCTGTCCATTGGCACTTGGAAGGAAGTCCCTCCTCATCCCCTGCAGGGAGGTCTTTTTAAGAAACTCCTGTAGCCAGTTGCCTATATAACTGCAGATGCTCGATCCCAGATCCTGGATCCTGGCTGGCTACTCTACCAATGTGGAGGAAAACAGTAAGTGCCCCTAGATGCTCAACACAGACACTTGATACTCTAATCTACAAGGCAACTTGGGGAGGACACAGCTTTTCAAGCACTGTAATATGAGGTCAGGAAAGTATGGCAACTGCTGACAAAAACTACCCTGTGGTACCCATCCAACAAAGAGGCAGCACTTTGGCAACCAGGTGGGCCTTTCCCAGCAGTGGCTCTGCCTCTCGGGTCTAGGGAGGAAGTCAAGAGCAGTCTAAATTCACGCCACCTCCGTCCGGCACCAAACTACCTGCTTGCCGCACCAGTTGTTCTAAAAATGTGTGCCAGGTTTGTTTCAATCAGGAGTGGCAAGAAGCAGAAATGTAGAAATGACTGTCATGAAGGAAAACATTTATGCTCACAGCGCCCAGGAAGCAGGAAACACGTGTTACACAGCGCCACATGGGAAGGATCGGTGTTGATCAGGAGACGGGAAGGGAGCACCTAGAACCTTTACAGGGTTTTCAAATAAAGGAATTGTCACAGCAGCTAGGCCCGCTGAGCAAGGGTAGGATCATGAATGGTTTGGCTGAGTTCTGGGCTGTAGGGCTGATCGCTAATTGCCCAGTGTCTGACCCTGCAGTGATTTAAGGCAGGGGGAACTAGCTTTGTGTGTATGAGTTTGATAAAAGAGATAGTTGGGCAGGAGGCTCTGGACTGGTAGGTTTGTATGAAAGATATACAGGGATTCCTCTGAACTCTCTAGGAATTTGCTAGTGCTGGAAGGGGCAGTTTCTCCAGAATCAAGACCCCATACGCTCAAGCTTCAAAAATAGAGAAAATCAGAATATAGGGCCAATACTAGGATATGCTGCAGTAATTTACAATCCCAGGTTGCACTACAGTTTCTTGCCAGTGCTATGTGGCCTATAAGAGCTGGGGGCAGAAGGTGGGCCTGTGACTCACTGTAGTCACTCAGGGACCCAAGATGATGGCCAACCTCATGTCAGCACATCTCTTGACAGTCACCAGGGACAGAATAGAGGGAAGTGGCAAATCGTACCTATGGTCTTACAGCTTCCAAGAAGCGACAGGCGAGTCACATGGCCACATCCAGCTTCACAGAGGACAGAAGAGTTCCATCTCACAATGTGCTAGGAAGGAAGAGAAATGACATTTTTGTAATTGGCTCTTATGTCTACCCTGTCACTTCAGCCAAAGGCTCCTTCTTTTCTTTTAGCTAGTTTGTGTTTATAAACAAAAAAACAGGAATACCAAGCACTCCATTCGGTGCCTTTTCTCACAATAAACCTCATCACCTGTGTGGCCCAGGAAGGGCTCTGAAGCATTTCCTCAAATACCTTCCCCTTCACTCCGGCCTGTGGGGCAGTGGAGCTTTATTCATCAGTATTTGTGCGTTTTACTGAGAAGAAGAACATCTTGGGCATTTGGATAGCAAATCTAAGTCTTTCCATTTGAAAACCAGTGGTTTCTCCATTCCTCTCTGTCAATTTGGACAGAGGAAAACTGGATTCTTCACAGATTACTTAAGTCATCCCTAACCTGGTAACTTTTGGCTCGCTCTCACCAGTCCTGCCTTACCCCTTCCATGTGCATCACGACCGTCCTCCTTCGTCTCTCTTTCCTGTGATATTCAGGTCCAAACACACGCTGGCACAAGGACCAGCTGTTCCGGGCTTTCCTGCACCAGCCCGTTCGGTGCACACAACAGCGAGGTTCCTCAGTCCAGCCCTGTGATCTGGGCTTACAAATTTCCAGAAAGCAAGACTAGCACTGAGGGGAGGGACTCTCTACTATTTTGTTCACTGAGATAGTATCACAGGTGAGACATTTTCTTTATTCCTTTTTACATTTTAATGTAGAAGCCATTGGCTCTTTGGCATTTTGAAAGTTTTCCAGTGGTTGAACATTTATGTAACTATTTGAACCTGTATCTGCTGATTTCCAATACCGATAGTTCTTAACTATTCTCAACCTCACCATCCTGACCTTTCCACAACTTCCTTCTTACAATGGTGCTTATATTTCTGTGGTTTAATCATCCTTTTTACAGCTACTTTAAGAAAGGAGAAAGACTTGCTAGTAGTATTCTCCGTTTGGTGCCAGAGGATGTCAATCTTCAAGGACAGAGGACCATTCTTTCTTTGAGGAAATGTCCAGAGCTCTAAAAAGTATGTCTGCAAGGCAGGGTTTCTGTTGGCTTAGGCTCTTGGGAAAAGCTTTGATGGGCTTCACATCTTGTCTCTCAGTAGAGATAATATATTAGCTTCTCATTGCTGAGACACAATACCTGCCAGCCACAACTTAAAGGGAGAGAGGTTTAATTTGGCTCATGCTTCAGTCTACAGCCAGATGCCTCCCAAAAAGAAACAGGTCTGGCAGAGGAAAACCTGCTCCCATCATGGCAGCCACGAAGCGGAGAGGAAAGCGAGGACCTGGGGAGGGAGACAGATCCTTCCAGGCCACTCTCCCAGTGACGTACTGTCTCCAACCAGGCCTACCCCCTAAAAGCACATTTAGCTCTAAACTCATCATCGGGCTAATCCAGCTATGACTATAGTTGACCCCACGATCCAGTCACCTCCCAAAAGCCCCACCTGTGAGTGCACGAGGCTTTGGAGGGACGTCTAGATATAAACCGAAGCAGATAACTATGAGGTGTGATTGAAAAATACAGGGAAGGGCTTAAAACTGTTATGGTAAAAGATCCATGTCGTTAATCCCCTTCAAAATACTCCTCCATGCTTTGAAGACACTATTGTTCTTGCCACTTTCTGGAGCACTTCTGGAAGTCCTCTGATGTGATCGTCTTTACGAAGTGTGAGCTAAATCATGGTGAATGCTGCTAAGCGCAGTTCTGTGGAAAGGCAGGCTCATAAACACGTTATGGTGTGTCCTCATTTACTTTATTCACTGGTTCTGGGATTGTATAACTTCAGGATGTACCGCAAAGTCAAAATGACCATGAAGCATATACATTTTGAGTCATTTCAGGACACTGAGGCAGCCACAGCACTACAAATGAAGATACTCATGAAAGAGGACTCCCAGAGAGTGACAAGAATGATGAGTTAAGAGTGTCTGAAGCAAAGGAGAGTATTTGAATAGAATTAATGACCATGTGTCTTTTACTGTAATACTTCTTTTTTATTTAAACATTCACTGTATTTTTCTATCACACCCTGTTCTTAGTTGATGCCTCATATAGAACACTACATAGGCTCGGTGACCAAAGAATGGAAACTTCTTGGCTATTGGTAGCAAAGTTGGAATAGCCATATAATCCGGGACATCACACAGCAAAATACATGTACTGTCCCAACAAACTGAATAAAAAATTAATCAAGAGGTGTTTTAGGACAGTAGAGGGTACTGGGGATACTGTTATGAACATATAGGGTCCCCCATCTTTATGGGTTGACTTCTGGTTAGAATTTCAAGAACTCAGAAAGCTCTTACTCAAAGTATTTCGTTTAAATGCTTATTAAGTTGCAGGAAGCAAGTGTCACTGTATTTGGTACTGATTTGGCTGCTTTAACAAAAACCTAGTTTCTACAGATTAAAGAATTTAGAAGTCCGTCTCATGTGGAAATCTGAGCTGGTAGAAGACTTGAAGGAGCAGGATGGTTCTGCGCCAGGAGATGATTGGTAGACATGGGTCTCTTCCGTCTGTCTGCTTTACCGCCCACCGGTTGTTGCCACCATTGCTATGAGCAGAGCCTGCTCAGTGCTGTACCCCAAATCTGTATCCCAAAGGAGAATAAGTGGGAGGAGGAAGAGGAAAGTGTGTCCCAGAAGCTAGCACTTTTTTTCTACTCACATTACACTGATTGCCATTACATAGCCTACACCTAGTTGCAAGGTAGCATGGAAAAACAGACTCTAGCTGGACAGTCTTGTGTCCAGCTAACTCTTGGGGATGTGGAGGGTTTCAAGAGTGGATGGGGCTTGTTACTAAATAGAAAGAATGGATAGTAGGAAACATTTGATAGGCACTCTCATAAATGTCTACTAGCTGATTATGGCTCAGTGTAGCTTAATTTATCAGTTGGTCTCCTGGAAAGAGGTTTCATGGAGGAAGAGCAGATAGAAAGGACTAGAAAGATAAAGACAGGAGTGCTTTTGGGGGATGGAGACCGTATCTCATTAGCTACCACACAATAGCTACCACTGTGCCTACCTAGCACCCAGTAGGTCCATTTGTGTCCCAACTTCTTTCACAAACTCTCACGGTATTTGACCTGTACTAGCAAGCCATAAACAAATTATATTGAATGGATTAGAAAGGGAGATTGGCAGAGTTAATGTTCACTTACATTGCCGGATTCCTAAATCTACCTTGGCTGGGCCCTAATTCATAACTAGGACCGTTCTCAAATTTTGCCATCTCGCTTTCTCACCTTCATTGACTTCGAGCCTAGGGGCACGGAGATATCTGTTCATTGTTCATAGCACTTAAGTAGGATGAGGAAAAGATCGGAGTCCCAGATGAAGGAAGGAGGGAGCACACTGCTGGCTGACAGGGGAATGACTTTGGCACCCTGAACTCCGGCTGCTATGAGGGTTCAGGGATCAGATTTTCCAAGGGGCCAGCAGAGAGAAGGTCCTGAGTTTTCTCCAGCTGCTGGAGCACAGGAAGAGAAAAGGGACTTGCTGGGCCTGCTTGGCGATGACAGCCCTGAGTGCTGGCCTTTGTTCCCACCGTGTCCTGTCTCTGGACTGCCTTCCCTTGACCCTGGTTTACCTCCTGCGCATCCTTCTGGATTCCCAAGCGGCATCTGGGCCTTGTAAGTCGGTCTCGCTGGCCTGTCTGCTCCCCCTTCCTTCCTCTTACTACAGTGCACTGTTGTAGTCTTGCCTTCCTGGATGCCGTTCACCACAGTATCCCCAGCACCTGAGAACACAGGTAATAGGCGCTCTCTGTAGGTACTGAGAGTTTCCTGACACCAGCTGAACGGGGAGCCTGCCCCTGGGGTTGCTTCCATAAAGACAGCCCTTGTCAAGGGGTCATAAGTGACTCAAATTCTTCCTATGCCCAGAATCCAAACTGGAAGGAAATTGCCTCACCTGGACGCAGCTGGAGATCGCCCAGGATGCCCAGCAGATGGCGCAGTTGTTCTTATTATCTTTCGCCCCGGCCGGATAGCGAAAACAAAGACCAGGCCAGAGCGGCGAAGGTGGGGTGCCGGCCCACCGCTCTTGAAACCCAGCAAGGAGAAGCTTCCGGTAACAGAAATAAAAAAAATGGGACGGTGGCGGGCAGGACCCACAGGGACCCCTGCGGGACTGCCCCAGCCCTGTTTCCGGAGCTGACGCCCACTGCGTCCTCCAGGCTCCCGCCGCAGGCTGGCGGGTGCTGGAAATGCCACCCTTAGGGCGGTACAGCTCTTCTGAACAAGCTTTCCTAAGGGGCAACCCCACCAGTCCGGTCCTCAGCTTCGGGCAGGTGCTGGGCTCAGGATTCTAATTCAGATTTGCTTGGCACTAAATTTCAGTTTCCTCATCTCCAAAAAAGAGAGATGAATTAAGTTTCTCCTGATAATACAGCTTGGAGGGAACTAATTCTCTGTGAAGGTGTCAGAGAAATGGAGCTGTCCCACCAGTGTGAGTTAGACTTCCGATCTATGCAAGATGCCGTGTTGGGTAAACCCTCCCGGGTAAACCCTGGGTCAGGCTCAAGCGGCAAGGAGCCGTCTCTCATGTGGATCCTTCTCAAGGCCTCCTGACTGGTCCCTCTGCCTCCAGTCTTGCCATCCTTTTCTTGCCTCCCTCCTTCTTCCTCCCTGCTACATAAGTGTCTCCAAATGGAATCTAATGTCATTCCCTCGCCTGAAATATTTAAGTGGCTCCTTAGTGCCCTCAGAGTAAAGGCCGAACCCAGAAAACTGGTACTCAGTGTCCTTTACAACATGATTTCTGCCAACATTTTGGTCTCTTGAAACACAGGTGAAAAAATAGGCTTATGTCTGAGTCAAGTGTGAAGTCCAGGGGCTGGAAGGATGGTAGGTCCAGGGTGACAACGTTGGACAGTTCTGGGTGCTGAGAAGGGAGGGAGAGATGGAGGGAGAGGGAGTAGTGGCCAGCATCGTCTAGTCCCTGATCTGCCTTTCTTTGAGGGCTGGATCTGGGTCTTGCTGTTTCATCCCCAGCACCTGGGACAGGGCCTGCAGCCGTTCAGTCAGTATTTGTGGAATGGATACACGTGTGAATGAATGAACGAATGACTGCTCCAGCAGGGTCGACTGGCCAGCCGCTTCCAGTGTTCACCAGCCCTGCTCTTTGCTGACCGCAGAGACTGGAAGTGGCACTGCTGGATGACCGTGAGGCCGAGGAGAAAAGAACTTGGTTCTGCTCTTTGGCCTGGGCCCAGCTCTAGGGGGAAGTACGGTGACATCAAGGGCAGAAGTCCCAGAACCTGTAGTGCCCGCTGATGCTCCACCCAAACCTCCCGGGAAAGTCACCCTGCTGCAGAGGCCCGAGAGGCTCTTGGTCCACCAGGGGCTGTGGGCGTAGCCGCCTGGCTATCTGTCTCCTAGGATGGCTTTCCCTCTGGCACAGATGGTGCCCATGGCTTCCTCTCCATCAGACAGCCGGCTGCAGAAGCTGCCACATTGCTTCAGCCTCAGCCTGGCCTCTGTCACGACCCCATTTTCTACATCTCTCGCCTCCACTCCCCTCCATATGGTGGTTTCATTTCAACGGTCTCCAAAAAGAACTCCTCGCTCTGCTTGGCCCGTTCAGCCGCCTCACAGATGGAGATCTGGAGAAGCAGACAGCGCTCCCTACTTGTTTAGCAGGGACATCGGGTTCTGCAGCAACCCTGCTGTCACCTGTGTCATCCTCTTCCTCATCTCTCACCTAGAATCCCGGACCAGCCTCTGATCAGGCTCCCCGCCCTCCCCTTGCGCTCCCCAAATCTGACCTTCTCAGTACTTTCCATCTGATCTCGTTTTACCCTCTAAACCTGCTCGTACCTCCCCAGGCGCCTCCAGCTCCAACAGGAAGTGAGGCCATCACTGTCTCCTCGCTCTCCGCGATGCGGCCAGTCCTCACCCTTTTAATCCCTCCGCAAATCCTGCCGGTTCTCGCTCGGCATATACTCGCAGAGGTCCATTGTGTACTTCTCTGCGCCAGCACAGTCCACAGCACCATCATGTCTCCTACATGGCAGCTCTGAGCACGAGCAGGCCTCTCTTGGCTTCCTGATCTCACGTCTTTGCCATCTTTCTGCTCTCGCCAGCCTTCCGTCAGTTCCAGGTCCTCCAAGTTGCTGTGGATCCTTTGTACTCAGTGTCTCCACCGCCCCCTGGAACGCTCCCCTGCTCTTTAAGAGACTGGCTCCTTTTCATCTGTCACGATTTACGCGGAAGGCCGCTTGCTTAGGGGAACTCTAGGCCCTTCTCTCCAGAGAGGGTCCCTCCTTTTAGCCTCAGTCTCAGCCTGCTGTTTACTTTTCCCCACTCCCAGTACGAAGTCATATTCGATGAATTTGCATCTATTTGTATTTAAAATGTTCATCATATGTCTTCCATGGATACACTGTGTGGGTGAGAAACTTGATTTGTTCAACATTGCACTATCCTCCTGGATACAGTAGCCTGATAAATGTGCTCAGTAAACTGCTGTTAACTGAATGCAACAAATGAATGGAAGCTCCTTGGGGTCACTGCCCTGCTTTTGTCAGTCTGTGGCTCCCCACTGTCCGAACTCCACATGACCCCATTAGAATTTCTTCACGACTTCACCTGCGCTCACCTTCCCGCCTCTTGCTGGGTCCATGGGGAGTCTGAGAAAGACTCAGACATGCCTGAGTGCTCTCAGGCAGGGAGTGAGCAAAAGGGACACTGGGCAAATGTCCTTTATGACCACAGACATCACTTCCATTCCGTGATATCTGGGTTTTTAAAAAACTCATTGTAGGGCTTAAACTTTGTACCAAGAAGCTGGGTGGGTGGGGGTGTTCAAGACAGAAGCAACAGCTCTCGCTGTCTCGGATGGCACAGAAAGGATGTGCAGAAGCCAGATCCCTGGTGCTGACTCAGACCAGGAGGCCCCAGGATCCTAGAGAGAACAAGCCCCCTCCATCAATGAGTGTGAGCGGGGACCACGCATGGTCCAGTTCACGCCCTGTCCCCAGGGCCGAGCACAGGGCTAGATCATCACAGGCCTCCGCGGCAAGTCAAGCAACGGCCTGTCGTGGGGACCAGAAAGCCAGCACCACTCCTGTCCCTGGCAGGGTACAGCAGAAACACAAGAAAGCCCCCGGGGTCCCTTGCCGGGTGGCAGAGGAGGACCTATCTGCCTGCTCACCTCTTCTCCCCGGAAGCTGAGCCTTCGGCTGCCAGCGAGAGTGTCCTCCACTGATAAGTGGGCTCCTCCTCCCCGGCTCCAGGCAAGGGTGGCTCTGAGCTTGCTGGGGTCTCTTGCTCCAGCCCTCCCAAGGCCAGGTGGGAGCCATCAGGACTGATGAAGGCCCGCTGAGTCTCCAGGTGAGCCGCCTTCCCTGACTGCAGGCGCAGCTGGTGGCTGTGGGGTGGGCCTCCCGCTGGCGCTGCCCACACTTGCCAATCCAGCCTGCCTTTGGGGGAGTGGAAGATTCCAGATACTTTTCACTGACAACAGAAGTACAAGAGCGATCAAAAATACTGTGAATGCAAGGGCCTGAGTTCGATCCCCGGCACCACCACCAAAAAAAAAAAAAAAAATACTGTGAATGTTTAATTTTTAAAAGTGTATTACAGTAAAAGACACATTGCCATGAATCCCCCTCAAATACTCTCCCTCGCTTCAAACACACTTATCCCACCGCTCTTGCCACTTTCCGAACCAGTCCTCTTTCATGAGTGTCTTCAGCAGATGTGATAAAAATGAAGGTGAATATTGCTGCCGAGTGCCCTCCAACTAAAAGGCAGGCTCATTAAAAATATTGTCGTGTAGCCTCATCTATTTTATTCACTGAAGCCGGCACCATCGGGCTCTTCCTCCAAATCAACATGATCACGAAATGTAAATGTTTTCAGTCTACTTGGGACATCTGGCTGTCTTAACACGGCAAATAAAGACGTGAAAGAGGACTTCCAGAGCTGCTTCCGGAAGTGGAAGTGTGGCGGCATAGCTGTGTTCAAAGCGAAGGGGGGGTCATTTTGTGGGGGATTAATGGCAATATGTCTCTTACTGTAATACATTAAAAAAGAAAACTCACCATGCTTTTCAATCACACGGTAAACACACTCAGGAGTCCTGTGTGCTTCTGATGCAGCCACTGAGATCAGTCTCCTGAGAGGGCAGAACATGTCCACTTAGCACTGGGCACCAGACATCGTCACAGCCAAGCGTCCGGCAGGTACACACGGCCCTCGAATCCTCACATCCCGCCACAGTCGGGTTCATTATACTCGTGTCCTTGGTCAGGAGGCAGAGCTAGCCTCAGCCATGTGGAATCTCCAGGCAGGGCATCAGCTGGGTCTGGCCCCAAGTCCACTTGTCTTCTGTTTCTGGACAAATGAAGACCCAAAAAGATACAAGGTGAGAAAAGGACACCCTCAGAAGGTACAAATGCCAAAATCAACAGGAAGAGTCTCCCAGAAGCATGGCGATCGGAAGCTGTGAGCTTGGAGGTGCCTCCAGCTGAGACCAGGCCAATCATAAGCCAAAGGGGGCGAGGAGGAGCCTGAGGACCCGCCAGCCTGCGAGGAGCAGGTGGGAGCAGTGGAGGGAAACAGAGAAGCAAGCTCAGGAAAGGCTGATGAGAAGGGCTATCTCACAGATGCACAGCATCAAGGCCGAGGCAGGGGCAGGTGGGGAAGCGCAGGAAGTGCTGGCTGGTTGTGTAGACGGTCCAGCTCTGGAGGTGGGATGACAGGAGCTGGTGCTTTCACTTGAGGGGGCCTCTGTGGGTGACCCGTCCTCCTGTCAGGCTTTGTCCTGGACCTTTCTCCGCCAGACTTTGTTGCAGTTGAGTGGGTCCATCCAGAGAGAAGTGGATGCCCCAAGGATAAGCCTCCCCAGGACTGGGGCTACCGGGCCCAGAGCCCACTGTGACTTAGAACTCTGGGCCCCTTGACGTACGTGTCCTGGCCTCAGCCAGCACGCCTCCCTTTTCCGGAGCTCTCCATGCTTCTCACTTGCCGAGCACCAGTGAATTTGTGTGGAAGGAGCACTCGCTCAGAAAGAAGGCCGGCAGCCAGGAGCTGCTGGTTTCGGCTCTTGCCGTCAGCCGAGTCCCAGAGCGAGACAGTGGCTCTTGTTGGCAATGCTCTTTTTTCCCCTGGACACTGCAGGCCTGGTTGTGCTCCATCTTCTCTCCTCAGAGCCCCGCTCTGTGGCATCATCAGGCAACAGCCCTCAGTGGTCGTCCCTTAGGGGACACCATTCAGCTTGTCTTCTCTGCAGTCACAGTGTGGCTCCAACGTGCCACTTCCTTCAGTTCCAGCGTCTACACCGGTTCAGGATAAAACACCTTTCACCGAGACTCCAGAGTCCTTCTACGACCTTCCCCACTTCTGTTGACCCTGAAATCCAGTCTGTACCCAGTAGCCGAGTGGTCCCTTTGAACCCATCAGTCATCCCACAGTTAAAACCTGCCCCAGGGCCGCTGTACACCTGCTTTCCTTGTCCTTGTCTTGGGGCCTCGGTCCTGCTCTGCCGGCCACCCTCGCCTTTGTTCATTCTGCTCCAGCCATGCTGAGCTCCCTGCTGCTCCTCTCTGCACCGCTCTGCTCCCCCGGGAATACGCTTCCCACACTTGGCTGCTCTGCTTCGCCTCAAACACGGCCTTCCCAGGGAGGCTTTCTGGGCCGCCCCACCCAGTGCTATCTGTCACGCTTTCTGACACGATTTCTTGGTGGTGGTGTCTGTCTCCTCCCACTAGAAGGCCAGTTCAGAGAACACATGGACCTTGTGCGTGATTTGCATTGTGATGCCCCGCCTTGTAGAACTTGAATTCCTTTCTCTTTAGAGCCCCAGAAGAGCTGCAGCTGTGTCACATCCCCACATCTGTTCCACAAACTCCCTCCGCAGGTGAGAGAACCAGAAGTCCCTTCCTCCTGTTGTTTGAAACTTAAGTAAGAGTCACAAATGAAAGCGCAGATCCGGGCTCAGAGGAGGGAGAATCCTCCAGCCGACTGGCTCCTCTTTCCTTTGATGCTGAGCCCTTTGATTTCTTCTACCTGCCTGCTGCCCCGCCTCACTCCATCCGCCCACCCACAGGGACAGACCCCTGGGCCGGACTCCTCCTCCGCTGCCATTCCTCCATCAAAGGAAGGCAGGATCTACCCAGGAACCGCCTTGGCTTCTCTGAAGCAAACAAATTGAGCTAGAAAACACAGACAAAGATAAAGAATATGGCAGGAGGGAATTGGGCTGTCAAAGGCCTAGTCTCAGAAGTCAGCTGAGAAGTATTCCAGACGTCTCCGAGGGCTCCTGGCCCCGGAGCTCAGGTCACTCCTGGCACAGTCTTGGTCAAATTCTCCCCTGTGTGACCAGCACTCTCAGCCAAGCCAGGGAGTCCAGGGAAAGTCCCAGGAAACTGTGTTTTAACACCAGCTTTACTCTGGACTTGTCCAGGGGTCGGGGTAGGGTCTGAGCTGGGCCCACATCTCCTTATTTCCTTGTCTCTCTTTCTTTTCCTTGATCCCAGGGGCACCTGAGTAACTCCGGAAAGAGGAGTAACAGCTAAAATTTGTGAGCATCACTACAGGCCAAATACTGTTCTGAGGTTTTTAAATGCTTACAATATTTAACTCACACGAACCTGTGAAATAAAGAAAAGTGGGGTACAGGAACATAAAGTGACAGGCCCTAGGTCAACAGCCTATAAGGAGAGTCAAATTTGTTGCTGGGCAATCTTGTTCCAGAGTTTTTCCACACCACCTCCTGTGTCACAAGCAAGATAAAGGAGGTAAACGCACCCTGTGAAATATGGGCCTGCAGCAGCTCTCTGTGTTTCTCTTAGCGCAGTTCCACCCCGGGTATGCACAAGAACTCAGCCAAGACCCCTTCCTTCTGAGAGCCATGTGCCCAGCACACTGCCTGGCGGAAAAGGGACCCAGATGTGTGGGAAGATTGCTGGAGAAGGAATGAAGGAACA
Organism: Hystrix cristata; assembly: GCA_004026905.1. Classification (NCBI taxonomy): domain Eukaryota; kingdom Metazoa; phylum Chordata; class Mammalia; order Rodentia; family Hystricidae; genus Hystrix; species Hystrix cristata. The sequence continues at coordinate 164,362 of PVJO010000485.1, read as the reverse complement.
TGGACTAGCGAGGAATCGGAGCGCTCAGCGAAAGCTTACTAATCGCATGTGTTTGTATCACTCCAGATAGTAACTGAAATCCTCTTGCTGTCAGACCTCTACGTGCCCCCCAGTGATCCGCATCGCTGGCGCTCTTACCTTTGGCCTGCCCCACACTGGGCCAGTGCTGACTTGTGTGACTAAGACATCATATGCTTAAAGTGGCTGTGCATGAAGGCTTTGCAGCCTTCTCCTTGCTCTCCTGTCACCACCCAGCGAGGACACTTAGCAGTCCTGTGGTGGCCTGCGTGAAAGGACCTGAAGCTCTGGCCACCAGCTACATGAGGGAGACCACCTAGAAGTGACTCTTCCAGGCCCCTGGACCTGTCGTGTGATGCGGCACCTGCCTCTGATAGCACCTTCCTGGCAGAAGCTGAGCAGAACTGCCCAGAGTGAAACCCTTAGATTCCCGACTTAATAGAGGCCATGAGAGATAGTAAACAGTTGTTGTGGATTTGTGCCACTAAGTTTTGGAGTGATTTGTTATGAAGTAATAAATAGTACATTAACTCATTTAATCATCACAACAACTCTACAAAATAGATTCTTAAATTGTCCAAAGTTACACCAGTAGGAGGAGGAAAACACAGAATTCTAGCCTGGGACATTCAACCCCAGGCCCTGCCCAGCAGATGGTCATGTGACAGTGTTTCTGGTAGGGCTGGTTTTCTGGGGGAACTAGCAGGTCTCAATCTTGTGCTTCCCAAACTTGGCCGATCCTAAATATGGCCTTATTAAAAATAAAAACTCCTAGGGCCTTTCCCTGAATATTCTGACTTACTGGGTCTAAAAGGCTTCAGCTGATTCAACACAAGTGTTTCAAGACTCACTAATCTTGGAACTCTCACGTGGCTACTAGGGCAGGTTAGATTACGTGGACCAGCAATGTCCATGCCGTAAACCACAGAGATTCGGTTCCTATTTCTTTTTTTTTTTTTTTTTTTTTTTTTTTTTTTTTTTTTTTTTTTTTTTTTTTTTTTTTTTTTTTTGTGGTACTGGGGATCGAACTCAGGCCCTTGTGCTTGCAAGGCAAGCACTCTAATCACTGAGCTAAATCCCCAGCCCCCCGGTTCCTATTTCTGTTTAAATCTGATACCTGGTGAGTAGTCTTTCTCCATTTTGAACTGCGTCACTTAGAACACATGGCTTCCTAAATCACAGCTGCAAGGGAAGGGAAAGAAAGGAATACTCATATCATGTGTCTGTAATGGCTAAGCCCAGAGGCAATTTATACCACACCTACTCGTATTCATTGGCCAGAGCCAGTCACATGACCCTAACATAACAGCAAGGGAAGCTGGGAACTTAGAAGAGCAAATGAATATGTATCTGGTGAGTATAGCAGTGTTCCCCCACATCCATTATTTGGACTGTAATAATGTAGTATTTTGTTCAATGCCCTTTCTCCATATGTCCATCTTGATTCCTCAGTTAGAAGTAAGTTCTTCGAGCTCAAAAACAGCCTTTAATTTTTCCCCTCCTGGGCTGATCACCCAGTCCGGTGGTGGTGAACCTACGGTATGCGTGCCACAGCCAGCTATTTGTTATCATTGAACTCTCTAAAGGGTTTGCCATCACTGAGGCATTGCTAACTATGTTCCTTTAGATGTGTAGGTGATGCAGTTGCTCTAAATAAGTGAATAATACATTTGTGAGAGTCTGACAGGTTTGGGTGCAAATCCCAATTCTAACCCTCCCTCAGGAAGCTTTCTGAGCCTGGGCTATTTTGTCTGTAAAGCAGCAAAGACAGTGACTACATTTTTTTTTTTTTTTTAGTGCTGTAGATTGAACCCAGGACCTTATACATGCTAAGCACGTACTCTACCACTGAACTAAGTCCCCGGCAATGATGACTACCTTACAAAGTAATTTAGAATACGGATTACCTGGCACACTTCATGTAACAGAGAAGAGGCTCCAAAATGATAGCTATTAGATATTGTACTTTTTTTGGAAATTATGACCTGTAAAAAGAAAGAAATATAAATATAATTCTGCTAACTATTGTAGATGGCATGAGGTTTTTGAAATTGGGAATTCTTAAAAAAAAAGGAAACATAAAAATGGTAGCTATTATAATCTACATAACCAGAGGCATTAAGAAGGATGAGTTTCCAGGGGCCTGAGAGGCCCCTTGAAATAATATGTAAATATTTTGTGTGCACGTGACTATGTAGGGAACTTTGCCTGCTCACATTTTCTGGTTTATTTATAAAGGCGCACGTATAATTTCATTGTAAGATGTGTAATTATTGCAGATTATTATAGCGAATGCATATCAAATGTTTCCTACGTGCAGACTCTGGTCTTGGTGCTTTGGATCTATGACTCATTTCACTCTCATACGAAACCCGCAGGGAGATACTATTGTTATCATTCGTATTCTACCGACGCTGATTCATGGAGACATTAAGTTGCCGCAGGTTCCACGCCAATAAGGAGCAGAGTTAGGCTCACCTCAGTGCCACAGCCCGAGTCCAGAGCCCAGGCCCTCTCTTATCAGTGGCCCTCGGAGCCATCAGCTTCAGCAGGGATGTGTTGGAAGGGTGCATTCCTGGGTCCTGGCCCAGATCTTCTGACAGAGTTCTGTTTTTAAATAACACCTCCTAGCGGTTCCAAGACCCCTGCTGTTACATCGCTTCCCTACCCTCTCAGTCAGTGGCCCTGGCTCCTAGTCTAGGCTGAGGTCAGCTAAATGCGCGAATTAACATTGCCACCGACTAATAATTCTTGTTCAAAGTCCTTTTCTTGCATCTATTGTCAGAGGCATCAAAAGGAAAAAAAATCTTCTCAAAATGCTTGGGAAAATGTCTTCCTTTGTCCTGCTGGGGTCATCTGCAGCCTTATCTCTCCTCAGGCTGGACAACTCGGCCGTCAGAGCAGATTGCCGGTCAAAACCAGCCCAAGCCCCTCGCTCCCAGCGTGCCAAGGAGAAGACAGATACTGTCTGGCTGTTTCCCGGGGACACTATTTCATTCCTTGCCTGAAGTCTACATCTCAAATGCCTGCGCAGCGAGCAGATTGTGGCCCTGACTCTCCAGGGCCTCTGCCCCAGCTGTTCCCTCCTCGGCACGGCCCCTTCCCTGCACTTCCTCCTGTATCCAGATAGCAGCAGACGCAGCAGTAAAGACAGCTCCAGGCCAGCAGCTCCCAAGCCAGCTGTGTATCTGATTAATAGGAGAGCCGAGCAGATGCAGCTTATTGGGAGGGTTCACAAAGGCAGCGAAGGGACAGCCACAAAATGCCAGCCTGCTTTTTCTCAGCCTGGCCAAGTGCATCTGATTCTGATGTCTGTTATGTGGCACTATCATGATAACGGTTATGACTGAATGCTTTCTGTGGCCAGGCTTCCGCCACACGACAGCCCTTTGGTGGGGACTGTGTTATTATCATTATCCACAAGGAGACTGGAGCGGCCACAGAGATGGCCAGAAGGGAGGACAGGACCGAGGCCCAGGCTGTTGGACCTCCCCGCCCACACAGTGAGCCACTGCCCCAGGTAGGACAAACCAGTACAGTACGCTACACTTGAACCTGGGCTGGCACTGGCCGTCAGGAGTCTTCCTGGGGCTTTGGCTTACCGACCATCCCTGTCTCCTGAGAACTTCTTGCGAAGGCTCCTAGTGTTTGAGCACATCCTGTCTTTGTTAAGGCATTTGTTTGTGGTATTTTGTTTACCATGAGCTTTCGGCACTGATTTTTATTTTAAAGACTACATTAGAATATTAATTCTATCAGTTCCTGACCCTTCTGGTACTTCTTAAAAATTTGTACCCAAGTTAAGCACCTGACTCGCCTTCCCCTGTAATTGGCAAATGGAAAAATGGAACTCTGAAAGTTAGAATTTTTTCCCTTCTGGGACAGGTGACATCTCCAAGTGTCCTTCAGTCTGGGGTATATACCACCTGCTTCTTCTCTCGAAACAGATAAATGGGCAGAATATGCAGGTGCAGGCACCAGGAGTTCAGCTTCTCCAAAGGTCCTCATGCTGAAGGCAAAGCTACCTCCCCTCCACTCACCCAGACAGACAGAAAGAATATGCAGATGCGGGCTCCAGGGCTCTGGGTCCAGGAGAGACGAAGCAAGCCTGTATTCCCTCTCCCCTCCATTCCTCCCTACAAAAGATCTTTACACTCTCAGACACAGGGAGAAGGTGATTTGAGGCACACGAGCTCCCCACATCTCCTTGGAGCTTGCTTTGAACGGTCTTATTTTTCTTTTCACTGAAATAAATGGCTGCCTTTGGCATGGTCAGAGGTGAGCAAATGGACTTGAGTGGCTGGAATCTCATGCCAGGCCAGTTGAGCCCTGCGAGGTAGGTGCTGACAATGAGCAAACAAATTACTGCACATGTACAGATGAAGACACTAAGATGGAAGATGGCGGGTAGGTAATTTACCTGACTGTAGGTGCTTACAGCTGAATTCAATCCCAGCCTTCTCGGGCCCCAAGGTCCAGTACCTCTGTTCTTTCCACTACCCAAAGCTGCTCCAGAGCATTTCCTTGGTCACTCAGATGCACGGCCCAAAGGAGGACTGTGATTCAAATTGGATGGCTTTGCTCTGGGAGCTGCCCCAGCAATGGTCAGAAATACCCCGGGACTCTCAAATGCAAAACCACGTGGCACAAGGCTGATCTGCAGACCCACAGGGGCATGTCGGCTCTGCTCCGGCCTGCAGCAGAGGTGGAGAGGCAAGGGGTCCAACACAGAAAGGACCCAGAGAGGGTGCAAAGGCGGCTTCCCACCCACCTGATCTCACACACACACACACACACACACACACACACACACACACCCCGGAGCCCTTGGTCTCTTTTGTCTTGAGTTTCCCAGCTACTCCCCATGAAGACCTATAGTCTGTTGGATGCAAACAGTGGAGACACCCTTTAAACAGAGATGGTTTGTTTTCCTTCTGCTTTAGGCCTCAGCTGGGTGGCTAATATTCCCACGGAGACAGCTGCTCTGGAGGAGAATGAAAGAGGCTTTGCTTTGTCCTGTCCCTTGCCGGGCATTCCATGTCCTGGCTCCTGCTAAGGGTTAGAAGGGCTTTCGGGTCATGACTCCAGGGCTATCTGGACATGGACAGGGGCCACTTGAACAAAATTACATGCCTGGAGGTGCGACAGAAAGACATGAAGAAGAGCGGCCAATGGGTTCTAACGGAGAGATAGCTCAGGTTGGGTTTGGTGGCTCAGAAGAATGTGACGTCTTTGTGGCCAACTTATACAGAAACATAAAACATTTTTCAAGAGTGACAGAGGAAGATTCAGCCCCAACACAAGTCATCTTTTTACTGTCATTAGTATCTGCTGCTTCAGGCCATTTTCAGAGGGGCAGTCGCCCACTCCCAGGTCAGTGACGCCTTAGCTCCCAGGGGTGGCGCTGAGGCACCAGAGGCCACAGATTTGGCAAATTTTCTCTTCCTTGGATTCGGGCCTAAGCCAGGAGGTCTTGTACAGACATCGAGTCAGGCTTCCCTCTGCCTCTGGCCCTTAACGCACCAATTTTGAAGGAAGAGCTATTTCTGTCACCGGAAGTCCAGCCCAGGAAGACTAATCTGAAAATTTAAGAGGAAGCAATTTATAAATTAATACTAGAAATCATACTGAGATCATTTGGCTGGTATATGGTTATCTATCGCTGTATAACAAGTTATCCCAAAACTTAGTGGTTTAAAATGATAACAATCGTCATCTCACTGTTAGTATGGATGAAGAGTCCAGGCACGACTTATCTGGGTCTTCTGCCTCAGGGTTACTCACAAGGCTGAAATCAAAGCGATGGCTGTGGCTGTGGTTTCATCTGAAGGCTTTGCTAGGCCAGAGATACTTCCAAGATCATGTTGGTCAGATTTTGTTTCCAGCTGTCAGCTGAAGGCTCCCACCACTGCCACCCAGATGGCCTCTCCATCAGGGCAGACATACAAGAAGAACCAGAAAGAGAATACTACCAAGGTAGAAGTTATAATCTTTTCTAACTCAATCACGTGAATGACATCCTATCACTTTTGCCATATTCTATTAGTCAAAACAAGTTGTTCAGTCCAGCCCACATTTAAAGGGAAGAGAATATATTGGACATGAATACCAGGAGACAGAAATCACTGGCGTCTCATCAGAATCTGCCTTGCATAGCCTGTGTGGCCTGAATAGTTACACTTCCATCTTTCCCCTCCTGCTCTGTGGTATTTGGGATTGAATCCAGGGCCTTTGCATTGAGCTACATCTGTAGGACCTTTATATTTATTATTTTTATTTTGCGATGTGGTCTTGCTAAGTCACTGAGTTGCCCAGAACAGACTCAAGCTTGTGATCCTCGGCCTCCCAGAGAGCTGGGATTATAGGTGTACAAACACACCTGGATGTATACTTCCTTCTTTTTGGAAGACTTTAATTATCTGCAGGGAATTTCTTATCCATGAAAGGCTCTATCAGACAGTTCATGACACTGGCCAAAATGGATTGGACCAGAGTGGCCAGATGCCTGACCAAAAATAAGAGCTGGTGGAAGCTCAGCTCCATCCAATCCCATTTCTTGGTAAGTTTTAATGGAAAATTCAGAGGAAGACAGAGATTGTTCATTTATTCAAAAGTATTCCAGGCACAGGGAAGGCAATAGCGTACAAAACAGGCCTGGTTCCTGTGCACTTGGGTGGAAGAAGCAGAAGTGGCGATTCCCAGAGAATGAAGACAACAGGAAGAATTCAACAGGCCAGCAAGCCATGAGAAAGCAGTAGCTGTAAGGTAGTGAGAAGAGGGAGAAGTGTGGTCAGTAATGCAGGAGGAACAAAATCAGAGGCAATAAAATAACTGAGGTCAGCCTAGGCCTAAGGAGAAATGGATACCTGCCTACTGGCTTAGCGACAAGTCTAACACCTCCTTCGAAGAGGTGCCATCTTTCCTAACAATCCCACAGATCAAGACACTCTGACTGATTCACGTGATGGGTCACGTGGCTATCGTTGCACCAAGGGCCAGAGTTCCTGACTGGCCACCTCTGAGTCACCTACTGGCTGCAGGAGGAGGGTGGGTGATTTGGGTCAGCTCCACTCAGACCACATGAAAATCAGGTTCTGATTCCAGAGGCAGGGCTACTCGTGTGGACAAAATAACAAATGTCTACTACTCATGGAGCTAAGAGGAAGGAAAAACAGATATTTTTAGGCACTAGTGTCTCTCTGAAAAGCGTCACTGGACAGATTTTGAATAGTTGTTCTTTAGTCTCTGCACAACTATGGAAGATTAGACTTTTCAACAAGCCCTGACCGCTGAGCAAACAGATCACCCTTTGGTTCCAATCGTTGAAGTCGGAAAACCAGATATGTGTTTACATTTCTAGCTTATTTAGTTTTATGTGGGGCACATGTTGGAAATTTTCTAAGGTGACAACTTTATTGCAACTTACTTTTTCATATCCCCCTGTTTCAGGTCAGAGGACATTTAGGAAGAGAGAGAGTGGATGGGTCTCCCTTGTCTTCAGCTAAGGGCTTACTCCAGAATAATGTCCAAAAGCTTCCTGGAGTCCCTCTGGGTTCATCCTCATTTTGTTCGCAGATCTGGATCTTCACCCGAGCTGCCCTGAAGCAGTGATGTACCGGAACTGGTTTGTGTTGGCACTTGAGAGTCTCTCCATGCAACGGCAGTCAGCAATACCAGTGCTGCCTTGAAATTGGCCGTGGTGGCAATATTTATACCATGGAAATCAGCAAACAGTACAATTCATGGCTTTCCCACTCCCTGCACCCCTAGAGAGCCAGTGGTTAAATACTTCAGAGCACATCACTGCATCTAAGGAAAAGCCTCCTGAAATGACCTTAGTTTGATAACTTTCCTAGTTTTCTTGTCCTTTCAGGGCCATTAAAAAATTGTGGCATCGCTGAGTTATTTAATTTCTCTTCTTATGGCTCCTACATGAGTACTTTTAACATATTCCCTCAGCAGATGGACTAACAATTCAGTGGACTGATGAGCACTAATCTGACAGCGCAGGACAATCAGTGGAACAAAATCCTGAATTCTATAACGCTTTCCTTTCTTCCTTGCTGGAGTTTACAAAAACACTTTAATTATAGCCCTCAATTTAGCCCTAGACCATAGTTACAATTCAGTTTCTATGGATATGCCTTCTGGTCTGGTAGTTTTCTGGGGATAGTTTGCAATGTTATTGCTCTTTTCCTAAGACAAACTCACTTAGAAGGTTAGAGGATAAAGCAGAAGGAACAGAAAGACATAAGTGCACAATGATAATAAAGTAGAGAGTGGTATGTGGGGCATAGCTTTCTGAAAATCTAACCAGGGGTGACATAGTCTTTGAGATAGACTCTCTTCGAGTTAGCATTTTGAGTTTAGTCCTTAGCACATCAATTAGAGAAGCTGATCGTTGAATTTTAAATACATTTTCCTGTAATTTTCTAGTTATTATAAAGTACATTGATATGTCAAAATTTCCCATTAAATGATCAGTTATTCTCTTCATAAACTGAATTACCCCCATTCATACATTCAAGTCACACCCCCCCAGGACCTGAGAATGTGACTATATTTAAAGATAGTTTCTTAAAGAGGTAGTGAAGTTAAAAGGAGGTCATTAGGGTGGACCCTAATCTGCCATGACTTATGGCCTTAAAAGAAGAGATTAGGACACACATAGACCCAGAGACATTTCATAGACCAGGTGAAGACTTGGGAGACCACATCCATTTAGAATCCAAGGTAGTAAGTTCACACCTCCTTCTCAGACTTTTCAACTTCAGAAATGGGAGAAATTCATTTCTGTTTTTTAAATAACTCCACTCTATCATATTTTATCACAGCAGCCTGAGTAAACTAATACACTAAGTAAAACAACTTTGCACCTTACCAAATAACATGCAAATTCGTGTAAGAAACAGGAGTTCTGACAGGAAGAGGTTGAGGATTTGATATAACTTAACCCACCATAAAGAGACTACTACACTTGGTCAAAGTGTGGATGATCAAGTAGGGTGTTTCGGCTTCCCCAGCCAGGCAGAGATCGGGAAGGGACCATTTAACCACTAACTCAACCACAGTTGACCTTGGAATATGCTGAACAAAATGAACTTTTCTTAAGAATTCTTAGGACAGGAAGCGCCCTCATAAAATTTTAAAGGGGACCTAAAACAAAATTTGATCCATCAGTTTTCCAAGAATTGATTTCTGGCTTTCTGGAGCTCTAATTTGCAGTTCTCAGGGCTGGGGTGGATTGAGTTGGAGTCTATGTCTCCAGTTCTCCCTATGGAGTCCTCTCTGTACATTCAAGAGAAACAAGATGATCCAGATCAAAGTAAAAATGCACAAGGTCAGACTTTGTACACAGAGTCAAACAATAACAAAGAAAAGCAAGCAAGAAAAGAATAAGCAGATTAATGTCCAAAACAGTCACCAAATTATGCACCTCTGAAAAAATTCTAATTATACAAACACTAAAGTCTAATTTTCATGAACAAAGAAAAACGTGGCTAGAAATCCCAGGATAACAAAATAAATCCAGCAAAGACTTTTTAATGAAACATGTCAGGGACATCCACAGTGTAAGTGGAATTTGGGCACAAAGGATGTGGTTATGATAAGTGTTGGCCAGCGGTGCTATGGAATACTGCCAGTGAAGGTTTTCAAAAACACTGTTTGAGATCTTCAGATTTCTCAAAGGAAGAGCCCATCACTCAAAATCTAAAATCTTTCTTCAGTTTATTTAAGCAGGGAAGAGTCCTGCTGGTCAGGCAAATTTCTCTGAGCAATATAAATTGTTGAGCTTTTAAAGAATTCTTGGAGAGAGTATTTTAGATTATGTTGGGTTTAGGGCCAAGAGTGAATTGATGCCAGCCTTAGTATCTTCACAGCAGTGAGTCTGCTGAGCATTAGTTGACTTCTCTACCATGAGGCTGTTGCTGATTGCCGTTCAGAATTGTTTTTCATGAAACAAGTGGTCATTCATCAGTTCACCAAGTTTGAAACTAGCTCCTGGTTTATTTGATATCAAGATTCTAGAACTGTCATTGATGGATTAGACAAGTTTAAAACCTCTTCCGGTGGAAACGTGTCATCATGACTACAGCACAATCGATTTTTCTAGGAGTATGGGAACACCATATTAACAATGTATATATTTTACCTGTTTGTTTTGTTTATTGTCTGTTTCTCCACTGAAGACAGGAGGAGAGGCACATTCCAGCTCACAGTTTCAGTGGGTTTGGTTCATGGTTGACTGATTCCAAGGCAAAATGGCATGGTGAAACTACATGATAGAGGAAAGCAGCTCACTCCATGGAGGCCGGAAAGCAGAGAGAAAAGGGAGGGGCTGGGGACCAGGGTCCACCTTTCTAAGTCACGCTCCCAAGTGACCTGCCTCCTTGGACCAGGCCCCACCTCCACAATAAGACTTTTGGGGGACATTTTCGGTCTAAAGCAGAGCAGTGATAAATGAATTCATGGGACAAGGCTAAATGGGTGGTGCATTCCTTGCCTTTCCAGATTACATTCCAACTCTACTGATGTTGTACATGCGAACAGTTGCAGATAATGTCAGGTGGGTCATTAATCTTGGGACATTCCTCTTCTGATGGTCTTGAGAGACTGTCTGACTTTTCCCTGGTTGACAAGTGAATTCTAGGAGGTCATTTATCTTTGTTATCAAAAATGTGGGCTCTTACTAATAGTGCCACTTTGAGATTGGTCACTCAACTTTTCTAAACTACAGTCTCTTCCTCTCTAAAATGTGATAATAACAGAATCTATGTAATATGATTATTTTTGTCACACTTTTCACTCTCCCATACCTAGCAGTTGAATCCTGGATCTTCACATGGCTGCCCAGAGAAAGCCGCCCTTCTCTGCCTCCTTTCCAGCTAGGTAAGGAGCAACAGCCCAGCTCTGGCTGATAGGATGTGAGCAGAGCCGAGGTATGCTGCTTCAGGACTCTGACCTCTTCCTCCTCTTCCTTTTTTTTACTAGCTTAGCGCGCATGGTGATAAACTCTAAACTCTGTCGGCTCTGTGAATGAGGGCAACACACAAAGGTGGTAAAGACGCAGGATAGAAAGAGTCCAATCCCTGATGTCGTCATGGCAGCCCCGGATGCCTTCCATTTGGGTTGTCGTGTGATGGAGAAATAGGTTTTTATCTTATTTGAGCACGTATTATTTTGGTCTCAGTCAAGGAGTTAGACCTCTATCCTAACACAGCAAAATCAAGAGACACTGAGCTGGGCTTACAGGCAGCTAGCTTCCTGTGGTTTGATTTTATGGTCCTGCCCAGGCAGTGCTATGATTGGTGGATTTATGTGGCCTTCTGGCCTTTTCCTCCCTGCATGGCGAGCCCATGAGACGAGGAACTTTTCTTTCCCATTGTGAATTCCTACCTTCTGGCACAGACAGCCCATTGCAGACCTCTCCTACGTGTTTGCAGAATGAGCGATTGAGTCGGAGGCCCAAGGTAAACTTGCTATTTGTGAGACTCAGGATCTCTTGACCTGTTGCTTTGGGTATTGCTCTCACTAGAAGCACATAATTCTAATGCCTTAAAAATTATTTGTTTAACATTTATACTTTACCCATTTGGAAGTTCAACCAGAAAGGCCACCCAACGAGCTAGTCATGGAGGCGGGATTTAATTTGGGCCCACAGACTACAAGATCAATATTTGTTCTACTGTTCTGGGGACCACTGCCTATGTGTAAACTTTCCAGTAGGAGAGCTCCCTGGGTCTTCTCACACTTCCTCTCTGATGGATTGGCTTGAGATACCAGAAAGTACAGTGTGCTGAGATCTTAGCAGTAAATACTCTTTTTTTTTTTAATTGTCACTTAATTTCTCAGATGGGATCAAAATTAAGATCATCCTGCCTCGGCGTCCTAGAGTGTGGGGATTACAGGCATGCGCCACCATGCCCGGCTTCAGCAGGACGTAGTCTTTGCCTGGGTGCCGTGGGACAATTTCTGGAACAGTCTCCTCATGGCAGAACCCCGAGCTGGGGAGCAAAGTTGTCTGGCTCCAGCACCTGGACGTGGGGGATAGATTTGAAGCGGCACCTCGTTCTTCCTTTCCTGAATTCCAGCCCACCAGCGCATTAGTACAAGAAATTGAACAAAGGGGCTCAAAATTCAGCTTTGAGTATGCACCCAGACCGGAAGCCAGGGCGAGTCTTTTTTCTACCTCTGCCTGCAAGAACAGCCAACCCGACTGTTCCGTCTAATCCCAAGCACAGGAGAGGAAACAGGAGAGCAGCCCACTCGGCCTGTACCTGGCTGTAGATTGCACAGCGGCCTTTGCACGCTTTTCCTCCGGAGGCTGGGAGGGCAGGACCTGCTCACAGTGCTGGCTTCACGTGGCTGTCTGTCCTCAGTGTATCTGTCAGCTAAAGTGGTCCTTCTGTGGGACGAGCAGTGAGGAGGGCGAAGAGAGCAGATTACCCTTGCAGTGAGCCAGTAGAGGGATAAGAGGGAACAGAGTCCTTCAGACAAGGGAGAACAATTAGGAAGAGCCCAGCCTAGTCTTGGGGAGGCTGAGGCCTTGGAGAACGCATGGGTGAGGAGCAAGGTAAACTTGGACCCAGGCCCAGATCCTACCCACCCCTATTTACCTGGCCAACCTTGTAAGTTATTTTACCTCTGTGAGTCACGGGTTTCTCACCTGTAAAATGGAGATGATGAGATGCCTTGCTCATGAGGCCACTGGGTGGATTAAATGAGATAATGCCTCTAGAGCACTTGGCCCAAGGCTTGGCACATAGTAAATGCTCAATTAAGGTTTATTTCCTCCCATGAAGGGATGGTGGAGGAGGTGAGATTCTGAGACCCAAGTCATATGCTGAACCGGCTGTATGCAGGACACTGCAGTGGGCAAAAGGCAATGGGGTGCAATGTGAGGCAGTCCTTGGGACCCCCACCCGCAACCTTAGTGCTGGTAGAGTTTACAACCTTCGTCCCCTGAGGGCCTTCTCTATGTGGAGAGATGCAGGAACCAGACCTGCATGGGGCCACCAGCCATCTGCCAACTGCCTGTCCCCTGCCCCCCTGCCCGGACAGAGCACCCTTGTCAGGCCCTGCAACAGCCTGTTTGATCACTCTAATTGCAGTGTGGTTTGTGTTCATCAAGGAAATGGCAGGGGTTCCCAATTAAATTCCAACAGGCAATTTATTCGGGATATAAGGCCCGAGGAGAGACTGCGGAAACTCCGCCTCCCCTTTTGGAGGCAGAATTCCACCACTTAGTGCTGCCTCCTCCTGCATGGCTTCTGGGACCAGGGCTCTCGGGATGGGGATTTTCCTGGGCCGCTGGCCAGCTGCTTTCCCATTTTACAGATGGAGCTGTCAAGGTGTAGAGGAGGGCCTTGGACATGAGAAATCCCTGGGGCAAACAGAGACTAGGACTGGCATGTTCTTGTCTGTCTTTGGGAGTTAGGCATGCCAGAGTGTTTCTCTGGAACACCCAATGTGACAAACAGTCAATTCTGAACAGTCGTCAGGGCCAAGGGAATCTTGTCTTGAAAATCAGGATCCTTCTGTCAGCATTCTCTTACTTGGAAGAGGCTTCTGGGCAGGATTCAGACACTCAACCGTTCTCTCCATCTTCACACCAACGAACCAGCCCCTCCCGGCAGACCCCAGGGGCTCCTCTACTGCATTCTGACACCTGTTTCTCCATTATGGTGAAAATGCTTCATGGTGCCAGGATTCAGATGACGAAGCCAATCAAATATCACAGATGTGACGATGCGATTGAACCAGGAGAACAGCTTCAGAAGACTGTCCACCCTCGTACGTGGCTGTCCTCTGGCCCCTCCCTTTTTAGTTAGGCTCTGACAGGCAGTGAGTGAAGTCCACCTGGGGCGCCATCAACAATCTGTGGTTGTTTACGGTTGGACACTAATCTGTCTAAGTAAGCTTGGACTCAGAGGAGAAGTAGAGCACAATGTCCACTGGAGCTGGGGTTCCTCAAAGTGTGTGTGTGGGGGTGTGATACGGGGACTCCCAAGGGACACGAACAGAACCCTGGAAACCAGGGACCCAAGAGCAAGAGATTCTGCAAAGCTGGTCCTGCCTGGAGAAGCCGCATTTCTCCTGGGTTCTGCTCCTCAGCCTGCACAGATCTCCAGCTGTTTAGCAGACGAGCACTGTGGCTTTGGGGAGCTGATTGATTTGAAGGTAGCGAAGCAGAGACTAACCCTTAGGGAAGAAACATCCAGTTCTACCCAAGAGCCAGGGGCAGGAAGTGGACGTTTCCATCTAGGTCTGACGTCATGTTCTTGTGGAAGGAAAGGGTGACTTTCATGCACTGATTTCCCCAGAGGCTGCAGCCTAAAAGGAAAAGGAGGGGACATCACTGACAGAATGATGACAATGAGTTTAAAGCTTAGCCACAGGAGCACGGCCTCGGAGCTCAAATCTTAACACCGAGGCCTTAGTAGCTTTGGGTATTGGAGCAAGCTCTTTACTCTTCTGGCCTTCAGTTTTCCAATCTGCAAATGGGTGAAATCATGGTATCCACATCCCAGGGTTCATTTAAAACAGACCAAAACTTTCTCTGAATTTAACCTGCACGTATTTCAGGCTTTGGGGGATCATATGGTCTGTTTTGTGTTATGACTCTGTACAAAATCAGCCATAAAAACAGTGTGTGGATGGGCATGACTGTGGACCAAAAAACGTTTGTTTTAAACAACCAAATGGTGAGCCAGATTTAGCTTTGAAGTCATTGTTTGCCGATCCCAGATTCAGAGATTATTGATTAGCAAATGCTTGGCACAAAGTAACTGAACAATAAATGCTACTACTGCTATTATTAGCAGCATTTTTTCTGCTGTTCTGCATCTGGCCATTTGGACTACCAGGGGAGGCCCAATATACTCTCTACTTCTTTCCCCGCCTTCGCCTGCTTATTAAGTTTCAAAAAAGAGCAAGTGTGCGGACCCACTCAAACTCCCAAGTGCAAGTGTATTCAAGATTTCACCCTGAAGTGTTCTGTTTAATGCAAATTCCCAAATCACTTAACATTTAAAAGCAAGGGCAATTTGGATCCCTACTGAGGGTACAATGACATGACTTCCCATTAAAAATTTCTACTGCCCTTCACAAGGGACTTGCCTTTGCACTTCCGTGTGGCTTTCTCACCACTGAGAAAGCCACACGGAAATAAAGATTATTATAACCATCTCACACACAGAACACCGAACTTGGATGAGACCAAGTTGTGTGAAGTTCTACTGAGAGTCAGGAACAGAGCTGAGACTTCACCTTGGATGTTTGGGCGCTAAATCCTAGCTTGGTCCCCCACGTCCCTCCTGAGCTGAATATTACCTTAGTCAGGGTATTCACCGAAATCGATGAAACCTGTTTTGCTGGTAGAAACAGAAAAGGAATTCATTAAGCAGCTTGGAGAATCTCGGGGAGGATCAGAGAAGCAGGCTGGGTGCTGTGGGAGACTTGGTACCCCAGGGACGGTGCCAGGTGCTTTGCTGCAGGTGCGCCCTGCTCCACCCCTGAACCCAGCAACTGCCGCTGCCTCTGCTGACGCTGGGCACCTTTGCAACGCCCGCCCCACTGTGGCCTGGAGCCTGGTGGTTCTCTGCCACCCTCAGAACCCGTTCTGTGTGGTGTGGCGTACCACACTGCTCTCTTCCCATAAAGCCTTCAAGTGTGGGTCCTGTTGGGGAAGCCCAGCCACATAGCTGAGCCCTAGTTCCCAAGGAGCCTGGGAAAGACGTGCTGGCTTCTTCCTCGGGGAGGCAAGAATCAGGGACAAAACTCCCCAGACCTGAGGAGGATGTTTGGAAGACGCTGGGCATGATAAATTCATCTAGAGAAGGGGAGATGGAAACAGAGAGGGCGACAAGGCAGATGAGTGACAAAGCCGACAATGATCTCGAGCTCCGGTACTTGGTCTTTCTAGTGAGGATGTGCAGGTGACTGCTAGAAGTCTGGATGGCGATTTTGCAACCCGGTTCTGATCCTCTGGGTCCTAACAAGTAGGGCAGAGCCTGGTGCGTAATTAAAGGGGGGAAGTGGGCTGGTGTGAAGCAATAAGAAGCAGAGACTATGATGAACTGAAGGATTAATGTCCCACCTGAACAGGGCAGCTGTTGGCAGCTCCCAGCACATTTCACTGGGGAAGGAGCCCAGCAGTGTCGGACCTCCTGGTTCCTTAAGAGGAACCAGAAATCCAGATATTTATATGAACTCTCTTGAAAGACAGCTGTTGGCAACAGATTAAAACAGAGAGAGACAGAGAGAATTAAAATGTCTATGGGTTGAAAACCACCTGTAGGCTCAAAGTTTGCAAACTTGGTATTTGAATAAAGAGTTAAAGGCCAAAGATAAAATCATAATAGTAGATGTTAAGTGTCTGCTAATTTTCGAAATGCAGGTTTCCTCAGTAAAAGTCCTGAGGGTGAGAATTAGGACTATAGGTTAAACTTTTAGGACACTTACCCCACCATGCTAGCTCCAAGGAGTATGAGCAGTCTTACCTTTAAAACTCAGCGAGCAAAGAATGGAGGTATGGGGGAGGCGCAAACTAGGACAAGAGGAAGAAGAAGGGAGACAGGAGAGAGAAAACAGGAGAGGAAGAGAGGGGGAGGGAAGCAGTGGAATTGAATCCCCTTTTCAAGTTGACTAGTTCTTCTGGAAACAGAGACTCCTGCTCCCAGTGTGAGCCATCTGTTCTGGGGTTGACATGGCCCGGTGGATATTTCCATTTGGTTTGTTCTTACCTTGTCAGTTTGCTCCTAGGCAGTGTCGATAAGCAGGAAGGGGAAGTCATGTCGAAGGGCCCTGCAGCCTCCTGCTATTCAGGCTTTTTTCTCTTCTAACTCACCTGACATGATAGTCAACCTGCAGCCAACCCACTGGCACTTCTGTCAGGGAGGAGGCAGCCACTTACTCCATCTGAATGAACCTGCTCACTTAATGCCCACAACAGCCCCAAAGTGAGTCTCCTTGGGGCTCACAGTGGACAGTAGAGGGCTCTATTCAGGGCTGAACTGATCATCAGTAAAGGTCCATATAACTTCCTGGAGGTGATACCATATTTTATAATGGAATTTCCCACCTTGAAAACCATGAACACCAGTCATTTGCTATACCAAGAAAAAGTAAAGGTCAAAAATGAAATTCTCTTATTTTGAAGGTGTACAGGCAGCCAGACACATGGCTCCGCAGGCCTCTCTCTGTGATCCCTTGTGACTCCCATTTGGGAGACAGGGTAGTGGCTTCGTAGTTTTCCTTGTCACCTGTCCCATGCTTCAGGTTGGGGGTCCTTGGGATCTTTGTCTCAAGCCTCCAGCTGTAGCTTTCCAACTATCACTCCACCGGGTTTTCCCATGTCAATGTTAGCCCTAATTTCCATATTAAATCCTTTATTCCTGTAATGGCTCTAACTGATCCCAGCAGATACACCAGGCAAGCACAAATATCATTTTCATAAAGAGCCACTTATTAGATCCAAGCCAGGTCAGCCAGGAGGGTCAAGACTTTTACATTCAGTCATTTCCTGGCAACTAATTCCAAGTAGAGGGATGAGTTGTTATTAAGCAGTTTATTTTTCACATCCAAAGAAGTCAACACCATCTTCTCTTTCTACGATTTCTGCAATTTTTTTTCCTGTTTGGGCAAGGTGTCAGTTTGAACGGAGGGCGCCACCATCTACAAACAGAATCTGTGGTCCTGTAGCTAGTAAATCGCCAGGCATGTCTGTAAGCTTTTAGTTGATTTGCAGACTAGTCTACCAGGAACACATGTCCAAGATTATAGTCTGGTTCAAGTTCCTCTGCAAGAAGCATATTGCTTGCAAGGCCCCCAGATGGACATTTGTTTAGGGTCCACTGCAATTCCTCAGTCCTGTTCTACACATTCCTAAGTGTTAGTTCTGGTTTTCAGATAGTGCTAAAGCTGACTCACCCGTCCCATCGATCATGATAGTGTTGGTTCATATAAGATTGCCACAGCACATTTTGTTAACACATCCCCTAGTGCACCTGCTCAAGCTCTCGCATACTGCTTTGGTCTAGGAATCACTGAAAATCATTTGCGTGATTAACTCGGTCAGGAGAAGACGCTGACTTCTCTCTTCCGGAGGCTCAGTATGGCCACAGCTCAAGTCACAGAGACAGCAAGATTTTAAGTAGCTGTGGCTCCTAATGAAGAAGAGTGTTCCAGGACAGGGAACAGCAAGAGTAAAGGCTCTGGACTGGGAGTGTAACAGCTGGAGCAGAGGATGAGAGAAGGGAGAATAGTAGAGGATGAGGCTAGATGGGTCGTAGAGGAGGGAGGGGCCGTAAGGTCCAGAGGTCCTCCATTTTGACTTTTATCCCAAGTGAGTTGAACATTATTCAAAGATTTCCAGAATAGACTGAAGGGAAGTAGTCTAGAAAAGAGATGATGAGAGCAATGTGGAGTGGAGAATTTCTTTCCAAAGGAACCACACTTACACTGACATAGACATTTTCATCAGATACTAGACTTTAGATCTGATTAGATGGGATGGTTGGGTGTCTTCTTTCAAGGAGTGAGAGAGTGTAATACATGTGTAAGAAGATGAATGCAAACATATGTTTGCTAAGTGGGGCTAAAATCTTCTGGTTCTTCCAGGACACACAGCTCATCAGCCTCTGTCACTAGTGGGTATGACCATGGGCCTGCCCAAAATCTGGGTAATGGGACATGAGTAGAAGGGTCTGTGCTATTTCTAGGCCTGGCCCACAAATGCTGCCCTGTGTGCTTCGTCGTGTGCCTTCTTCTCTTCATCACCAGCTTGATCTTGGAAAGCAAGTGAAGTCAAGATAGGCTTGGAAATTGAAACAAACATGCTTCCCCCAATATTGCATCCCGTCCCCCATGGTCATGCCTTCATACTCCAAATCTGGTGAGCATTCCGTCCTTCAGCTACTATGCCATGTGTGCTGTCCCAGAATTTCCAAGCAGCAAGTCTCTAGACTCCGATGCATCCCAGCTCTCAGAAGTGGATTAAAGGGTTAGCTATGCAATGTCTACTTAACAATGAACATACTTAAGTCTAGATCTTGGGAATGTATCTCTGATCCATTAGCTTCCAAATACTGTGCAGGTTGGGGGAACTCTTGGTGGGATAATTGTCCCATTTCAGCACTTTCAGTGGCTCGGGATGGTTCTGGAGCCCACAGCTTATTTCCGGTATCTTTAGGATAGAATTCCTCCTATACGGTTTTGTCCATGTTTGTGTGACTGACCTCAGATGACCATCTCATGAAAGCTCACATGACTGAAGCCTAATATACATGCAACTTGAAACTGGCCTTGCTTCCTAGGTTTAGAGAAAGGCTGTTGAATGTTCTGTTTACTCTAACATTGCCCATGTTCCTTTTGAAACATTCAATGCGACACCTGTGTTGCCCGAAACTTACAGATGCATGCTGTTTTCTTAAGTATATTAAGCATTGTGCCAGCCAGATACGGGTCTTTTTCCTTGGCAAGGCTCTATACTACCCATGTTGATACATTATCTACTACAGTCTACCATATGGGAACCGTCCCTTTCCTAGCCCATATATTTTGGGTGGGGCTGCCAATCAAGGGGCTGAGTCCAATGCACATAAAGATAACATGCACCCCACTGCCTTAAAAAAGAAATAACATGCCCAAGGATGGTCAATCATGAGTCAATTTGAAGTTGTTGTAGACTCTAGGAGACATTGTCTCTTCTTCTGAGATCATGAATCTGGATCTTCTGCCACCATGTTTTCCAAGAACGGTAATAACAGGACTGAGAAACTGATGAGGGAGAAATAGATTCTTAATGATTGGATCTGGCCCTGTTTGATACTGACAGTTCCATACTCGGTTGCATTATGCAACTCACCTTCTGAAATTTAACTCAGTTAATTTATATTGGTTGGATCTCTATTACTTGTAACTGGAAGTTCTAATGACCATCCAGTTTAATTACAGGATGTCCAGGGCATCAGTATACTTTTCCATTAACTGTTTTCCTGGGGGTCTCATTGGCTGCATATCTTTTCCTTATGTGCGCTCATTATACTTTTGTTACAGCCATGTGAGTCTTTCTTTCTCATTCAGTTTACTCTCTGAATCTACTTCCTTGTGTGTGGTTGCAAGCTAACTGGAGAAGATGAACAATACCTCTGAGTCTCCCCACGGGCTTTCCCTAAGAGACTGAGGTCTGGGTTTGTGACCTTGAAAATCTCCCAGTGACAGCAGCCCCCCCCCCACACCCCCTACTTCCAGTTGGTTTTTTGAGCGGGCATCTTGCTACGTTGCCCAGACTTGTGTTGAACTTGTGATCCTCCCTCTTTAGTCTCCCGAGTAGCTGGGATTATAAGTATGTGCCACCATGCCTGGGTATACAGCAGTGTTTTGACTGGGATCTCTGTGTTCAACCAGTGGTGGAGGGCTGTATTAGGAAAGCCTCTATTCATCCTGACCCAGTATTTTCTTATTCGCGGGTAAAGAACTAATAGGGTCAATGCCAACTCATTTCAAGGGGCCTTGGACAGTATGCTGAGTGGTATTTTACTTTTTGGGTTAGTACCATTCCAATGTGCCATTTCATGGGTCCTGACACCCCAAACCATTAACACCACTGTTTCTTCTCTGTAGGACCCTTAGCTTTAGATTTATGACCCAATATGGTGATGATCCTTCAGATCGAGGGTTGACAAACCCACAGAGTACATTCAGCCAGCTGCCTATTTTTGTAAATTGTTTAATTGGGACACAGCCACATCTACATATGTATGTACTGTCTATGCATTCTTTTGTAGTTGCTACAGAGACCATATGGCCACAAAGCCAAAAATACTGTCTGGCTCTTTACAGAAATGTTGCCAACCCCTGCTCTGGATTAGTTTTATAATTGTTTCCTTACCCAGAGGAACACCATAGACAATGGTGTTTGTGAAGTATCCTGAGGGACGAAGGAATGACTATTTTAACAGACCTTTGGGGCATGCTGCTTGGAGAGGTCTATTTTAGATCTCTTGGGGCAGGACATGACATAGCAGATATTTGGGATACCCCTGTCCTATAGCTCCATTTTCTTTCCAAGAGACCTGGCGAGCAATACATGTGCTAAATCTTGGTTCTGTTGGTCTTGCATTTGCATTTCCGGTGGATTCGATCTTGGCCAAGGCTGGAGTCACTTCTCCTCCTCATGGGTGGTGGTGTCGGGATCCTCCTGGGCATTCTGACTTCCCCCACAACTGTTCCTTGTGCATCAAAATGTGGCTCCCAACTACAGTGAACAGTGCACAAAGATGTTCCCATTGTTTCCCATGGCTCCATGTGAGCCATCTGTGGTTTGGAATTAATTACGAGTGTAAGAGGTATAGGGTGCTTCAAAATATGTGGTCAGAATCTGCCGTAGTTATTACAGCCACCTGGCCTTTTCTCTTTGAAGATGTGACAGCAAACACACTCACATTTCAGACTGATCACTTGGGGCACATGATGCTAACTGGCATCCACAACTTCACCTCCGTATTCCAACTATCTCAGCTGTGGAACTCTAAACATCCATCACATTTACAGTTGCCATCAATCTAGTCACTCTTTTTCTCCATTATTATGGCCTCAATTCATAGCAGAATCTATGACGGAGGTGGCTGTCCACTCTTTAGATTACTGCAGGGGAGAGAAGCGAGTTAATCACTCAACCAACAGAAAGGATGAAACCACAAGTTTATTCGAAAGTATAAAAATTTTAAAAAACACACAAAAACAAAACCAAGCCTAACCAAAAAAAAACAAAAACAAAAACAAAACAAAACAAAACAAAAAAACCAACAAAAAACCAAAACCAAAACCAAAAAGCAACCACACACAGTCTTTCCAGTTTGCATTAACTTTGAATATCACACACTATTAACCATTTAGTTGCATTTTAAAAAATGTCCATCTTAAAGGTTGAGTCAGGCAATAAGCTAACAATCACAGTGTAACTATCTTAATGCTAAAATAAAATGCTGGTCTCATTTGAGAGAAAAGAAAGCAGAGATCATATGCTGGTTGGTGTAGATTTAGGCAGTGTATTAAAAAATCCTAGTTGGAATGAGTTAAAAAATATTGCTGGGCACTTATTTGACCTTTTAAGTAGATAGGGAAAACCCCAGAATCCTGTAGCTTTGGTGTCCTATTTATATATATTTTAAAAAATCTATCAAAAATCATATCCATAATAAAAGTCCCTGTGTTTGTGTTTTTTTTAAAAATTATTAGGCTCCCCTTATCTACTAAAACCATTTGTTTTTCTTAAAATGCGTGGAAGCAGAAAAGCGCGTGAGATTAACTCACTGCACAACTAATTAAAATTAGAATCCTTTCAGAGCACCAGAAAGAAGCAGGCACCCATCAAAGGGAGGAATAAAGCCACACTGGCTCATAGGAGTTGATATGTGTGACCAGACTCACTCTGTCTGCCATCCAAGTTCTTTATTGGATTACTTAGAAAATAACTCAAGTGCTATTTTAAAACCGAAAGACACAAGCAACTAAGTTCCTTTACTTAAAACAAAAACAAACAAACAAAAAAAGCCCAAGTGGTTAGCTTTCCTGTTATTTACCTTGGATTTGGTTTAAAAAAAAAAAAAAGTAAAAGTCTACAGAACAGGATCATGGAAGGCCACTTTATCCCCACTTCCTGCAGGCTGTGTTTTAATTAGCATCAAACAGGTTACTGAAAATTTCCTTCTTACTGAAAATTTCAGGTTACTGAAAGAAACCCCAAATGTGTGACAGCTGCCCAAGGTGGCTCCACTTGGGTCCAGTTTTGTCCTTCTGTGGTTTTCTTGCCAAACAACGCCTAAGTTTTTATCCATTACTCCTGCATGGGGGTGGGTCTTGTGGCTCCCTAGGCACTGAGAAAGAGGAAAACTAGCACAAATATAGAAACTATGAACTGAGGGAGGGAAGGATGTTTCTGCATTCTTCAAGAACTTGATAAATAATAACCTCCAAGTGCAACAAAGCAGCAGGTTAGTTTGGGGGCATTTATTATGGGGCTGGGCGAGGCAAAGGCTGGATCTCCTTTCGCATCTTTCTTTGGACTTTACTAAAGGAAAAACAAAACAGAGACGGCTTTCCTATACACATATAAATAGTCCCTTAACTAGAAGGGGGAAAAAAAAAACAACAACCAAACACACTGTTTCAAATGCATTTCTCAGAGACAAAAAAAAAAAATCCAAATGGAAAATCTTAACTCCAAACAATCTTGTTACACATGTTGCTGAAAGAAGACAACTCTCTGCTGTGTCTCTTATCCACCAGGATGTTAGGCGAGGGTTGACCCTAATTTTAACCCTAATGCTAAACTCGGGGCGCTGGTCCTGGGACACTGGGAAGAAGAGTGTGTGCGGAGTGGGGAGCCAGGAGCTCTCCGGGGAAGCACTGACCATGGCTCCCATGCGTGTTAAAAACCAGGGACATCAAGTACAAACGCACAGGGCAGACGGACTCCCGGGTGTTAAGGGGACTTAGGAGCTTAGTGCAGAAGCTGTGCGCATGAACAAACGAGACTGGCTGGGCGTGGCTTACATGTCAAAAGTTTCCTTTGGCCACTGTCTTTGCTACGTGAGAGCAACGAGTAGGGTAACAGAAGGTGGGTTTTGAGGTTCACCTGGTTGCTCTTCGGGGTGGCCGTCCAGCTGATGTCTCTTGGCAGACCATCCAACCTGCATCCCCAAATGAGGTGGCAGCGTCCCAGAAAATCTGGTCCAGTGTCTTCCGCCCTTCTGAACATGCAATACACACAGAAGTGCTGCTTTCTCTAGGACTAGCTAAATACCGTTTCCTCCTGCTGCCCGAAGAGGGATTCCAACAGTAACAGGAAGAAGGGAAGCCTGAGGTTGATCGTGGGCCCCCAAGGAAAAGCGACCTCACAGGAAAGATGACAGCACATCAGGTCAACAGAGAAGCCAGGAAAACGCCAGGTCACCCTCCAAAGAACATCTCAGGGAGGAGGGGGATAGAGAGGCAGCTGATACCCCAACCTCAGCTTGAGACTCCCTTAGAGGAACTTAAAAGAGCGTCCGTGGGCACGAGTTGTTAGAATAACAAGTCGGAGCAGATGAACCCATCTGGACTTTGGAATAGCTGGATTTTATGCCTCTTCAGCACCTGGGCTGGGTGAAGAGTCCCTGGGTGGAGCAGTGGCTTCCGGGGGCCCGGGCTGTCCTGGGCTGTGGCTGGCGTCTTCCACACTCAGGAGGCTGCTGGCTGCCCTCGAGCTGGTGCTGTTCACGCTCCCTGATCGTGAGCGGTAAGGGGGCAGGTCGGCCTGGTTCAGGGACTCGGTGTCTGAAGAGTAGGGTGGTGGAGGAAGGTCGTACCATGCGGGTCTACGGTGGAGAAAGCAGGTCAGGGCACGGGGGTGGGAGAGAGAGAAAGGGGAAGAAAACGTATTAGAACAGAGGCTGGCAATGTGGACCCAGCACCAACATCGGGGCTTATGTGAACTGATGCTTCAGTCAAGGAATGAGATTTTTCTCTCTAAGTACAAAGGCAATGTAAAGGCCAGGAAAACCAGTGGTTGGAAAAAAGGCAAAGAGAACCGAAAAGTCAGTGTGTCCTGGCTGGTTTGTGTCCACTGGCCATTGCCAATACTGCATCCTTCAGGTGGAGCCAGAATAATGTTTCCGAGCAACACTGCCAGCTCAGTGCGAGCGGTCCTCCCTGCTGCTTCAACTAAAGGTGCTGTGTGGAGAAGCTGGGCGGGCATCCTCACCGACCTCTGATGGGGCCACAGGATTTGGGGCTCTCACTAAAGCCAACTTTTCCTGCAGACTTGGTAAAGGGAGAGAATATCCCCTCAACACTTTGTTTCCTCAACTGCTCCTTGCTTGAAATGAACTCATTTAACAGAAAAGACATTGTGTTTTTTTTTAGGTCTGATTACTGGATTACCGAAGGCTTAAGGTGAGTCGGGCACTGTGCCATGTACCTCCTATTTATCACCTTCTTTAATGCTCACTGGAATACTACGAGCGAGGTGCGACTTTGATGCCCACTGTACTGGCGAGGACATGTGAGGTGCAGGGATGTTAAATGCTTGGCCCATGATCTCAGACAACTAGTAGGTGGCAACATCAGGATTGGAACCCAGACACCCTGCTTCCAGACTTGGCAGCTTTGACTTTCCTCTCTACTGGATGGCGCCAGTGAAGGGGTGGTGAGTGAAAACTTCATTAGGTGAGCAGGGGCCTGCATTCTCCTTGCGGACTCTGCCCCCACCCCTTGAAGCTTTGGGTGCCTTCTATGAGGAGGGGAACAGAAAATTAAACAATACAAGATTGCGAGGTGTCGTGGTGCATGCCTGTAACGCCAGCATTCTGGGAGGCTGAGGCAGGAGGATCGCAAATTTAATCCCAGTCCAGAAAATTTAGTGATTTAGTAAGATCCTGTCTCAAAACAAAAGAAATTAAAAAGGACTGGGGAAGTAGCTCAGTGTGAAGGCCATAGGTTCAATTCCCAGTACCACTACTATCAAGAAAAAAAGGAAATAGAAACAATACCATAGCTCCTACTAGAGAAGGAGAAGTCCAATTATACTGGAAAAACATTTGCAAAATGCCCGATGGGACACAGCAAGATGAGAGCTCAGGGGAGAGGGATGCTGAGCAGGGCCTGAAGGGCGCAGCACCAGAATGTTAGAATCGAAAGGAGCTTGGGCAGCTCTAGTCCAGCAGCCTCCAAAGTGAGCTGCTTGAGCGACCTGGAGGGTACAGAGAGTGGGGAGGGAGGCCGAGCAGGCACTTCGGTCTGCCAGTCATTCCACCTACAGAGCTCTGCTTTCTGGCTTTTTATATTGGAATTTCTTGCAATGCCATTTGTAATGAGGGTCACACCTCCATTAAAAAGCTTGGCATGCTCTATTCTACCCATTTTATAGACAAAGTTGAGGAATTTATTCATTCACTTATTCCTTTGCTCATTTGTCAGCAAATCTTAATAAAACCTCCCCGACGTGCTGAGCACTGTTCTGCGGTAGCAGGAGAAGCCCAGAGCTGGTCAGTGGCCTCAACATGTGCCACTTGGCATCACCGAAGAGCAGCAAGGGTCCAGGGTAGTGGGGTCCTAACTGTGTCCTCAGAAAGTTTACTCAAAACCCCAGGGCCTCAGTTTCCTCCTCTGCAAATGGAAGCAAATCTAGAACCTCCCTCAGTGACCATGGAGATGATTAAATGAGATGATACTGTGGAGGGTTTTGCAAGGTGTCAGTAAATACTGGTCACTGCTACTATGTGCTATCACGGCACCCAGGCACTTGTGAGGCCAAGAAACCCGTCACTCCATTAGATGCCCGCCTCACCCCCCGTCTCTTCCAGCCCGCACGCACCTCTGGTCCAGCAGGGCCTCCGAGTAGGAGGGTGGGGAGCCTACTTCCGAGGCGCTCTGCTCAGCCTGGCTGGCCACATACTGGATGCCGTTGTTGACGTTGTAGGTGACGCTGCAGTGGTGGGGGTGGTCCAGGACCACCAGGCGGGACAGCAGCACGGGGTGCCGCAGCCGGTGCACGGGCAGCGTCATGAGGTTATTCCGCTTCCGCTGGTGGTGCAAGACTAGCGCCAGCAGGGCCACCACCAGCACGAAGATGACCGAGCTGCCGATGATGGCGTAGGTGATGCTGGGGTAGTACACGAGCTGGTTCTCCGAGGTCACAAACACCTGCCCGCTGCCTGGTTCTGAGAAAGCCAAGAGAGGCGAGACAAGGAGACAGGGCTAAGTCGGGTCCCCTTTGTCTTCAGCCCAGGTCTGCATGCACATGACTGTGGTGGCCCTCCGCCCGAGGGCACCAAGGGGAACCACCCAAAGATCCACGGGCTGGTGATCTTTGCACAAAATGTGGTATATCCACACAGCACACTAGTACTCAGCCAAAAACATAAAAAGCACCGAGGCACGCTACAACACGAGCTAAATAAGTCGGGCCCAAAAGATCACACACCGTATGATTCCATCGATGAGAAAAGCCCAGAAATGGAAAATTCAGCCAGACAGAAAGTATAGCGGTTTCCTGGGGCTGAAAGAGGAACTGAGGATTAACTGTAAACAGGCTTCAAGGATCTTGCTGGGGTAACAGGAAAGTTCTAAAACCGAACCGCGGTGGTGATTGCACGAATCAGAAACTTTACTAAAAATCAGTGAGCTGTACCCTGAAGATGGGTGACTTTTATGCTGTGTGAACGAGGTCCCAAAAAAGTTCTTTAAAAAGATGGTCCTAGGAAATGGAAGAGTCCTTGTGGCAGAGTTGATTTTACACTGGAAATGGGTAATACAGTGCTCATGAGGGACACAAGCAGGCGTGTCAGGGCTCTTTCCATCTGTGGAGCATTTACTTTGTGCCAGGTCCAGCCTTTCGGATTGACGACCAGCACGACAGAGGCTAAGGGTAGAGCTGTAAGCGCATGTTCAACACCCGCAGATGGAGCCTTGTCACATCTTCTTGTCTCCTGATAACTCTAGGAAGTAGGTACACCACCACACCCCCGTACCGGAGATCGAACCCAGGGCCTTTGCACTGAGCTACACCCAGCTCTTTTAAAATTATTTTTTATTTTGAGACAGGTAGGTCTTGCTAAGTCACTCAGTTGCCAGGCTGGGCTTGAACTTGCCATCCTCTTGCTCCAAGCTCCCAGAGTGCTAGGATCATAGTCATTACTACGATAAGTGCTCTTTTTAAAATGAGGAAAGTGAAGCTTGGGGAGGTCGAGTCCCCTTCCAACATGAGTTGGGAGTAAGGAGCTTTGTGGGATTTGAACCTTGCTCCTGACACTCTGTTCTGCAGCCATCTGACAAGACCCTCCAGGCAATCTGCAGGCACTTCTGCAGTGGTCCGGGAGGAGGGTCTGGTCACCCCCCTGTCCCACAGCTGCCAACATCCTCCTCTCCGTGTGTGCTAACGAGGCGCACTTCTGATGCTCAGGTGACAGCCTTCCGGGCCGGCAGGTCACATCTGGCGAGCCTGGGGAAGGTCCAGGCAGCCACAGGAAGCCTCAGCCGCCCCTCCTCACTGAAAGCGGGGGCCCATCTGTGCAGAAGAACTGCAACCGTCCACCTCTGTGGCTGGGCTGCGGGAATGATCCAACACTGCCCAGGGAGCAGCTGTGACCCAAGCCCCGTGCACGTTCACCTGCAAAGCGGGGAGGAGGTTTCTGGGGGTGCTCAGGGGCCACAGTGAGGGCCTGAAGCAGCAGGACTGGGTGCTTTACTCCCTCCGTCCTCTCAATTCCTGCACCTGTTTTGTGCATCTCTGTGTCCTCAGGGTGCCTGCTTGGCATACAACAGGCACACAGGAAATGCACAACTCAAGGAGGAAAAATCTATCCACACACCTTGGTAAAGTAGCTGCTAGTATTATTCTTATTTTTCAGAATATCACAGAGGTGGATTACCTGGGGTCACACAAGAAGTAGCAGAGAAGCCAGGTTGGAACCCAGATATTTCTTCTTCGAAAATCACATTCTGCAAAACAGACTATCCTTTCTCCTACCCCAACAGAAACATTTCCCGATTCCCAAAATAATCCTAATCTGAAACAAATGAAGACTTTCCCCTCAAGCTCCCCTCTCTCTGTGTGAATTTTTCTTTCATTCCCCACCCAAACACAGACTAAAAGCTTCCAAGACTCTCCAAGTTCCCGGTGCTCATCCCTGCAAAGCATGTTGTACATTTTCATTGCACAGAAAGAAGTGAATACAGTCCCAGCTGACAGGCAGAAGCAGGCCGCTGCGCAATCCAGAAAGGGAGGCGATTTGGATTTTTCTGGAGACTATCAGCTGTTACTCTTTTCTTAATTTAGATAATTAAAAATTGGAGCTGGGTGTGGTGGCACATGCCTGTAATCCCAGCACTCTGGGAGGCTGAGGCAGGAGGAGCATGAATTTGAGCCCAGCCTAGGCAAATTAGCAATTTAGTAAGACTAAATTGCTCAAAAGAGAACTCAGGATAAAAGCCCTGGGTTCAATCCCCAGTACTAGGATAGAAGAAAAAAAAAAAAAGGTGTGTGTGTGTTTCAGAATTCAGGCTTACAATAAAATATTCTTCTTTATTTGTTATCTCCCACATAGAGCTGAAAAGTCACAGGGCCCTGGGGGTTGAATCCTGGAGCCATCATTTCTACATGTTTGAGCTGAAGCAAGCGATTTAACTTTCATAAGCTTCAGTGCCTCATCTTTAAAATGATGGCAGTGCTGGGTAAGTCCAGCACCGTGTCCCTGAGGTATGGGCACGGACTCTGTATGCGCAAATGTCTGACAAGGGTTTGCACTCAGTAGTGCTAGTTCTTTTTTACAAGAAAAATATTATTTAAAAAAATAATGAGAAGGATGAAATGTATATTACCTAAAAACCATTTTCAAGTGTATGGTTCAGTGCACAAAGCCAGGCAACCATCACCACCATCCATCGCTCCAGAATTTTCATCATCTCCACCCGGCCAGTGCTGGTTCTTGGCGGTCCCATGCCAGTGCTGGTTCTTGGCGGTCCCATGCCAGTGCTGGTTCTTGGCGGTCCCATGCCAGTGCTGGTTCTTGGCGGTCCCATGCCAGTGCTGGTTCTTGGCGGTCCCATGCCAGTGCTGGTTCTTGGTGGTCCCATGCCAGTGCTGGTTCTTGGTGGTCCCATGCCAGTGCTGGTTCTTGGTGGTCCCATGCCAGTGCTGGTTCTTGGTGGTCCTATCCTTCATGTTATCTCTACCAGCATCTCTGTACTAGCAATAGCAACCAGGAGAGATGCCTTGTGGGGTGGGGAGTGGGGAAGGTTTTCATATAGAAGATGAATCGGTCCAGAGATTTTAAAACGCTGACTTCTACGCAACCACGGGTGGTATTAAAAATACAAGTGGGAGCCCTTTGAAATAAATGCAAAGTGAAATGCTTCTAGATCTTAGTGATCGCACTTATGTCTCTGAAAGCAGGCGCTCTCCAGACCTGCCCACTTTGGCAGGTGAGAAGCGGTGATCACTTCCGCTTGAGAAATTATGATGTTGCATAATTCGGTGGTGCCTGGTTTTAATTTTGCTCTGTGTGTAAAATGTCATCTTGTATTAATTCATTAACTGAGCCACTTTTCTTAAGAGCTTAATGAGCCTGCTGGCCAAACTGCTGATATCAGAGTTGCCTGGGACCTCAGTTGTGAGAGTGTAATCCACAGATAATGGAGTTTCTATTTATTCTGGCTGCCCCTTCAGCGTAAGGCCTTCGTGCTCCGCTGTCCAACATCTTGGATTCCTGTCCTGTGTCTCCTCTTCCGCTCCATCAATTCCAGGCTGTCTGTTCCTACCCACAGACTAGGTTCTCTCAAAAGGGCTGCTGCCTGCGCCGCTTGGGTGACATGTGCTGGGTTTTACACAATCTCGCGCGCTCTTCGCCTCAAAGCTGTCACATGGTTGTGCTGTTATCAGGATGGTTTTGTAGCTAAGGGCAGCTAAGTGTCTTGAGTGAGTATCTTTTACTAACTCACTCAGAAGTGTCATCTGGACTGGAGGAGGGACCAACACAGCCAACACTTGGGACTTGGGCTCCTTTCCTTCTACAGAATTCCTTCCTCCAGAGGCAAACTGAATTTTCTTCAGAATACTAATACCAGTATTATCATTATTTTTGTCTATCAGATTAGACAAAGCAAAGCTCGATCTCACATGTTGTTGGCTAGGTCTTGGGAAAACAGGTAAATTCACACAAAGCATATATGTAGCATGATCAAATATATGGTGAATGTTTAATTTTTTTTGATGTATTATAGTAAAAGAGAGGTTGCCATTAATTCCCCTCATAATACTTCCCCTTGACTCAAACACACTTATGCCATAGTTCTTGCCACTTTCTGAAGCAGTTCTGGACATCACTTTTCATGTCTTTAGTGGCACTGCTGTGACTCAGCTGATGTTCTGAATGGATTCAACACGTTTGCCTTTCATGGTCATTTTGGCTTTGGGGAAGAGCCAGAAGTTGCATGGTGCCAGGTCCGGTGAATAAGATGGTTAAGGATGCACCATATATATATAATTTTTAACAGAAATTGCCATCAATGTTTTGAATCACTTCAGGACAATCAAGGCTGCCACAAAAAAAACACTCACGGAAGGAGACTTGCAGAGCTGAAGTGCATTCAAAGTGAGGGGGACTGTTTAGAGAAGGATTAATAGCAATGTGTCTTTTACTATAATAAAAAAATAATTTCTATTTCAACATTCACTGTAGGTTCTGATCACACTTAATATTCAGGCATGGCTGGTGAACGGGTAAAGGGTACAAACCCAGGGATACAGTGGAGAACAATACACAGTCTGTCTCGCATGTGGACGGGTTCCACACCTGCAGTTCTGCATCTCTGGATACAAGCACCTGCCAGATCAAATGTATTTGGAAGGAAAATTTTTTTCTTCTGTACTGAACATGTAAAGACTTTCCTTCTGGTTATTATTCTCTATACAATACAGTATAAAAACTAATTATATGCATTAACAGTGTATTAAGAATTATAAGTAATTTAGAGATGATATAAAGTGGATAGGATGATGTATATACAACATCATTTTATATAAGGAATTAGAGCACCTATGGATTTTTGTTTCCTGAAGCCAATCCCTTATGCACACCTGATTTTGGTTTATAACTAAATGTCTCTCCAAAGCCTCATGTACTCATAGCTGGAGCTTTTAGTAGATGATATGGATTATGGATGTGCAATCACTGGATTATACATATTCTACAGATTGGATTAGCATAGTTCTAGGTGTGGCTGCATGGAATTACTAAAAAACAGAAGACCCACCCTGGGAGAGTGGCCCTGACCAACAGGCTTGTAGCAGAAATGGGATAAAAAGGGAAAGGAAGGCTTGCTGGTTGCTGCCCTCTGCCTGCCATGCCATGGACTGTTTCTCCCCCATGCTGCCCCTCTGCCGCAGCCAACCTGCCTTCAAGCCAGCCACCTATGGACTGAAACTGTGGACTCTACAAATTGTGAACTGAAATAAACCTTTCTTCCTTTAACTTGGGGCTGTGAGGTATTTTGTCCCAGCCACAAGAAAGTAACTAAGACAAGACTATAGGAGGATTATATATTTATTTTAAAATATACATATTCTCTTCTTAAGAAACTCATGAAATGAGAAATAACTCTTTTTTCAGTGCTGGGGGTTGAATCTAGGGTATCAGGTATGCCGGGCAAGTGCTCTGCACCTATCCTAGAGAAAAATTTAGTATTCAGAAAAGCATTGTTTATAATAGCAAAATGAGTCAGAGACAATCTAAATGTTTATCATTACAGCCTGGCGTAATAAATTATTTAGCCCTGCTCTTATTCAAGGATTTTAAAGCAGTGTTACCTATACTGATATGGAAAGACATATTGATGTGGAAAAAAAAAGCAAAGTTCACTGAGAATTTCTATGGTTTGGATTTTGCTTAAAAGCACCCCTCCCATTATTTTATGTGTTGAAATTTAATCCCCATTCTGAGGTAGTAAGAGAGTAAAAATTTAACTTCATGATAGTGTTCAGAGCTGTGGCCTTTGGAGGTGATTAGGATTAGGCATGGTCAGCAGAGTGGAGTCCTCATGATTGAATCCTTGTAAGAAGAGGGAAGGACACCAGAAGGGACATCAATATGTGCTCCTTGTCTCACGCCATGGGTTATCCTGCATCCCTTTGGGACTGCTAGCAAGATGGCCTTCACCAAAAGTGTGCCCCCAAACCTCTGGAACAGCGAGTGAAATAAACCTCTTTTCTTGATAAAGTTACTCAGTCTCAGGTATTTCACTATAATAAGTCAATACCCACTAATCCAAGAATGTACAGCACGCCAGCCATGAGAATACATGCTTCTGACTTCAGCTACCTGGGAGACTGAAGTAGGAAGGTTGAGGGTTTGAAGACAGTTGGGCAATTTAGTGAGACTCTGTCTCAGAAAATAAACACATATAAAATTGAAAGGATTGGGGATGTAGCTTGGCACTTTCTGGATTCAATTCCCACTACTGAAGAAAATGTATAACATATTTTAAAAGGACCTCAGAGGTGTCAAGACAGAGCAGTTATTTCCCTTTCCTCTCTCCCTGTGGCTGCCGGGGACCTCTTGGGAAAGCCCCACCTCAGCCTCTACTCTGGTCTCTGGAGTCCGGAATGCCTGTTCTGGAAAGCTGCTGCACCTCAAACTGACTTATCGTTCTTTTGAAAAATCAACTCCTCTATTGATTTTCCTCCTCCAGAGAAAAAGATTTTCTCCAGATTAAATATGCTAAAAAGCCAGGTTTATTGGGGTATAATTTATGCCCTTTAAAAATGTATAGTTAGATGAGTCTGGCAAACGAACAGCTGCAAAGCCACCTCAACAATAAAAACCTGGCAGCTTCCATGCCCTACGCTCCTTGTTGCTCCCAATTCTTTGGTGCTTTTTTTCTCTTCTCCTCATTCCCAGCCATGGGAACCACTGGTCTATTTTCTGTCCAACTAGGTTCGCCTTTTTCCTGAAAGTCACAGACGTAGACTCATCGGTAGGGGGACTTTTGTGTCCAGCTTCTTTCGCTTAGCGTACTGTCTTTGAGACTCATCCAGGCTTCCACATTAATGTTCCATTCCTTTTCATAGCCACGTAGTATTCAGCTGCATGGATGTATCACAATTTGTTTACCAATTCCCCCACTCAGGGAGAGTTCTATGTTGTTTCAGGAATGCAGATATTTGCATTGACATATATTTTCATATTTCTTGGGCACACCAAGGCCCCAGGGTCACTTGGAAAGTATATGTTTGACTCTGTAAAAACTATCTCACGTTTTCCAGTCATTGCAGCATTTTGGGTCTCCACCAGCAGTAGTGTATGAGATCCTGGTTGTCCTGAATTCCTGCTGGCACTTAATATTGGAAGTTTTTCTAATTTCAGCCACCTTAGGAAGTGTGTAGTGATACCTCACTGAAGTTTTAATTTGCATTTCCTAATGACTTAATGATGTTGAGCACCTGTTCATGCATTATTTGCCACTGCATATCTCCTTTTATGATGTATATATTCAAAATTTCTGCACATTTAAAAAATCAGATGACTTGATTCACTATTAATGAGTGGTAACAGTATTTTCTTTGTCCTGGGACACACACAGGCCCTTCATCACAAGATCACAAGAGTATTTTGCAAATATTCTCCTGGTGTGTGGCTTGTCTTTTCATTTTCTTCATAGTATCTTTTTGAAGAGAAGTGTTTCTTTGTTTAAAAAAACTTTATGAAGTCCATTGCATCAATTCTTTCATGCAATGGTTCGTGCTTTTTATAGTCTTTTCAAGGAATTTTCTCCTAAATCTTTGCCTAGAGGGAGTTTTATAGCTTTAGCACCTCCATTTACATCTATGATCCATTGCAAGTTAATTTCTGTTTATGGTACAAGGAAAAGGGCAAGGTCTTTTTATCTCTCCATTTAAATATCCAATTTTTCTGGCACCATTTGTTGAAAAGGCTGTCCTTTCTTACTGAATTACCTGGCACTTCTGTTGCAAATCAATTGAGCACATAAGCCTGGGTCCATTTCTAGACTCTATTCTGTTCGATTGAGCCACACACCCATCCTTATGCCAATAAGTATGCTGGTAACTACAGAGTTATAACTGAGTTCTGAAACCAGGTTCATTCAGTCCCCAGTACATATTTTCCCCCTCTAAATTAAACTTTATTTCTTATTATAAAACCCCATGCTAATTATTAAAATTAAAGTAACATAGAAATGTTCACTGCAGGCAAATGCCTTCTCCTTTACTCAAACCTACTGAATTTCCCCTAGACAATAACATAGTTCACATTTTGTACAGAGCAGGGCTGGCAGACTTCTGTCATGAGCTGGATATTAAATATTTTATGCTTCGTGGGCTGTAGTTTCAGTCACAACCAGTCAACACAAAAGCAACCACAGACAAGTATGTCAATACCAGTGTGGTTACTCCCAACAAAATCTTACTCATCAAAACAGACAGTGGGTCAGGTATGGTGCCCTGGTTACACTTTGCTGACTCACAACATAGGCCCTTCACAGGTATTCTCTCTGCAACGCAAAATATTCTCCATGTACTGCTCTTCATGCTATATAGACATGCACGTGGACATCTTTCCTCACTACTCATACTTTTAATTAAAGAGTAGCTACACAAGATTTCACAATGTAAACACATCAAAATTTACTTAACTCTTTATTGTATTATGAGGTTTGCTCAAAAAATACCATGATTGGAGAAATAAAAAAAATTAGTATAGTAAACGATGGCAATCATTAAGAAATCAAAAGGTAACAAATGCTGGCATGGCTGTGGTGAAAAAGAAACCCTCCTATATTGTTGGTGGGAAAGCAAACTAATACCACCATTATGGAAATCAATATGGAGATTTCTCAAAGACCTAAAATTAGAAATTCCATACAACCTAGCTATTCCCCTTCTAGGGATCCTCCCCAAAAGAGCTTAAGACATCGTATTACAGCGATACATGCATACCAATGTTTATAGCAGCACAATTCACAATAGCTAGACCCTGGAAGCAGCCTATATGCCCATCAACAGACCACTGGATAAAGAAAATGTGGTATCTATATATAATTGATTGCTACTTGGCTATAAAGGAGGACAAATTTGAGTCCTTTGTAGGAAAATGGATAAACCTGGAAAATATAACGTTGAGTGAAATAAACCAGACACACAAGCTTAACTACCGTGTGATGTGATATCTCTCATTTGAGTAAGGAAAAGTACGAACAAAGAATAATAAAGGATGAATAGAAAGGCTCAAGGAGCTAGATCTCTTGCAAATGGGAAGAGGTCTATGAGACCAAGGGCGAAGGGTGAGGGCAGGGGAAGGGGAAATTAGAATAAGGATAAGCCATGTACAGGAACCTAATAACCTCAATAAACGTAAACATTACAAGCCATAAACATGAGCTAAGATTAATAATATCAATCATAATGAAAATGGGGGAAAGGGGAATTAGACAAGGAGGGAGGGAAGGGAAAGGGATTAAAAAATAAAGAAATAAGACTTATTAGGTACATGTACACACTCCCCAACATAATTGTAAACTGCATGTACTGCAAACATGTATTAATAAAAATTGTAAAATAAAAAAGACACTGCCATTAATCCTCCTCTAAACACCCCCCAACCCCCGCTTTGAACACACTTATCCTACCATTCTTGCCACTTTCTGAAGCAGGTCTAGAAGTCTTCTTTCATGTCTTTAGTTGCTCTGTCGTGGCTGCCCTGATGTCCTCAACCGATTAAAAAAGTTACCTTTCATGGTCATTTCGACTTAGCTGTTAGATCTGGTGAATAAGGTGGACGAAGGCACAATGTGATGTTTTTACAAGCCTGCCATTCTGTTGGATGGCACTTGGTAGTAGCATTCACCACGTATATATTTTTAATCACACCTCATAAAGACACTAACAAAACAGGAGTTCCAGACCTGCTTCAGAAAGCGGTAAGGACGACAGGATAAGTGTGCTCAAATACCCAGAGAGTGTGGGGAGAAAGTCTGCAGCTGGAGGAAGGAATGCTAACTGCCTTGTGACATGTCCCCATTCCTGATTTGATGTAAAATGATGGAACAAATAACACTGACAACTACCAGGGCCACTAACATTTGCTTTAAATTTAAAAAAAGGATAATCCTAATATCATAATAATTATCCCAGAAGCTCTTAACCAATCTTTGCAACTTCCTGTGCTTTACACACATTAACGCTTTCCATCGTTACCCAACCTGTAGGGAGTTGAAGGGCGTTCCCCCCGAAGATACGCCCACTTAGAACCACAGAATGTGACTGTGTTTGGAATCAGGGTCTGTGCAGCTATAATGAAGGTCTGGGTCTCAAAATGAGCTGTGATCTTGGGAGGAGCTGGAGCAGGCTTTAAATCCCATAACGAGTGTCCTTGGAAGAGAGAAAAGGACAAGACACAGAAATGGACAGGGGCACAGCTCTGTGAAGCTGGAGGCAGAGACTGGAGTCCTGTAGCCCCAGCCAAAGGTGCCGAGTGCTGCTGCAGCCACCACAAGCTAGCGGGGGGCATGGGACAGTCTTTCTCAGAACCTCCAGAAAAACACATCAGGGTCTTGATTGCACACTCCTGGCCTCTAGAACTGCTGCAGAGAAAGTTTCTGTTTCTGTTGTTTTAAGCCACAAGTTGTAGTGATCTGATTCGTATCTATGCAGTGGCCATTTCGCAGGCGAGGAACTGGGCAGGCTGGAGGTTGAGAAAGGCGCCGGGGACCCTGTAAACCTGAGGAATGATTGGCGGCTGTCATTAGAGCCAGCTAGCGTGGAACCAGGAAGTTCCGCAGTATGCACTCCTAGCTCTTCATTGTACCTCACACAGACCCAACATTCCACTAAGAGCAGTTCTTGGCAGGCAAAGGCTCCTTCTTAGGGTCCCCCTCAGAGCAAGCTGCAGCCGAGTAAGTACAGGAAGTGCTCCACAAGCATTTTTTGTATCTGTAAACTAATGCTAAAGCATAGCAACGTGGTCACTCACAACCTCCTCACTGAATAAAAACTACAGGAAGGAAAAGAGTTATAAAGAGGAGAGGATAACCCTGAGGCTCAGGCACAAACACCTGACTGCTGCTCCTAACCTTCTGCTGTGATGCACAATTTCACTTTATCCTTCCCACAAATCCCACGGAGTACGCCGTTTTATTATCTCAATTTTATAGGTGGGGAAACTGAAGCTCTGAGAGGTTAGATAACTTACTGACGGTCACAGAGCAAACTGGCATCAGGGCTCAGGAGCCTGAAGCTAGAAACCATCACACTGTCCTGGCAAACTCTCTTTGCTCTCCCTCTTCCCTTTCTCGTCTCTCCTGTAGGTCCGTCACCCCACTTTCCTGCTCTTTCGGTGGGGTCCCTTTTGTAACACTGCAACAGAAACTTCAACAGAAACTTCATCCTAGACTCCGATCAATACATTCAAAGTGTCTACTGTGGGATGGCAAGAGGTATTTCATGATGGTAGCTTGGTCCAACAAGTGTGAAAAAAGTTAGATTTAGGCAAAAGAAAACATTTATTTTTTTTCCAAATGCAGGCTCAGGAACCAAACAGTCTAGATTGAAGCCTGAGTTGTGTCACCACGTAGCTGTGTGACCTGGGACGAGTTACTTTATTTTAATTCTTTGTGTTTCAAAACCCTCATCTATAACTGGGGTTGCTTTGTGGATAAAAAGAGAAAATCTATTATAAAAAGTCTCATCGAACTTCAGTTATTGCTGATAGCTATGATTACAGGACTTTACAGAGCCTTTGTTAGGCAAATGTTCATCGGGAGCCTTCATGAAAATCTCTAGTAATTTACAAATTTCAGTGCTATGCTGAGATGGAACACAATACACATCATATTCCAAGTGAGCATGTTCCCAACACTGTGGAAGTTGTCCACAAATGGGATGGGGTACTGCTGGCTGCAGCCGCCAACTTCCAAGGCGGAAGCTGAGACGTGACTGCTTCAGCCTCCTTCCTCTCCTGTGCCATAGCATGACCCACATCCCTGGTCACCTCAGCTGGAGTTCCGCGTCATCGTCACTGACAAGGGCCCTCAGCTGTGCAGTGAAACCCCAGTGTGAAATGAGCGGCACCCCAGGCAGGGCTGGACGCCACCCTGCACCTCTGAAACCCGACAGGCACCGAGCAGCCGGAGCTGATGCCATCGGCATCCACGAGGAGCCCAAGGCTGCCCTGGCTTGTTCGCTGGATCTGAGAGGTCCTCGCAGCCCCTGAATAATCAGTTCATCGGTGCTGCTTCCGCCCATGACACCTTATTGCCCGGAAAATGCTGAGTGGGCACACTTGGGGCCCATGAGGGCAGAAAACTTTATGAATAATTTAGGGAGTGGCTGATAACAGAAGCATTACAAGAGGCAGCTTTACTGACCGTGATCAAATTCGTGGCTTCTTGGGATTTCAGATCTCAGCAAGCGACCCAGAATCCCAGAACCCTGGCGCTCCGAATGGCAGGGCTGCTCACTATGCTCTGGTCCCCAGGCCCTGACTCGATGTAGCTCTGTCCCCGTGGCCGCGCGGAGCGCACTGCTGCCCTGTCCAGCCTCCCGCAGCTGCAGACGGACCGTCCCAGCTCGCCCACATCTCTCTGGGCACAGTCCTGGCTGTGCTCTCTGCTCACGCACCCTTCCTGGCATCTGCATTGCTCACACGCTGTTCTCCCATCTCTGCTCCCAGCCCAGCGTTAGCCAGCTCTTCTCTTATCTCTGTCCCCTTGCCCTGCCTTATCTGCCTTCACAGTGCTTATCGTCACTGCATTTCCTTCTCATTGTCTCTCTCTCCTATTGGGATGTAACTCTACGAAGGCAGAGCTGGATTCTCCTTGTGACCCCTCCAGATGGCAAAACCCACTGGCTGAAGTGGGCAGAGGGACTCTAGTCCTGTGCCCCATAAAGATGGTGTCCTGGGGCTTGCATCTTTCACACGAGATGAAGCCCCTTTCGTGTGAAGCAATCCAGGGTTACTAGTGCATTTAGCCTCACTGGTGAGAAAAGTGAGTCTCAGTGAGGTTCTGGGCTGCCCAGACAGGAAGTGACAGAGTGGTAACCTGAGCCTAGGTCTGCTGACACTCGGAGATGACACACAGGGTAAGGACTGGCCCACTGACAGGTCTGCTGTGGACAGGGTTCAAGGACTAGAAAACCAGCCCCATGCACATCAGGGAAGCTCAGGGTTATGGAGAAGTGTTTGTGACCGAAACAGAGTCCCATACTTCTAGAACATTCCTTCTCACAAATTAGATGGGAGCAATGAAATCCTTCCTGGAATTGTCTTCCCAAAATGGCCAAGATGGTGCCCTGATGCGGTGACTCCAGGCCAACCCTGAGAGGCCCTGGGCTTGGACCTAGCTCTGTCCTTGCTCACAGCCCTTCTAGAACTTTGTACCACTAAAAAGTAAAACCCCAGCTCCGCTTGATGGTGCTCAAGCTCTTCAACACTGGAGTCCTTCCCCCAACTCATCTCTTACTGCTTCTTTCCCTAGGGCTGTTTAGCTGGCCATGCTGGCCTAGAATAGGGGACTCGAAGTTCCTCAGATGTGTTTGCCATTTGCTTTCCTAGTGTCTGTGGCCTGGAATCCTGGACCCCACAACCTCCTGAGTTAAAAGAGATGGAAAGAGTTTGATGATGGGACAGCGGGAGACTGTTAGCACCCTAGGCCCAAAGGGTTGAGGCCATAGCTTCCAAATCTCCAGGGACCCAAAAGGCCCGACAGGGGCTAGGCCTTCGGTGGAGGACAGGAGCCACTGCTAAGTGCCAAATGTTATACCTCTTCCCTTTCCATTCCCCAGCATCCCGCTGGTGCTCCTCAGTGGCCAAACCCACAGGGAAGCTACCTGCTGTGGCCCAGGGAGGTCAGCAGCTGGGCAGGGAGGAGAAGCCTGCAGCTTGGGTGGAGAGGGACCCATCCAGAGCATCCAATACAGGCTTCCATTCTCCTTCTTGTCTCGGTCGGACACACCCACCACCTTCCCAGCCTTGCTCAAGCAACCATCATTTTAATGAAGCCCCTCTGTTAGAATCACAGGGCTCTTTTCTGTGGTCTCCTTACACACCTGTCTCCCTGATAGCATCTTTCTCCCCTCCCCTCCCCTCCCCTTCCCTCTCCTTTCAAGTACTGTGGATTGGACCCAGAGCCTTCACACTGAGGTACATCCCTAGGCTCCTTTTTGGGGAGCTGCTGGGGATTGAACTCAGGGCCTTGCACTTGCTAAACAAGTGCTCTATCACTGAGCTAAAACCCCAACCCCTAGCCCCAGCCCATTTTAATTTTTTTTTTTTTAAGACAGGATCTCACTAAATTGCTAATTTGCCTGGGTGGGGTTTGAACTTGCAACCCTCCTGCCTCAGCCTCCCAGAATGCTAGCATTACAGGCGTGCACCACCACACCCAGCTTCCTGATGGCATCTTGGTTTATACTAGCATCCACCAACATGGAGGAGGCCAGAAGCTGCAGGTAGGATGAATATTACATGCCAACCATTTGGTCACCAGCTGCATGCCAGGGAATCATGCCTGCTTTCAGAGCTGGCATCCATGTGCCCTTTATCAAGGGAAGTAAATGAAGAGTACGTGGATGTGAAGAGCAGAAGTTGTGTATTCAGAGCTCACTGTGGCAAAGGAGTCAGCTACTGTCACTTGCATTTTGGCAGAGAGTCTAAAGGTGGGCAGAGGGTGGCAAAGGTTTACGGGGGGAGCAAAAGGGACAGACAGTTTCAGGTGGCCCTGAGGGGTGGCTGCTGGGACAAGGAGGTTGGGGCTGGCTCACTTGGAGCAGAGCATCCCACGCGATTAGAGGAGCACATTTAGCTTTTTCTGCTTGGTCCTAAACTGCAGGGACATGAATCAGGGAAGCCATCAGTTATTAATCAGGTCTTGGCTGTACGAGGCCAACTCTCACGGGTGTTGCTTGGCTTCCTGGATTGTTATGCGAGACAGCGCTCTGCCTGCAAGTCTGCCCCGGAGAAGGCTGGCTTCCTGGGCCGGCCGCTCTGGTTAGCATTATGGCTTCCTGGGCCGGCCGCTCTGGTTAGCATTATGGCTTCCTGGGCCGGCCGCTCTGGTTAGCCTTATGGCTTCCTGGGCCGGCCGCTCTGGTTAGCATTATGGCTTCCTGGGCCGGTTGCTGAAGGATGTGGTCACGGTTCTGCTTTCATACAAGCTGTGGCTGTTGCCTGTTTGGATATTCAATCTCTTATTCATGATCCGACCCATGTCCCCACATGGCCCAAATCTCATTTCTGCTTCTGAGTCCCTGGGACACTCTGGGAAAACCCAAAGCATCTTCCTCCTTTGTAAAGCAGGGATAACAAACACCCACCCACCTTCCCACCACGCAGAGTCCCTGTGGGGACTGACGTTCACGAACGTGTAGTCCCTGTCGCCAGAGCGGGAAGTTTGTATGAACAGTTGCTAACACTGAGAGACACTGGTCCTTTTACACAGGAAATCGAGGCCCAAGCGAGGACAGGCCTCACGTTAACAGGAGGCAGGATGCAAATGGTGAGGGAGTCTGGAGTGTGACCGACCAGGCGGAAGCCCCGGCTTGGCCAGGGACTACAGGAGTGACTCGGGGTCACTGACCCCACCTTTCTAAACTTCATTTTAAATCAGGATTAAAAACCTGTAGCCACCAGAGAGTTGGTAAGAACATTAAAGACTGTCTTAAATTGGAGCCCAGTGAAGCAATGGCAAGTTTGCTTCTTTTCAGCTGTACAAAGACTCTGGTCCCTTCGCTCTGGATTTAAAAGGGCTGTGGAATGTGGAACGGTAGCGCAGAGGACACGCTTGAGGGAGGGTGGCAGGAAAAAGAGCTGGGCCTCTCAGGGGATGGGGTTCTGGCCTCCAAAGGCAGCGAGGAGAACAGAGGCCAGAAGCCAGCTGGGCTGCATGCACTAGTTCCTAGGGTGGGCCCTGTGCTCGGTGAGGGACTACAAAAATAAAACAGGGACAGGCCTGATGTGGAGGCGCTCACAGCGTGTGAGTGGCCCTGGGGGCTGTGTACTCTAACACTCCTATCCCCTCTCTGCCACGCCTGTGGCTACATTCTTACAGGCCTGGAGGCTTCAAGGCGCTGGCTTGGTGCTGTCAACCAAGGGCATCCCTGCATCCACCGTGACTTTCCTGTTTAAAACAAAACATCCCGGCCAAGAACCTTTGTGGATCCCTATTCCAAGCACATCTCCTGTCCCAATTTAGATGCGGATTGAAAAGCTTAATTTAAAGGGCAGACTGGCAAATGACTGAATCGAAAGAGAACCACGAAAAACCCCACTGAACCGTTACCATGGCAATGCAAGTTGCTAAAATTAACTGAAGGGGGGCGCGATGAGAAAATCCAAGCTGCCCAGCCTCAGCCGGGCCACAGCAGGAACCATCTGGGCCCTGAGCCAGAGGGAAATCAGACAGGATCTGTCAAGAAGG
This sequence comes from Hystrix cristata, assembly GCA_004026905.1. Taxonomy (NCBI): domain Eukaryota; kingdom Metazoa; phylum Chordata; class Mammalia; order Rodentia; family Hystricidae; genus Hystrix; species Hystrix cristata. Next base: position 121,372 of record PVJO010000485.1, on the reverse strand, counting down.
CACCAGTGTCCTGGGAGCAGGAGACAAACTAAGATTAAGTTCAAAATGAGAGTAAGGGAAAGAGACAAAGGGAGGGAAGGAGGGAAGAGGGAGAGGAGGAGGAAAAGAAAAACACAGAGGAGGGAGAGGAAGAGAGAGAGAGAGGAGAAAGTTCTAAAATTGAAGACAGAATGGACGAAATTTTTCAGTTGTTCTTGTTGTAAGAGACTAAAGAGCTTCCCCTTTCCGGGCGTGTGCCTGCCATTGGGTAAACGGGGCAGAATGTTTCCCTGAAAACCACAAACTCCATCCTTCAACCAGCCCTGAAAGTGCTACCCAGTGTACTTGGCCTCTAAATTCCAAGCTGTTCGCCTGAGAAGAGCACCTGAGAACCGAGATCCCAGAGCTCTCTGAAGCCTGCTGAGACGCTGTGTGCACCCTCAGAGCCTGAGCTCTGCTCTGGTGGTGAAGGGCCCAGGGACAACCCAGGGAGTTAGCTGGTTAATGGCCTCTCTGCTAAGAAACAGGCCTGGGGCAGTTACAGATCTGGCTGGAGGATGAAGCACTTAATTGGCTACTGGAGGCAGAAAAAGGCATTAAAAAAATAGGAATTCAGACTGTTAACCAAAACTTAGTGTCAGGGTAATTGGGAGCTAGGGCCTGGGTGGCCTTTTAGAACTCCGCTCAATTGTATAATTGCTTTAAAAATGTCAACGGAAGAATGAAATGGAAATGGGAAGTAGGAATTCTTGGTTACCTCCGCCCACTGAAGGCCATAAAAAAGCAAAGCCAACTAAAGGAGATGATGTATTGGGATCAATGTTCTATTCATTTCAACCATCAAAGGGGAGCCCTCAGAGGCATCTCGCCTGGGCACGGAATGGCTTTAGCAAGCCCAGGTCCTTGCATATGACATCCTGAGCTGCTCCTGCAAGCAATGTGCTTAAAACAAATATATGTGCCCCTGGGATTTGCTGAATAAGGAAGGTGGTATAGAATTACTATTTCTATTGCTTACTGTATCTATTTACCCAGAGTGTTTGACGGAACCTGCGCAATGAAACGCTTAGCAGACATTCTTTAAGCTCAATGGTCAGTCGGTTTCTGGTCCAGCAATAAGGCTTGCTGAATTACAATACAATGGTTTATTGAGCTTGTGTTGTCAGCGGTCAAAGCAGAATATTGCTAACTCAAGCGAGATGCAAGAAGCTGGATGCTTTGATCAGTCTGTGAATGTGGTATCATTACCCACAAATAGCTTTGGCAGGGAAAAGCAAACCCTAAAATCTGGGGAGAGAAAAATCCACTTCAGGCTTCCATTGGCGTTGCAAATAAAAGCTCATTGGCGAGACCTAAGAAAACAAATATTATCATCAAATATCAATTATGATCCTACAATGTCATCCCCAGCCAGTCACTTGAGTGGGAGGTCTTGGCATCGGCCCTGTTTCCTTCCTTTCCTTTTCCATTTATGTCCATCTCAGGCAGGTTCTGCTCAGTTTGCTTCCAAAATATGGGACAAGTTACTGTCGTTTGCTGCATGTGACAGTTTGGATCAGAAATCTCCCCCAAAGGCTCATGTGTTAAAGGCTTGGTCAGTAGACTGGAGTGCTCCTATGAGAAGCACTTTAGGACAGGCGCCTTGTGAAAGGAAGTGAGGTCACTGAAGGCACATCTCTGAAGGGTATATTTTGTCCCTGGTCCTCTCCTCTCTCTTTGTGCTTCTTGCATGCCATGAAATTAGCAGCTTTGCTCTGCCACATGCTCCCTGGCACGATGTTGTGCCTCACCACAGGCCCAAGAGCAGCAGAGTCGGTGACCATGGACTGAAACCTCTGCAATCATAAACCCCAGTAAACCTTTCCTCCTTTACATTGTTCACCTCAGCTATTTCATCACAGTCATGCAAAGCTAACACTCTGCATGGATTACCATCTTAACCTCTCAGTTGGTCTCCCAATTTATGATCTTTTCTCTACATTTTCCATACAGCAGCTGGAAAGGTCCTTTGAAGGAAGTAAATACAATCATGACATATTCCTTATTTTAAACCCTTTGAGAGCCACTCACTGTATTCAAAAGCCCATCTCCTAACAATGGTCTAGCCTTTGAGTGTCCTACAACCTGAATTTTGAGCCATTTGCTGTCTAGCACTGCATGTTTCAGCCCAAGGATGGCCAAAGTCTGGCCCATGGACTGTTTTTATAAATAAAGTTTTACTGGTACACCATCATGCCTATTCATTTACTATCAGATACGGCTGATTTCACGTTAATATGGCAAAGTGGCATAGTTGCCACAGTGACTCCAAGGCCCCCAAAACCTAAATATTGGCTGGCCCACCAATGGCTTAATTCTGGAAAGTTACTCTCATACACAAAGAATGGCGATTATGACAAGGAGAATAAAACTGTTACTGAAAATAAATGGAGACATCAAGCCTACCCTTCCCCTGCTCTCCTGTCATCAGATCCTGCTTTTTGTTGCCTACAGAAGCAAGCTGCTGAAATGTTCCTAGAGCAAACTTGGTCTCAACCTTAGCTAGGAAGCACCTGAATGATTAACAAATCTGTCTGCTCTCTGACACCATGACCTCCCCAGGCTGCTGAGCAATTTTCCTGCCTGCGTACTCCTGTCTTCTGAGAGGTGTTTGGACATCTCAGATTTATGCTTCTTGAGATGAAGGTTTGGTAGAGCATTTTAATGTTCTTTAAGACGAGGTGCTGGAGGCTCCATTCTACCACCGGGGGCCTCCCAGGCAGCAGGTCACAGAACCGGGCTGTTTCATAACAGATGAGGAACTACCAGGTCCGGGGCTGGGGAGGATTCCGAGTTACCTGCTCCATTCTTTAAGGAGGAAATAATAACCAAGTTTCCCTGGGGCCACTTTAGAGTCCATGTATTCCTGCTGAAAGCTCTCTAGATACCTCAGACAGGCTGGAGCATTCAGGCAAGCATTTTAAACATTTATGGGGCTGCCTTAAAACAAGCAAGTGAAGAATCAAAGCTCTGTGTCTGAACAAAGGGCTTGCACTGGTAGCGAAATGAGAAGATCCACAAGGATCAGTGTGATAGGAAGATGCTTCCTGCATAGACCAAAGAGAGCCTGCTCGCTCTTTCATTAAACATTTACTGAGCACGGCCACGGAGTCCAAGGATGCTCAGCCACTCTTAAGGGGTGGGAGTTACGAGGGAATGGACAGAGAACTCTGGGAACCTCCAGGCTACCCTGGCTGCTTAGATTATTTAAATTTTATCGTTTGAATAGACAATACATACATGTTCCAAAATCTAAAAGGTAAGAAAGGATTTGCAGAGGAATGTGAGCTGCTTCTCCAATCTTTCTTCTAGCCACCAGCTTCCCCTCCCTAGAGGCAACCACTGGGACTCATTTTTCTCTTGCTTGGCTTCTTTCTGTGTAGGCTTCTAGAAGTAGTCCAGGCATGTATTAGCAAATATGTATAATTTTTAACAACATAACCATACTTTAATTATTCACTTAACGAAACATATTAATATAAGGTATGATCAAAATGCAAAATGAATGTTTAAATTTAAAAAATTATTACAGTAAAAGACACATAACCATTAATCCTCTTCAAAATACTTCCCTCAGCTTCAAAAACATGTATCCCATCATTCCTGTCACTTTCTGAAGCAGTTCTGGCAGTCCTCCTTTGTGAGTGTTTTTATGAGGTATGATCAAAAATATGGTGAATGCTGCTGCTGTGTGTTGTCCAGCAGAAATGCAGGCTTGTGAAAACATCGTGGCGTGTCATCATCCACCTTATTCACTGGATCTGGCACTGTGTGACTTGTGGCTCTTCCCCAAAGTCACAATGACTTTATGAAAGGTAAACATTTTCAACTGACTCAGGACACTGAGGCAGCCATGACAGGGCAACTAAAGACATTTTTGAAAGAGGCCTTAGAGAACTCTTCCAGGAAGTGGCAAGAATGAAGACATAAGTGTGTTTGAAGCAAGAGGGAGATTTTGAAGGGAATTAACGGCAACGTGTCTTTTACTGTAACAGATGTTTTTAAATTAAATAATCACCATAGTTTTCAATCAGTCCTCCTGAATAATTTTAGAATTCAGGATAATTTCGTCTATTTAATTACAGACCTACACAGCACTTACTGTGTTCTAGGCTCTAGACATTAAAAATATGTCTTTTTATTTTAGATTTAGAGAAGAATTGCTAAGACAGTACAGAGTCCCCTAAACCTTCAATCAGCTTCCCCTCGAATGAACTGTGGAACAATGATATTAACTAAATATCATTGCTTTGTCCCAGCATCCAATCTAGGTTCCCACTTGGCACTGGTGTCCTCCAAATTGTGACGGTTTCTCAGTCCTTCCTTGTCTTTCACAGCTTTAATGCTTTGAAGAGAACCGAGAAGTTATCTGTAGGATGTCCCTCGAGCTGGGCTTTCCTGATGTAGTTTCACCACTGAGAAGAATTATATTGCTGAGAAGAATATCACAGAGTAAGTTCGGTGTACCCCACCGGGGGAAGTGGATGTGTATTTACTGATGTTGACCTTGATCACTTGGGTAAGGAGGTATCTGCTAGAATTCCTCATTGTAAAGTTACTATTTCCCTCTAGTAGTGAACAAATATCTTGGACGAACCCTTAAACATCATGCAAACATTCTGTTTTTACTTCAACTTTCACCTACTAATTTTAGCATACGCCATGGAACTTGCTTGCCGCACTTTCTACTGTAAGCACTTACTACTTATTACTACTAAATGGATTTTTTTCCCATTTTACTCATTGAATCCTTCTACCTTTCACTGGAATTTTTCTGGTACCTCTTCTCCCCCCTGTACTGGGTACGAACAAAGGGACTCATGCACGCTAGGTAATGCTCTAGCACTGAGCTATGCCCCCAGCCTCTCTGGAATTTTCTGCAAGAAGATTTATCCTTTTTTTCATGTATTTATTTAGAACAGATGGACTGATGAATATTTATTGTGCTCTCTGAGCTGTAATCCAATACTATTTGCTATGGTTTGAATGTGTCCCATCACATTCAGGTACTTCTGAGACGATGGTTTTAAAATGGGTGTTAGGCTCAGTGGCTCTTTCCTTATGAATGGGATTAAAACTCTATGAAAGCTGTTTCACACTGTGTTTGGTGAGTGAGCTTATTCTCTGCCTTCCTCCATGTGTGGACACAGGCTCATCCCCACCAGAGGGCGCACCTATTGGTGCACTTCATTAGGCGCCCTCTAGAAAGCAGACAGCTGGCCTCATCCGGCACACAATAGCACCTTCATCTTGAACTTCTAGTTTCCAGAACTGACAGAAAATACACTTCTTTTCTTTTTAAAATACCCAGTCTTGAGTATTTTGTTACAGCAGCACGAGATGGACTAAGACATTATTACTTATTCTGTTGCTCAAATTGTTCCCATTCTGGCCACAGACAGATCATTCGGGTTGGCAGCCGTAACCCTGCCACCATCATGCTTTTTGTTTGTTTGAAGGACTTCCTGTTAACTTTCTGGTAGAAGTGGCTTCAGGCTCCTCTTGTATTTCCCAGCCTCCAGGTTAGGATCAACACTAACTCTTTATAACAGCCACACAGTGGGCATGCCGTTTGTTTATTGTTTATTAACCCAGAACCCATCTGAGTAGCTTTCAGAATCTATTTTCAGTCTTTTCCTGTTATAATTTTCTACAACAAAAATCCTCAGAGATGGGTCATTTGACTTTTAAGCAACTGCTAAGCACTGATGTCTTTGCAAAGACCTATGAGGTGCCATCAGAGTAGCCCGCCCTGCCCCTTCTCTGACCTCAGCTCCTGATATTCTTTCTCCAGCACGGTGGGCCACCTGTAAGGTGCCCATTCCAACTCCTGCCACTTGAGGTTTATGCTCTTGTTGGGCTTGGACTTTTTTTTTCTCACTTCTAACAAACAGTATGACAGTAATAATGAGATGTCATTTCCAGTATCAGGCATAAAAGTCTGTGGCTTCCATTCTGCATCAGGTGCTTGCTCTTGCTTATTCCCTTGCTCACCTGCTCTGAGGGCCAGCAAGGATTCTGCTCTCTGGAGAAGTCCATGTGGCAGGAAACTGAGGGAGGCCTCCAACCAGCAGCCAGTGAGCAGGCAGCTGAGGCCTCCATTCCAGCAAAGGCCGACAGCTGTATGAGAAAGCTAGGTGGTGGATTCTCACCTGGCTCTAGCATTTGAATGAGACCACAGTTCAGCCAACAAGACCACAACTTCAGGTGAGACCTTGAGCCAGAGTTACCATGTACAAAAGGTAAAATCGAACCATGTTTTAGAAGAATTGGGAGTGGACTGTAGGCCTACTAGTTACAGAAATCTACAGGTAACTCTTTGTAGGAGTTAAGTGCTCTCTTGGCCTGGTATGCCTTTCCCAGCCTGACTTTCTGCCCACACACTGGTCAGCCTCTAGGACTCAAATGACCACAGAGTCACTTTCTCTCTGACTTCAACCCTTGAGCTGTCTACAATTATTCTATGCTCCAGTCTCCCACTACACTTCCCCTTATTCATGTCATGGCATGTCTTACTCTGCCTTGTTTTGGAGCTACAGATACAGCTAGTTTCCTGTAAAGAAAATCCAGAACTTCTCAAGGGGTGGATTCTCATCTGTCATACTTATAACCTGTCCTTCTCACATCTAAGCATTAAGCTCAGCTTCACACATATATATTAGGTATACTACAATATCTACAGAGCCAATCCATAATAAGCCTTAAATTATGGGTTTAGGATCTACTGGCAGCCCCAGCATTTACCGCACGCAGTATTAGCTATTACAGGCATTATTAGCACCACTCAGTATTTCATGAGTGAATGTTCCGCTGCCTAACAAGGATTTAATTTTCGAGACTCTCCATGAGCTTCCTCTCCAATTTGAGAATCTCTGATTCAGAGGAAATAAGAACTCCTGACCCAAAGTCAAGGGTCTCTAGCGGAATCCTGGTGTTTCTACACGTCAAGTGCTCCTCCTCGTGGTGCTTACACCCAGAGCAACAGCAGCCCGGGATCTGTCCTGAAGGCCTAGGAAGCAGGGACTTCCAGGCCGGCGCATAAACATGGATTGATTGGTATTCCACTCATGTTGCCGAGAGTGTGCAAGCCACCCTGTTCTTCCCGGCAAAGCTCCTCTTGCAAAAGTATCTATGTCCAATTGCATTAACTGAACACGTAAATGAGGGAGATAAAGTGCTAATTGTATTTTTCATTGGCTTCAGAGGAGGAAAAGTCATCATCAGTCATGATTACAAACTTCCCTTGTGGTCTCCACAGGACAAGTCTAAACTGGAGTCATTCTGAAGCGTCTTGTTTGATGGCAGATGAACAAGCTCTTAATGCCGTTTTGATCTTTAAAGATTTCAAGGGAATAAGAGCTGTTGAAAATCTTCCTGCTTTATTTGGTTCCAAAGGACCTTGAACTCTGAGTCTTAAGTAAAAGAAGGATACTGTCTCTTGCATTTTTAACATCATTGGTTTTCATTGAGGATAAAAGATGCTATGCAAATACCCCTACAATATGGACACCACTGGAAGCTCCAACAATTACAGGGCTAACCCTGTGAAGCCGGTGATTGTCCTTAAAAGTCAATTTTCACAAAACAAGAGAAGAGTCAAAGGAGTGCAGTATTGGGGTTCGCTTTTCCAAGAGACCAACTGAGAGCTGCCTTGGGGCGGTCACACCCTGACAGTCAACTGTGGGCTGGTCCTCTCGGAAGGCAGGAATCTCCTCGTTCACACAGATCACACAAGGGACCTAAATCCATAGGTTTCTTTAGAAGGAAGCAAATGTACATGCCAAATGAACTGATCTTGAGTCCCAGCTGAGCTTGGAAAATATAATTCTTAGATCCAGAGAATTCACGTTACTTAGGAAGGAAGAGAAAGAAGACCTGGGAACCTGGAGGGAAGACAGGGCCTTACGTGGGGGCTGGGGTGGGGTGGGGGAGGCCAGGTGGCTCCAGCCTGGAGCCATTAGCCCTCCAGGGACTTCTGCAGGGCCGTACACAGTGGCCTACATGGATTTGGGGCAGGAGCAGGATGTCCAAATGCTGAAAAGTCTCTTTGGGAAACTCCTTTTGTGGAAGTAACAAACAAGCTCAAAAATGACAACAGAAGAACACTCATCAAATGAGTTTAGGAGGAAGTTGGGAGCGGAGGAGAGAGGCCCAGCTGTACCAGCTTGGCCGGTGGCTGGCTCACTCCCTGCCTTGGGACAAACTGCTTGCTTTTACTGTGCCTTGGTTTCTTCATCTTTTTGTGCTGCCTCCTACTTTGTGTAAAGAGATGGCTCAGGCCTGTATTTGTGATGGAGAGAGACTGAGGATGTTCTGCCTGGACCTGCTGGTTTTCCTCTGATATGCATGTTGTAAAACGCTTCTGTCTCACTTCAGCAAGCTTGCCCATAAATACATCCAGTCCCCAAATTGCTTTAATTACAGAGCGAGGAAATTGCTTCACTTGGTGGAAGGTTCTTCCCAGTTCTGCTAATGGCAGTCTGGTATGGGTGGCTGTGACGGAATTTTTTTTTTAATACTAAAAAGCGTGGAGTTTAATGAGAATTGGAAGTGTGTGGAACTGGCATTTGCTGAGCCCACTCGGGACCTGCTGTGAGCTGTAGCTGCCCTTAGAATTCACGCACCACTCCAGACGGTAGCCGCTAAGCGCAGAGCGAGTGCCTCACAAATCAAAAGAAGTCAAAGGCTAGGACGACACAACCCAGCACAGAGGGCACAGGTGGGTGGCCTTCCTGGGCCTCTGCACATGGAAATGGAAGCCTCAGGCGAAGTGCTCTGTGTTAAATTAAAACAAGACCTCAGAACCAGTGCAGTGAGACACAACCTGCATCTCTTCCCTTCTTTCTCATGGAGAGTCTCAAAAGTTTTTTGCAAGCATCCAAATATTGGCTCATGAGCAGCCAGGGGACATTTTCTGAGATTTTTCAGCACTCAGATTCAGGCTCTCACTCAGGAGCAGAACTGAAGATGCTCTGTGGGGCCACATTTCCCCCTGTGGAGAGCAGCCCGTGGGCACTGAGGTCCAGCACACACCACAGTTACGTCTGAATGAATCCTGGCTTGACCATTTACTAGCTTTGCAACCCTAGCAAGTTACTTAAACACCTGGGCCTTGGTTCTCCTTATCTGTAAAATATGGGACAATAGCATCTATTTGTGAAGATCAGACAGAGTTGCTATAAAATCTGCAGCACAGCAGCTGGCAAATAGTCTAAGGCAGCAGTTCCCAACCTTTTTGGCACCAGGGACTGGTTTCGTAGAAGTCAGTATTTCCCTGCGCTGGGTGGGGAAGAGTTGGGAGGGCTGGTTTCAGGATGATTCAAAGGAACACATAACCTAGATTCCTCGTATGCACACACTCGATTTATGGCGGGGTTCGTGTTCCCATTAGAATCCAATGCTGCCAATCTGAGCTCTGATAGGAGCCTACTGCTCACTTCCTGTTGTGCTGCTGACTTCCTGCACGGCGTAGGGTCTAAGGATTGAGAACTGCCAGTCCCACCATCACCACCATCATCAGGGCTCTGGCAGGGCCTGGCTTCACTGGCTAGCCATTCCAGGGATGACTTGCTGTCAAAGGAGGGTGACTTGGAAAAACAAGGGAGTTGAACCAATTCCATCTGTCAGCTAAAAGGGGGCTAAAATGATCTTCTTTTTCCCAACATAGAAAAATATGATAGTGAATGAGGGAGAAGTAACATATAATTTATGATCAAAAAGACCCAGATCCAACTCTCCATTCGCCACTTACTAGGTAAGTGACTCTGAGCAAGTTCCTCAAATCTCGGACCCCAGTGGCGGGGAGGAAAGAGTCTGCAGGAACATCTTGGCCAGGGGAGTGCTGTGACCCAACTCCTGTGCCCTGTACTATGGGTGAGACACAACCTCAGAGTGAGGATGCCCTAATGAGGCAGGAATAGGGTGTGGCTTGACCTGGCTGGGAAAATGGACATGACCTAAAGGAGTGGCTTTTACCTGACACAAGCCTGGGGCGCGAAATCGAAATGCCCTCTCCTCACAGGATCGGGAAAACTCTCACGAGAATTGAGACCAAATAAATAAGAATGATTTCACGACTCACTCTCTTGCCCTTGTTGCCCCCTGCTCCTTAACCCAGGCTCTATTTTAAGCTCGCTCTCTAGCCCTCTTCTCTTTTTCAGGTCCCTAATTGCCGGGGACAGCGGCTATTTCAGGCTATTTCATTCACATGGTGGAACCAGTTTTCTTTTCTTTTGTTACTTAAATAAATTTTTGTACTGCCCTAAATTCTTCTGTTCAAATTTTTCCTGGCAAGGAACAAGAACCTGCCCGATAACACTAAGAAATGCCCCATGAGAGAGGGCTCTTGGACAAAAGGCTGAACTGATGCAAGGTGGAGTCTGCACAAGGGTTGAGCTGTGCTCATTTGCCATAAAGATCTACTCCAAGGTTTTGTTTAGGCCACACCTGGGACAATGATACATGCCGTACCACACGTCCAAGAAAACTAGAAACCCAAAAAATTAAAAAGAAGAGTTCAGAAGACTGCCTCCTTTTATTTTGGGGGATATTTGTTTGGAGAGACTAACAGTCTGAGGAGATGACAACACAACACAGCTAGCTAGAAGCTTAATCACATACAATCACTTGTGGTGAGTTCCCTTTCCCCCGTGGCCTCATGCATATTCATTACTGTAATTACGGCAGTGAAAAAATCCACGACTAATTATTCCATGCTCCCCATCTTTCACATGCCCAGAATTTTTGCATAATGACTGTTGAAATTAATTGCAAGTTAGTTAATTTTATACTTTGTCCTTTCAATACTAAATTGAAAATTAACTTAAAAGATTAAAAAAAAAATCCCTCAAAACCAAAAAACGAAAAACACCCTCACTGGCCATTATGGCCAGTCTGGTTTTTCACACTTAAAAATGTGATGCGATGACTTCTAATATGAACGCAGGACTGTGCTTGTCAAGCTGTACTAACAGGTGTGTCCCTTAATGGCCCAGAGGTACATCTCTACTTTTTTTTACCACGAAGCCACAATGGGCAGGAGGCCTGACAATGGCCTGGTCATAGTCTGGTGTTAACATGCAATGACTCCTTGGTAAGTGCATTTCAAAGCTCTAAAGAAGACCATGATGTGGAATCTGTCATGACCCCAAAAGATTTCAACCCATGATGATCCTACTATCTATCTTTAAGATTTCACTCAACGTGGCTTGTCGGAAACTTCACTCTCAGGCTGAGCAAAACAATACAAAACATTTCTTTCTCCCCATTCTGTCATTGGCTTTCACCCCACAGACATATCTGAGTCGTTCCTACTCATCTGTGTGGGACCAAGAAGGAAATATCTGTTGAGTGACCCTTCTTAAAAGAACACCAATCCCATTGCAAGGGCTCCACGCTCTTGACTTCATCTAAGATAATTGTCTCCCCAAGGTCCCAATTCCAATACCGTCACATCGGAGACAGGATGTCAACATAAGAATTTGGAGAGATACAAACATTCGGTCCACAACAAGTCCAAATAGCCACCCTTCTATCCATTCAAGTAGTCACCAACACCAATTTCCCCGACTTGTCTTTCGGGGTTGCAGGTGACTATCTTCCTCACACCTTCGGTGTGTGTCACTGTGTAGGATGCAGTTCTGTCCTGTACTCAGTTTCAGGCACGGACACTGAGTTTCATGTTTCATGTCTGACTCGTCGCCTCCTGCATGACATACAAGCAGGTCATCTCTAGTGGTGTCTTAACTAACTGGATAAGGGATACTCCCTGCCAGCCTATGGGGTGAGCACCACTGGTCCACTTGGATGGAGAAGAAAAAACAAGTTCAGGGCCGTGAAGAATGTCCCTCAAATATACCCAATTAATATAAATGGAAAGGCTGGCAGTTGGTGCCACACATGAGGGATATGAGGTCACGTGCTTTTCTTAGCCCTCAGCCATGAAACCTGCTTATTATGAACTAAGTGTCTGCATATTCCAAAAACTCATACACGAAACCCTTCCCTAAGGTGAGAGATAGTATTTGAGATGCGGCCTGTGGGAGATAATCAGAATTAGATGAGGTCATGAAAGTAGGGCCCTCATAATATTAGGACTCTCAGAAAACAGGCGCCAAAGAGCCTGCTCTCTGTCCACACGAGGACACAGTGAAAAAGTGACTGTCTATCGGCCAAGAAGGTCTCCCCAACCCCAGGAACTGAGCTGATCTTGGAGTTCCAGTTCCCAGACCGCGGAATAAACACATATTGTTTTAGCCTCCCCGTGCATGGTACGTTGCAAAGGTAGCCTGCTCAGAGTGAGACACCATTCCACGGTTTCTCTGAATGACCTTGGCCAGTCAACTGACACATTTTGAAATGATTCAGGGTTAAAGCTGCAGCAGTGTAAAGAGAAAGATAAAGTAAAACAAAGTCAAGAGGGAGCAGATATATATCTGTGACAAAAAAGGAAGGTGGATGGGCCACAGTTAAAAAGTTAGGGCTTAGTGCCTGCTAAACTGCTGCTGTCAACCGCTGGAATGAGCCAGAAAGTGTGCAAAGAAGGGAAACTAAAGCTTCCTGCTCCCCCAAGGATACACAGACAGGCCTTCATCGAGAGAGCCCATGTGTCTTCAATTGTACTACAGTGCAGGAGAATGAATCAACCTGCTACTGAGTAGCTAGAGAGGCGAAAAAGGTGGAAACCAATTCACACAGCACAAAGCCATTGATTTTTTTTTTTTTAATTTTTGAATTCCCTGAAAGTAACTCCTTTAAAGGTGACTTTAGTGGCTCTAGCCTTTAGCAGTTTTAGGACAAATAATTCATCTCCAAGAGTCTCCTAAGATTGGGGTTCTTTATGACCCCAGGAGCAGATCCCTCAGAAGAGGGCTACTTCAGAGTCCAGGCTCCAGGGATATGAGGGGTATTCTGTGAAGTAAGGTGAGGTACTTGTTTATAAATTTTTCCTGGAAAGTGTAAATACAGTCTCCCATTTCAGGTAAGCTCACAAACCCAAGACATGGGCCTAAGGCTTCTGAAGACCATCTGCTTATGAGGAGAGTGTGCTGTAGGGCGTGGGTGCTGGAGGCAGCCTTGCAGGTGGACCGAAGCTCAGGCATGGAGTGTCTGGCAAAGCTGTTGGGGGCAGGGGGTGTCTCAAAGGGCTGGCTCTGGGTGCAGAAATATCCAGTTTCAATGGGGATAGGACAGCAGGCCAGGGCTCTAGGGAAGTTGGTCCCAGCTGCTGATAGTAGTACATAGTGTCTGCAGTATGCCACGTGGGGAAAAATCAGATGTCAGTGAAGAGGATCTATTCTTTTTTTGAGTAGGTCAGGCTGGCCTCGAACTTGAGGTGATCCTCCTGCCTCAGCCTCCTGGGTGCTCGGATTACAGGAGTGCACCACCACGCACGGCCTAGAGGATCTATTTTATGACAGCAGGATGCTATTTTTGTTGATGAGAAAATCTGTGTTTGTGTGTGAGAGTGTATTTCTATTTTTTCATAAAAACAATGTGGAAAGCTACATACAGTAAAATGCCAATAGTGGTTATCATTGATAGTTAAATTATGAATGATTTTGTACATTTTATGAATTATTTTGTATGAATTATTGCTGCTGCTTCCTCCAATCTCAAATCAATCACCCACTCCACAGGGAAGCCTGTCCAACAAGGCTCTTGAGTAGGACAACTCTGCTTATTTGTGTTCACCGGGAGCTAGTTACCTCCTTTGATTCAAACACATGATGATCTTGCGACAATCTTTTATGTAGTGTATGAGGAAGCTTAAAGACAGGAACTGGGGTGGGTTTGTTTTGGGGATGACTTTGTTCCTTAATAGTAATGATGATACAACATGGCAGTGAGGGCGGCTAACACTTCACAGTACTTGGAAGGTTTCTGAATGAAGTAAATATGATTGACACCCCCATGTCACCAAGGGGAAAACCAGGGTACCAGAAGGCTGTGCCTCAGCACAACCTCACAAGGCCAAGAAGGGTGGAGGGCAGGCATTGTACCCACACTCATAACTACCACACCATGCTGCCCTTTGATCCAGCACTTAACTCTGTACACACAATATTTATTAAAGACTGCTTGTACATTCCTTTTTATAATCCTGGAAAAGTTACTTGCATTTTTGGATGAAAGGAAATTAAAATCACTGCCCTATGAATGAACCAGGAGAATGAAAGAGGTCCTTTGCTACAAGACCGGTTTTCTAGAAAGAAACTGTTAGACAGCAGCGTTTGACTCTAAAGAAAAATACTCCACTTAAATCCCAAGGTTGTCATTTTCCTGAATGTAGGAGGACACAGGACTAACAGGGCTCAGTGCCATTCTCTTTAGACATTCTACAGCAGGGACTCATGGTTTCAGTTCCTGTAACCTGATAAAGCCAAAGATTCTGGTTCCTCTAAAGCAACTAATCAGACAGAAAGACAACCCTTTATTTGAAACCTTCCCAAGCGCACAGTGAGAGAGCCAGGCCCTGGGGATGGAGGGGTGTTATTGCTAAGGTCAAGACACGCCAAGCACCCTGCATATTGCATGAGGGATTTGGGTAAAACCATGGAGGCGTGGGGGATTATCAATACGTCCCTAAAAAAGCAGGCAGAAGCAGTTATATCTGCATGGCCTTAGCAGAACACGACTGTCTGTGCAGCTGAAGGGCCCCGTGTGGATTGTTAGCTAGAAATATTTAACGGATTAGGATCGCGTGTACTGGCAGACAGACCTGATTTAAGTTTTTCACATGATACGAATTCCCTGGGGTGAAACTCAACATGCGGGCCTCATTCCAGGTTAAAGTGGGAGATAAAACTGGAATAATTCGGGCTGCTCCGTTCGTTTCCAACTAAGAAAGCAAGGCTCTCCTCACAGCTTATTGTTTCGGGATTAGCGCACGTAATGTCGGTGCCAGACTGCATACCGATGAGGTGGGGCCGCACCTCATCCAGCACTTGAGATGATGAAATCGCCACCCCTTTCAAGGCCTGCAGAAATCACCACGCACTCAATAGCTTGTTCTATGGATGAAATGTTGAAGTACACTCCACTGACTAATGATGAACTTGCCCTCTCTCCTGATCATTTTAAAATCAGGAAGAAAAAAATGTACTTTTTCCAACTCTCTGGTGTCTTAGAGTAAGAATAAAACACATTTTCTACCATTTCTACCATTCTTGGCTCGTGCCAAAGATATTAAATAACTCACCGAAGCCAGATGTATCCTATTCCTGCCAAATCTTAGAAACAGACCTAGCTACCGGGCAGCTGTGAAATAGAGCAGCAGTCTGTCAGGATTGAATTAGGCCAGCTTTCTAGAGGGGGAGAGCTGTCTAGAGCTTTCTACAGCTTCATTTTGGGGGGTGATTCTGGGTAATACGTTGAGGTGGGTGGACTGTGATACAGATGGGTCCTTGATTCTAGTTTCATTCAACTAGTGAGCAGGGGTTGGGAATGATTTCCCTTTCTTTACCTGTTGGTCCTGAATATGAGGAGATACAGATCTGCCAGTGTACGGATTTTATGTATATACGGGAATTAACAAAGGTGTATTTCTGGCCCTCCAGTCCTTCCTGCCCCCACGCCAAAATCACAAGGTCAACGCCTGGTCAAGCATCCCGGGTGACTAAGGTGGGAAACGACAGAGGGAGTTAGAATATATTTTCTCTTAAGAACAGTAATCCACAATCTGCCAGAAACAAATAGGCCCAGGCACTAGGCTGATGGACTCAAGGGCTATTTTGTGGCCCTTTAGTTTGGCTTTCAGAATCGGTAGATATTTTTCTCCTTGTTTTAATGCTCAATTCCTATTCAGTTATTCTTTCCACACTCTGAGCCTCAATAATGAAAAGCCACTTGAATTTTCAAAAGGGATTAGATGGTGAGATTTCAGGAGACTACAATAGACAATCAATTGGAACAACATAAATGGCCAATATCAGAGGATTAGTTGGACCTCACAAAGTAATAAACAATGGTGAGGTGGGACTGTAATTGGTGGCATTCACAGAGAGTGTCAGGTCCATAAGAAACAGGGTTTTATTCAAGGCAGACAACTCTTTTTAATATGGTTCTTTTAGGAAAATACAAAACCTTGTTGGTTCAACATCTTGCCATTCCTACCCTCAATCATGAGAAAAATGGACGATGATGACAGCAGCGGTGGCTGACATTTACTGAAGATTCTCCATCTGCCAATATCTTCATTAAATGTTTTATACGGATAATCCATCTCCTTTCCTCTCTGTAGTAGCCCTGTAACAGACATGAACCTTTGACGCCCATCTTACAGATAGCAAGACTGAGGCACTGAGCACAACGAGAACTTGCTTAAGGTTGCTGGAAGTGATTGATAGCCCAGTGGTTGGTAGTCTAGTCTGGAACCCATTGACTTCAGTTAGTAGCTTCACTGCCTGATGGTTACACCTGAGTAGGCAAGAACCATGTCTGTCTTGGTCATTGCTTACTATATATAAGGTAGCACTTGCCACACAGCAAACCTCAGTAAATATACTATCTGTCAAATGAACAAGTGAATAAGTGAATGAATAAGTCAAGCATGGAAAACTTTACAGAGATCTGGTCATCCTACATGAGCATGAGTCCTAATTTTTAGACAGGATATAAAGCTCCCTTTTTGGTGTGCCCTGACTGCTCAGGGGTATGGCTGAGTCTTTTTATTTATTTATTTATTTTTTTGGTGGTTCCGGGGATCGAACTCAGGCCCTTGTGCTTGCAAGGCAAGCACTCTAATCACTGAGCTAAATCCCCAGCCCCAAGGCTGAGTCTTGAGGCAATTGGAGTCATACGAGCTTGCTGGGCCGTGTCTGCTGGTGCAGGCCTCGAACCCCAGCCCTCTGGGAGGCTGAGGAAAGAAGACGGCAAGTCCGAGCCCAACCTTGACAACTCAGTGACGTAGCGAGACCCTGTCTCAGAGCAGGCGGGTGAGTGTGTGTTGCTTAGTGTGAAGGCCTTGGGCTCCGTTCCCAATACGGAAAAATAAAAATACCATGAGGGTCTGGGGGAGAGCTCTACGCCTGGAGGTGATACCAGGTTTCGAACAGCCATCTACAAAGCTATTAAGAGGATATGGTGGCTGTTGGACAGTTGACCAATATTCCTGAATCTCTCCGCAGACACACACTAGGATTAGACTTCCGTGTCCTGTTAAAGTTAGATCTGATTATGCAACTTGTCTGGCCTGTGAAATGTGAGTGGTCTACATTAGCCGTCTGGGTAGCTGAGACGAGAGAAGTTTTCTGCTCATCCGTTATGTTTTCTGTTTTGTTTTTTGGTGCTGGGGATTGAACTCGGGGCCTGTGCTTGCAAGGCAAGCACTCTAACCACTGAGCTAAATGCCCAGCCCTGGTCATCCATTATGAACTCACTGTGTAAGCGAGAAACAAACTTCTGGGGTTTAAAACTGCATCCTTGAGTCGCTCTCCCCGCAGCATGACCTGCTCCCATGGATGGATCCCGACGGGTAAGGTGCACAAATGAAGCACTCAGGCCCGCACCTAAGGAGCTTATAAGGCAGCGAGCAACAAACCACACACACAGGAAATGGAAGTCAGAAAAGAATTAACATGGAAGCCGCTGTACGCCAGATGTGTCACCAAGCGATTTATGTAAACTTTATCATCACAATCTCAGGGGTTATGTTATCTCTCGACACCCAGTCTACCGACTCCCCTTCTATGGGCGAGGCTACTGAACAGGAAAATAACATCCCCAGCGCTTTCAGCTAGGAAGTGGTGGAGCTGAGACTCCACTCCCAGTCTGTCAGCCTTCAAAGCCTCAAGCTCTTTCCTGGTGGCTTTCCTGCCCGGGGAAATGGATTCAGAACCGCGGAGACCACAGCTGATTGCAGCCCAAGGTGCTGCCAGGACAGGCGGTGAAGGGATGAGGAGGGTGAAGGAGCTGTCCAGGGAGGCTTTGTGAAGAAGTGCGATTCATTTCAAGTCAATTCTTAAAATGAGTGATGCTTTTAAAGAGGGAATCTGGGGAAAGACCCGCAACCATGTGCAGAGCAAAGATGTAGTAGCCACGGAGGTAGATGAGGAAAGAGGGGGCAGCTTGGACAGAAATCAGAGGCGCCAGCATGACACTTTAAATAACAGGCTGGAATGTGTCGCTCTTATAACCACAGAGGGCCCCTCAGCAGGGGTGCGGAGTGATAAAAGCAGTGTTCACAGAAGATTGTTCCCACAACAGAACGCAGGATGAGCTCCCAGAGAAGAGAGAGCGAATCGGGGTGGCCAACACTCTGCTCAGGCGGCCAGGCAGAAGGGAAGCAGGCTTGGGCGAAGACTAAGGCTGCAGAGATGGAAAGGCAGAGGAGGAAGGTAATAATTACCCCCAGGAATAGCGTTCTCACTGCTTGCCAGATACCGCACTAAGAAATTTCTTCACATCAGCTCACAGAATGTTCGTAATAATCTCCGGGTGCAGTATTGCCCCCACTTTATGAATGAGGAAATTGAAGCTCAGACTTAGTGGCTTTCCTAGTCAGACACCCAGTAATGTTAATATCGAATTAATAGCTAATAGGTGATAGGTGCTATTTTAAGAGCACATTTTAAGTAGTATTTAATCCTACAACGCAAATACTACAATTATCCCCCCTTTACAGAAGATAAACGGAGGTTCAGAGAAGTGATGTAACTTACTCTCCATGAAGCCCAGCCGGTAAGTGGCAAGGTCAGGATTTGAACTCAGGCGTGTTCTCACAGCCCATGCTCAGCATGGCTGCACTCGTGAGAACGTGCACTTAGCCTCTGCAGCCCTGCTTAGCTGCCCCCATGTGTGGGAGCAGATGGGAGGATGTAGTCTCAGAAAGAAACCACTGCCATTCCTCCAAGGGTGCCAGGGAGATGGCTTAGGAGACATACGCTGAGTCTGGCATTTGTAAAGGATGATGCCACAATCTATCGCTTGGATCTAATGCAGACTGCCTGGGGGTGTAGGAGAAAAGAGAATAAACCCTGCTCCCCAGATATATGTCATATGGCTCAGCTCTGAAGGCCAGGGCAGCATCGTAAGTTACCCCATAAAGGGGCCTTGGGATGGTTTGCACATGACCCAGACATGTTTAGATGGCACCTCTGCCACCTCCTCTGGAGTGTGGTGACCCAAAATGCTCAGAATTGGATTTTCGATCGGCCAGTTGTCCTATAGTTATCCTGCAGAGAAGCAAGTCAGGTCATGGGCTTCGGAAATGTCACCCATGCTTCTGTCATTACGGTGGCTCCGGGATCAAGAGTGGGGACAGAGGCGTCCTGCATTCCTGGCCATTGATGCTGCAGGTACTTGAAAGAGGTTTTTCTCAGAAACTCACTTTCAACTTTCAAGGGCTCTGCAGCCCAACTGCTCTCACCAGTGCATTCTTGAAATACTGCTCTTATTTTTATCAAGCCACGAGTGCTCAAGACTTAAAGAGTCTAATGGTTGTTTAAAGCCTGATAAAAGGAATTGCATTCTTTGACCCGCATCTCCCAGAAACAAGCATTTTGTACTATTTTAGATAGGACTCTCAATGGTTTAGCTCCCTATCTCTAAATGATATGCTTGGTGTACTTCTTGATTTCTTAGTTTCAGAAATTATCTGTTGTTCTGCCACTCTGAAAGATGAGGATTTACTTGTTTATCATCATCTTTGCCATCACTACACACAGGCTTCTTTTCAAGCCCGCTCATCAGATAGTAATTTTAGGTAATCAATGTTTTTGTTATCTTGATCAAGACAGTGTTATCCACAGACGGAATCACATGGTATACTGTAAAACTTTTTGCTTTCTCTGGACTTAATAGAGCCTTCCTCTCTCCTTTGTTTAGTATTCTATGTATTTCTCACTAATCCAAACATAAAGTCTTCCCCAGCTTTATGAAACTCCTCTTAATGCATTTAAATCCATGAAGTATTCTATCAATTTTTTTTAAATATAGGGATCTCCTGCTAAGCCGTAGACTCATTCTAGACTGGACTGAGGTCTCCCTGGCCCTGTGACACAGTGGCCACCATGTGATGTGGCCCTTTTCCATCATCCCGGATGACACTGCCTTTTGCCTCCTCTTAGGGAGGGGCCTCCAAGCCCACATCCCATGACTTTCTTTTTCTTAGTTTACTCCTTTGGTTTTGGTGGAGCAAAAGACTGCATGGAAATAATTTCCTTTGAATCATTCTGAAATAGGACTAGGGAGTGGCTAAGGCTGGCTGGCAAGGGAATGTGACCTGGGGGAGTGGCCTGGATGTGACGTCAGCCTGAGGCGTGATTTTCAAGCACCAGCCCTCACGTGGACTGCAGGAAGTTCTCGCGAGATTCCACGGGAATTCCATTCGATAAATACTAGCAACACCTGAAGCAAGCGCCCTTTTTGCCTCTACCGCGCCACCGGGAAGGAGCTCTCCTTTCTCTCCCATGGAAGATGATGGCTGCGTCCCCAGCACCGCTGCTACCGTGCCTGTCTCGTGGTAACCCCTGCCGTGCCTCATGGGCCCGGTCCCCATTTTGCTGTATCAATTGTTATGCTCAACTTTCCTTTTCTTCTTTTCTCTATACTTTAAATAAAACTTTAGAACTACTTTTTGTCCCCCTCATTCAATTCTTTGCTTGAGGAGGGAAAGAACCAGCAGTATCAGGACCCGTCTGATAACAATTCCTAAAGATGTCTTTCTGGTACCGATTTTGAGGGGAAGTGTTGTGAAGAAGTCTGTGCCATTTTGATCGAGTCTACGTGTAAGACTTGGTTTTACTATGTATTTATTTTTTTAATGCTCTCTCTACAGAAACTTGTAGGATTTTTTTTTTTTTCACACAATGCTCTGAAATTTCACAGTGCTCTGAAATTTCACTGATAGGGGCATTTGATGAGACCTTTTCTACTTGAAAATCATTGATCTTTTGGCTCAGGGGAAACTGTCTTGCATTTCTCCATTTTCTCTTTTCTCTCCAGAATTTGTGTTATTTGGAAGTAAGTCTTATAACCAGATCCTTGATTTTCCTTATCTTTTCTATCTTACTTTCTTTATGTTCTTCCATTTTCCAGGGTGTATCCTCTGTTTTATATCCAAACATTTTTAGGTGTTACATTTCTATGAGTTCTTTTTTACGTTCCCTTCTCCTTATGTAGCCTGCTTCTTCCAAGATGCCTTTTCTCCGTATGTATGTGTCTGAATGTGTGTGCCCACATCTGTGTTGCCTTCCATATTCAAGTCTCATTTTAAATGGCATATTTGAGGTTTTCATCAATGTTCAGTGATCTCTGGCTGGCCACTCATTTTCAGATTTGGGGCACTAAGAAGCTCCTGGCTGTGGGCTTGTTGACTGTGACCGTCTCCAGAAAGTGGTTTGTTTGGGCATTTTACTGGGGACATTCAATCCCTTAAACTGGTGGCTTTCTCCACCAAGGATTCTTCTACATCCCTGCTTGGGAGGTCCATGTGCCTGGCTGGCTGTGTTCTGGGAATGGACTTAAGGAAAAAGCCACTTTATTATGTCACCTTCATTATGTCACCTTACAACAAATTCCTGTTTCCAGAAAGAAATGCCCATCCTTAGCTGTGCTTGACACCTGGTATTTCAGAGACCTTCTACTTTATTCCTACCAGTGAATAAACTCCAGCCTTCCACCTGCCCATGAGTGGGACCCTTGCTGGCCTATGTAGGATAAAGAAGGGACCTGAAATTGTGATGTTTCGTAATTGAATTTCTACCAATCTTCCCTTTTTTCCAGAGTTAGCTCACGCTGCAATTCCCAGGCCCTCTGGAAGTAATCTGGTTGCTTGTTGGTTCTCCTGAGTACCACGCGTGAATTCTGTTTTTTTGAGCCTACTAAGTCCATTTTTGTTCATCTACTTATTCTTTGGCCTCCATATTTTTATTGTTCTTTTTCCTTCTTTTCGTCTTGCTGGTCCTTAGGGGTTTACCCTTTAAAAAACCACCTTTGTGAATTTTTTAGGAGGAAATTGAGGGAAGGAAATGTGTGTGTCCAAGTTGCCATTTTAAATTAGAAGCCTTAAAAGCAGGCAGTTTTATCACTTACTCCAGAGTCACATCATTTACATCCCAGAATTATCTAGGGCTCCTGGGTGTTGAGGTAAATGACACTATTGGGACTCTGTGTTGTGGCTACTGATCTCTTCAAGGTGTGGGGCACTTTTTAGTGTGAAATGGACTCAAGGCCAAGAGCTGGAAAAGAGGGGTTGATTCTAGCTCTGATTCCTACTCATCCTTCCTTATCCTTGGTCTTGCTCTAGCCTCAGGATAATCACCACTGGCCCCAGGTACTTCCAGGGTTCTTAGCAGGATCAAATGAGATAATGACTGTGAGAGCACTTCAAAAAGCACAAAGTACTACAGAAACACGAGGCTTTGCTATTACTTAGAAACCTCACTTTCATCTCCTGAAATCCAATCTACAGTTACCTCAGTCTGTCTTTGGCAGAGAGGCTTTTCTCCAGCAATCATACAAATCATCCTTGTAACACTAAAAAGAATGTCCTCTGATCACACAGAAATGTGTGACGCAGATAATATTTCTCACCCCACCAACACTGTCCAGTGAGTTGCCAAAGCCAAACGGTTCCACATCACCCAAAATGAACACGGTCAGAATCCAAGATGGCACACCGAGAAGCGATGTGGGAGACCACACTCTTCTTTTGGGAGCTCGTTCTACAGTGGGTCTGTTTGTGTCCAACTTGAGTGAGGTGAGAACTATAAGGAAAAGAGTGGTTAAGTAGCTAAATGAGCGCTATGTTACACCGGCAAAAAGGAATGGGGGTGGCAGGACCAAAGGCAGTGTCATAAAAAGATGCCTATTGCATATTAAGTGACAAAAACAAGATGCAGAATCACAGGTATGATTCCATTCCTACAACAAAACAATAAATCCCTGTATCTGAGTATCTGTGTAGGTATGTATTATATATCTATGATGTATTATATATGTGACTATATGTGATAGAATTGTATGATTATATATGATATAATAATGTATAATACACCCATATATATAGAGATGGGAATTATATATGCACACACATACACACACACACACACACGCACATGTCTCAGGTTGCATTCTCTATAAAGTATGGTGGGGATTTTTGGCGAAGACTGGGGTGTGAAAGGGCTTTTGCATTTTACTTTACATAGCTCTGGGGAGTCTAATATTTCTCATAAAATGTATGATATTTCTGATCATAAAAAGAAAAGGTTAAATGTCCATTAAAAGAGTCAAAATGAAAATGGAATCTGGGAAACTACCTACTTATTGTCAAGTAAGGCAGTAAGAAGCTAGGGAAAGACGCGTGGTGGGCAAGAAGTGAAGAAAGGGCCTCGGAGCAATTGGCAGGAGCTGGCGGCAGGTCACACACTTGCCCTAGGGATATGCAAACAAATGTCTTTCCTCCCAGCTGGTAATGGCAAATGGCTCCCCACTGGGCCATGACAACCACCGGTGTGTCTATGTAAAAGCTCTGCTATCAACGTAAGAGTGACGAGTACTCTTTTTTCTAATTTCCACACATCTTGAGTGTACAGTTTATGACTTTAGAAAAACGCACACTCTCAGTGTTACAGTTTAGATCTAGAATGCTGCCCAACAGGCACATGTCCAGAGGTGGGGCTTCTGGAAGTGACTGGATCAGGGAGTGGACTGGTTAACTGGTGAGTTTATAGCTAATGCGCTGGCTGGAGGTGCTGGTTGGAAGAGGTGCGTCACTGGGGATACACTTCTGGAGGGTTAATCTCCCGCTCTGGCTTCTCCCTGCTCTCCCTGCTCACTGGCTGCCGTAAGACGAACAGCCCCCCTCTGCCATGTCCTTCCCTGCACCATTTCTGTCTCGAAGCTAACGGATCATACACTGAAACCTCTGAAACCGTGAGCCCAAATAAATTTCTCTTCCTAAAAGTTTTGGGTGTTGCCTATTTTGTTCCTGAGATAGGAAAGTGACTAACGCACCCAAGCGTTCATTTTTAACAAAATGTCTCTGTTATATGCAGATGTGTGGCTCTGTAGGAGGTGAGTGCACTAAGTCACGGTCAAGGGACGTGTGGGGCTTGGCTTGGGCTTCGTAGCCAATCCATCTCACTCACCTCGGATCAGCACCTGCCTGGCGGCATCGAGTTTTCCCCTGCGTTTCCTAGAGACTTCCTGATTCTGTGCAGTCCTAACTGGGTGTCTCCCGGCTCATGTGTTTATTGGCAGTGAGCATGATAATTATAGACCACACATGGGATCAGCCTGGCAAAAGTATAAGGGGCTGAAAGGCTCCTTGGAGGTGGAGCAACTCTCTCAAGAAAGCTAGTTACCACTGTTAATTTCTGCTTTCCGAATGGAGGCTGGTAGTTCCCGTGACTCACTGGGACAGGAACAATTTCGCAGGTGTGACCAGTATGCAGGGCCAGCATAACAGTCTGGAACGCTCAAGTGTAGAGTGTTTACTATACATCAAGCATTATGTTCTAAGCACCTCACATGACTTACCTTTACAGCATGGGATAAGTACTACTATTCTCTGCACTTCATTGATGGGCAACCGAGGCAGAGATATGTGAGGAACTTGCCTAAGGTCACAGAACTAACAAGTGTGAGGAGGAGACTCCAGAGCCTGCTCCTGTCTGCAGGGCTATCTCTCCGCCCTTTTGAGGAAGACCAGGAGCACTAGGGTTTACAGCACAGGTTCGCCACAGTAAAAGTATCACCTCCTGACTTCCTGGCTATTGCTTTCCCTGCAAGACTCCGGGATCTCTGTCTAATACATAAAAATGTCAAGCCCATCTTTCTTCTAAAGAGGTAAATATAAAATCATTCCTAGTACGGCTTGCGCCACAAAGGGGTCTCTTAGTTCTGTCTAGACACAAAACCAACAGAGCATAATGCATAGCTATGCTTTATAGCCAGAGGCTTTTTATCTTGTTTCTTCTCTGAGGAGTTGGTTGATAAATCAGGCTTCACAGGTGGAGAGGAATGTGTGATTTCAAGATTGACTTTCAGGAGCAGAGTGAAGGGCGAGCAATAATGTGACAAAGAGAAGCATCCTTCCGAACCAGTGGCGATCTCCCCTCAAGAGGCCAATTAATCCATTTGAAGGAATCATGAAAACAAGAGCGATAGAGCCCAGACACACGCTGCCCACTCACTTTTCAATGGCAGACCCTGGAGCATTCTTTCCAACTGGCATTCGTCAGTCTCTGCGGTGAACACAAACTATCCTGTGACAGTGTCTGAATCAAATGCACATGGGGATCACGAGAAGGAAGATCGGCCCAAGCACATCTGGTCAACTGTGGGTCCTACTCCCCAGAGTCTCAGCATCCCATGATGTTCCAACTTTATGGCATCCCTTCTGCCTCCTTCTAAAAGTACCGTTCGGTCTGTCCTTACTGCATGAAACTAACTGTTGCTCTGAAGCTTGGGTCCTCTTCTTTGAGATACCTGGAGACATCCTAGGGAG
Organism: Hystrix cristata; assembly: GCA_004026905.1. Classification (NCBI taxonomy): domain Eukaryota; kingdom Metazoa; phylum Chordata; class Mammalia; order Rodentia; family Hystricidae; genus Hystrix; species Hystrix cristata. The sequence continues at coordinate 95,904 of PVJO010000485.1, read as the reverse complement.
AACAGGTGCAGGGCTTGGGTGAGGGCCAGGAAACTGTTCTCCTGATCAGCAGGTCAGAGTAGAGTGTTACTTTAGGGCCCTTAATCCTGTGGAGTAGAGTGGATGGAAACGTGTCTTCAAATTCCAGGGCAGAGACTTAGAGTTCTGGTAATCTGGAGGATTATACCAATATGCAAACCAACTTGCCTACTGGAGAAGAATAACTTACGATTCTGGACTAAAATATTTTTGAAAGTATTTTAATATCATTGAAGAGGTGACAAAGAGTAAAAGGTAAGCACCTGGGAAACCAAGGGCAATAAAAGCTGGACCAACTTCATTCTATTTTGCTAAAGAAGGAGAGGACCAGAAGCCAAGATATAGAGTCTGCCCAAACTGGGGAGTCCAGAGGTTCTAATGCTCGGACCTCAAAGAGCTAACTCTTGGGGTAAAGTAGAACCGAAAGTAAACATTCTCCTCCTCCTGCAGGATTGCAGGAAAGGTTGTCCTTGCAACAGGCACCAGTGAGATGTGGAAGAACATGTGGCCCTTCTGTGGACTGTGTACCTTCACTTGCATTGGTCAAAGGTCAAAGGAACCTTATAAACTTGGGTTAGAAGTAGTAGAAGCTGGTAGTACTTCTAGGCCCCTAGCAATAAGCATCTTTTCATAGCCCTCCACAAATCCCCACAATGCACAGCCAAAAATACCTAGTTCTTGGAGAAATAGAAGCATTGCAGGTAGACTGGTAAAAGCAACAGACATCAGGAATAGACACAGAAAGACTTCATATATGAAAGTTTCCAGTCCAAATTATATATTGAGAAATAAAAAGAACTTGAATACATCCATCTGCAGGGAATAGTGAGCTCTTTTTAAAATGGTGAAATAGATTTGAAAAAAGAACCAAATGGAACACATAGAAGTGAAAAATACTTTATCTAAATTGAAAAACTCAATGGGGCAGTTTAATAGTAGATTAGACACAGATGAAAAGCAAATAAATGAACTGAAAGATCACTCAGGAGGAATTATTTAGAAGTTAGCAGAGAGAGATGCAAAGAGATGGAAAAGAAGGACACAAAGTCAATAGGCACTAAGTGAGGTGTAAAGGAAATTCGAACCACGGTGTGCCACGGAATTACCTTTGGTGCTGACTACCACGTGCATCCCAGGGCCCAATCCTATTTGTTCTGATTCTTTGAGATTAGGCTGGGCCCTGGGAATACACAACATTAATAATTATGGAGGCCGTCCATGCTGAGAAATCTTGGAATAGACAAGTGAGGGTGGTAACCTTCAGAAGTTAATTTTTTCCTTTTGTTCAAACTAGATTAAGTTTTGCAACTCTTCTTGACCGAACTCTGTTCAGCCACAGTAGCTGGGCAATATTCTTCCTTGTATTATGGTCAACAAGTTTTACTTTGATTCAGTAGAGTTTAGACAAGAAAATTAAAATATGTTTTGAATATGTTACCGAAGCAGATGATGTTTTGCAAAGCAAGCATTCACTCCCTAGTTTTGGTTTGAGTGGATAAAAATGCATTACCTTTGCTTAAATTTAGTTTGGTAAAAGTACATGCTACTTGTCTTTCACTCATTTCAACCTGTTAAGAATATCCTTCGAAAGCTTGCTCCTGTTGGATCTCAGTCCACAGACCTTGTGTCTACACTGGATCACTCAACCTTTCCATGTCTCACCTTGAGTGTCCCACTCCTCACATCTCCATGGACATGTGTCAAGTGCTCTGCATAGTACCTGGTATACTTCAGTGCTCAAAAGCTAGAGGCCATTATTAGTAAGCGATAAATTCACTTCTTGACTTGTGTCCTCAACTTTATAAACCCTCCCAATTCCTGCGTGTCTTCCAAGATGACAACTCTCGACACAGCTGTCACAGCCTGACTCCTTTGCTTAACACTTAATTCCAGGCTTCACTTGGGTCTAAAAAACCTAAAAACTGTCATTTATAAACTGAGATGCACGGCCCCTGGCCACGCCTGGGGCGAGTCAGGAAGATGCAGAGGTGACAGATGGCGGGAAGGCCTCTGTGGTTTGCTGTCAGTCTTCCCTACAGAGTGGGGCCGTGCACCACCAGGAGTGTGCAAGAGCTTGTGCAGGGAACTGAGGGTGGCTGCAAGTGGCTCCCAGTCCCCACTCCAGGGGAAGGGACGAGGGGCTTGTGAGACTTCTGAAGCCAAATACAGCAAGTCTCTCAGGGCTGCCAAGGCCCTAACAGAAAGCAAAACTAGCAAGACTGAAACTCACCCTCGGTCTTGCTGGAGGAGAGCACACTGGGGTAAAAGTGAACGGGGAGAGGGAAAAGTGAAAAAAACTCTTGAAATGATGCCCCAAATTGGAGCCTGGCAGGAGCACCAAATTCAGAAGGTCACTCAAACGTGTTGTTCAGGCTGTGATTAAAAAATAAGGTGAATGTTTAAAATTTAAAAAAAAATGTATTGCAATAAAAGACACACTGCTAGTACAGTTAGGGAGAAACCAAGGAGCTGAGTGAGGCACTCCCTTCCCCAAAAGCTCAACTATGAACATAAACATTTTAAGGATTATCCAGGCTTCCACCTTCTTAGAGAAGGAACAAAATATAATAACAAAAAGCCTAAGTAACTGCCCCACCCTAGGGGGCAGGGTTCTGACTCCAGTAAGAAACTCGGTGGGAGGCACCTAGAAGTCAGAGATGGCTGCCCTTGAAATCCAAGGAGCGTGAGTTTCTGACATTCCCTTTCTGCTTCTCACTCTCGTGTGCCTTTTGGCCCTTTCTGCCCTTTTCCCTTTCCCTTGTCCCGGCTGCCACCTTCCTGGAGATCTCCAATGAACACAGCTACCCTCTACCTACTATGGAATGTACGCCTGGAATTCTCTCCTCATCCTACACAAGAACCTGGACTATTTCCGGCCCACTCAACTGTAACATTGCCATTAATCCCCCTCAGTATACGCCCGCTCACTTCAAGCACACTCATTCCATCATTCTTGCCACTTTCTGAAGCAGTTCTGGAAGCCCTCTTTCCTGAGTGTCTTTAAACTGTGCTATTGTGGCTGGCTCAATGTTCAGAATTGATTCAAAATATTTACCTTTCACGGTCATTTTGACTTTCGGGAAGAGCCAGGAGTTGCATGGTGCGGTGCCAGATCCAGTGAATAAGGACATGACAATGTTTACGGGAACTTGCCTTTCCTTTGGATGGCACTCGGTAGCTGCATTCACAGTATTTTTGACTGCATCTTGTAAAGATATGTAAGAAAACGACTTCCGGAACCACTTCAAAAAGTGGCAAGAACTGGGTTAGTGTGCTCCAAGAGACGATCAGTATTTTGAAGGGCATTAGAGCCAATGTGTCTTCTGTAATAAATTTTTAAAAATTGAATATTCACTGTATATTTTGATCATATCCCGTATTTCCACCTACGCTGTAAGTCTCTATGTTAGTGTGTGCGTGTGTGTGTGCGTGTGAAATCTGCAAGGCTTTTCTTGGTGGGCAGCATTATACAGTTTCAGACCTCATCAGCAAAGGATTGGATAAGAAGCAACAACCTCATGTGCAAGATGCAATGTCACCCCAGCAACTTTCCAAGCAAGAGGAATGTGCAACCTCCTCTTGTTTAAAGCTGATCAATTTCTCTTCCTTAGCCGTCCTCACTGCAAGGATTTGTTACCAGCTATTTCCACTGCCTCAGTCTAGATGAACTCCTCCCTTCTGTTATCTGTAGGCTCAGATCAGTGTCAAGGCCAAAGTCAGGGAGGGAGAAAAGAAGGTGTGATAAGACGTTTCCGAGCAGCTAAGGTCAGTCAGTCTGACATTTTATTTCTGAGGCTCCTGGTCACTGTCTGAGGTAAGGTCATGCATATGTCTGTAAAAGAGAGGGAGCATTAACAACAGACTCTCGTCCCTCCTCCAGGCCTGCTTGTTAACAATTTAATGACACTTTGTATTTTCAGAGTATAATCCAACCATTAATAATTGAGCAACTTTCAAAACGATGTTGGGCTGTCTTCTCCAGAGAGAAGGAAAACTGTAATTAGAAATATGGCAGTCTGTTCAAAGAGGCCACATTTAATTAGTAGTCCATTTTAATTTAATTTAGGGAAGGTCTCCATAAAACAGTTCCTATCCAACCCCACAGCTGGAGATGCCAGAGAGTTTCAGAAGACTCCCTCGTCAAAGCTGAGGGTGCTGGCTCCCAGGACAAAGTCCCCAGCCGCGGCCCTGACATCTGAAAGCCCGTGTTGAGTCCTTGTCCTCACCAGCCTGTGGCCCTGGGAAGGGGCTTCGCCTGACTCAACTTCCTCATCAGGAAACTGGAGAAATAAGGTTGGTCAGAAGATTACTGTGAGCGATGCTCAGCCAGCATCTATCAGCTCAGGGCCTGGCACACAGTAACACATGGCAAAATGTTAGATGCCAAAATCAAGGAACGAGTTGAATAATAATTACTGCCGGGGAGCAAGGAAGATTTATTTTTTCACCTCAGTTCTGTAATACTTAGTGTTTTTTTCCACAAATATGTGTTACTTTTATAGTTAAAGCAAAGTAGTTATTTTATTAGAAGATACATATTATTTGGGGGGATCTTGATAATGCTAAAAAATTAATGTAATGTTGACTCAAGTGAGGTGACATATACCTGTAGTCTCAGTTAGCCAGAATGCTCAGGTGGGAGGATGGCTTAAATCCAAGAGTTTGAGACACAAACGGGGACGAGTGTTTCCAATTTGTCATGGAGATCAGCTACCAAGGCCACACTGAGTTTCAGGAGACTGTAAGTCCTTGGTCACCTTTTGATCTGCTCTTTTGCAACACACCCCTCCCCCACCTGTGTTACTGGCAGCTTCATCCTTCCACATCTTCAGTCCAACAACCTTGGTGTCATCCTTTACTCGCTCACTGTCCATCAAATCCACAGGCAATTCCTCCTTGTAAAGCATAGCCTGTACTGGCTGCTTCTCTCCACTTCCTCTTTCCACCCTGGTCCTGTCGGACACTCTTTCATGCCTGGCTCGCTGCAACAACCTCCCTGACTTTTCTATTGCTCACCACTGCCCCCTACAGCCTGTCCTCAACACTGCAGCCAGGGACATCAGAGCTCAACATGCTCCATGGCTCCTCTCTCCGCGAAGAAGCTACTGCTCCTTTTGCTTTAGAAGGCTTTGCCATCTGGCCCCTGCCTCCTCTCCGGCTGGCCTCAGTCCCCCACTGCCCTCCCCTCTTACTGTAATGTAGCCTATATTTGTAGTATGTGTAGACTAGAAGCCCACCGAAGGCAGGGATTCCTACTCATTTTGCTCACTGATGTACGTCCATACACCTAAAGCAGTGTGTATGTTGAATCAACAGCGACAAGAAGCAGATATTCTATGGCGGCGGTGGTGAGCCAATGGCCAGTGTGCTGCAGTGAGCTGTTTGTGTCACTGAAAGCCATCACTGCTCCGAGATAACCAGCGCTGTGGTAGGGTCCCCTGCAACTTGGTCCTTTGGGCCTCAGCAGGTGATGGGGTTGGCAAATCCCAGCTGGAGAAGAGCTGCCCGTGCCAGATGGAGGGACTCCAAGTAATGCTGTGGACAAGGAGAATGACCACTGAGGAAGCAAGGCCCATTTAAAACAAGCATGCAGAGCTGGATGTGGCGCTTTGGGAACAACATGACATTCACAGCATCTAACCCTTTGCCGATGAGGTCTGCAAAACTGGATTTGAACTCAGATCCACATAGTCAGTACACCAAGGGTTCCCAAGAAGTGTTCCAGCAGCAGCAAACTGAGATGCCTGTTAAAAACATGGGTTTCAGGGCTCTGTCCTTGGATCCAGAACCTCCAGGGAACCTGTGCTTAGTGCATTCCTGGAAACTCTCACGCCAGCCACAGCTTTCTGCCTTCCTGCCTCACCACTGTTCTAGTGAGAGCAAAAATTAAATGGATGTTGGGGCTCAGCAGATGATATACCAAAATATGCTACTTTGGACTTCAAACTGAGAGCCCTAGGGGAGCAGCAAATATGGGGAAGGACTTTCTCTGAAGTTTCCTAAAGACCGGATCCACCAGGAAGGAACACAATGGCCTTCAATTGTCTTACTGAAATTTCACTAACCAGGAAAATGAAACTTCTACCACAGAGGAGGAGGCTGAAAATCAAATATCACACCTACAGCCCAGAAGAACTTTGTCCCAGGCCATTGACTATTCTCTGGGCTCATTATGTCCCCTAAAAATCACCTGACTCAAATGACGATATAAAGACAAGCAAGAATCAGGAAATGGCAGAACTGGATTTGAACTCAGGTCCATTTGTTAATTGCACCAAGTGCTCTAACTAAGTGTTGGAAAGGGAGTACAAATTAAATTCTGTAGCTATTCAAAAGCAAAAGAGATGGACTTCTGTCTTGGGAGAATCAGCACATGATTCATCAGGTAGGTGGTATCTGAAATGAGGCTTAAAGTACAGAACCAATTTTTAGCAAGTGGAGATAGAGAAAGAATATTCTGAGCTGGGTCTGGTGGTGCATGCCTGTAACCTCAGCATTTTGAGAGGTTGGGACAGGAAGATCACAAGTTTGGTCCAGCCTGGGCAGCTTACCAAGACTTTGTCTCAAAAAATAAGAAAGGGCTGGACATGTAACAAACTGTGAAGGCCCTTGGGTTCAATACCCAGTACACCAAAATCAATCAACCAGTTGATCAATCAATGAGTGAAATAAAAATAAAAAGACTGTCACTGAAGAGAAAGAGCATTGGTCAGTGTAAAGTGGCAAATGACAAGGTCTGTTTGGAGAGTGATAAATAATCCAGTTTTCCTGGGTCATGGGGTGAGAAAGTGAAGCTCACTTCTGTCCAATACAGAGCTACCAATGCAGGGTGAGAAGCTCACACTTAATCTAGGGACTTTTGGGAAGGAGTGGGAATGGGGGAGTTAACAGTGAAAGTGAGACTGGGCAAAATTAGCCTGATGCTGCATGTAAGATGGACAAGCCTAAGGCAGAATGAAGAGGTGGGAACCAGTGGGCGGCTGAACCCCAGAGCTCACAGAAAGGCCATGGTGTCCAGGGGAGCATCCTCCACAGAGACCAGAGGGCCTCAGGAGGATGAGTCCTGCGGTGGAAAGGAATTGGGGGACTCATACTGGGCAGCTTTAACCTTCTTTCTGAAGTAGGGGGTGCAGGGTTCTACAATCTGGGTTTAGGGGATTAAGAACCAGGATGATTTAAAATCGTGGTGGTAAATGTGACACCAGCTCACAACAGTTCAGTAAGAAAATTTTGTTTTGCCCCAGTTCTAGTAAGGGTGCGGCTAATGCCAGATAACCATGGTGTGCACTGATTCAAATCGGTAATTGTCAAGAGTGAAACAGCAGGTTGAGTCAGTCTACTTGTTAGAGTCACGTGTCCCCTCGCGATGGGGACACCTTCTGAGAAAAGTGAAGTTAGGTGATTTCATGGCTGAGGAACATCATGGAGTGAATGGAACACAGACCTAGATGGGACCTCTCAATGTGGCCTCTTATACAGGGTCGCTGCCAGCACCACACAGCCTACTCTTACAGTCAACTTTTAAAAAATATGCAGAAGTATACTCTAAAATAAATGATAAAATTGTAGCACAGTAAATGGATAAACCAGTAACACAGTTATTATTATCATGTATTACATACTGTACATAATTGTGTGTGCTATACTTCTACATGCTCTGTTTAGCAGCAACAGCACAGACACATGAGTAAAGTGTTGTGCTATGACATTATCATGGCTATAATGTCATCAGGCAACAAGAAGTTTGAATGGGAAATCTGATTTCTTCATGCTATACTTTTAAGAAGAACTCAACTTTTTCAGTTATTTTATTTCTTTACCACCAGTTTTGCTTGATACTTCTGGCTAAAGTTGAAGTCACTGGTTCCAGACTAGTTTTATGCCACACACACACACACACACACACACACACACACACACACACCCCTGTTGGGCATTTTCAACTCGGCTTTCCTGTGGAAGCTACCTATTGATCACAACTGACATTTACTTAAACATTCCCTAGCAGAAAAACTCCTGATTCTATCTCCTGAAAATACCAACAAATATGCCTGAGGCAGGGGTAAAAAAGAAAAGAAAAGAAAAGAAAACTCAGAATAAAATCATCTATCCATTCTCCTACACCCACACTGCTTTGTTAATATCATAACTTTAATTATTTCTTCAGTTCTTGACAGCTTGTGTTGTTAGTCTAACCCTCACCCAGTATCGACTCTCTTTGTGTTAAAAACAAGCATGAAAGAGGCATCAAAAATTGCCTGCCTAGGCTTCTTGCAAGGCTGGGAGATTATATCACGCATATTAAATCCGGATAGCATTTAGGCTAAAGCAATCTTAACTCTATGAGCTTGTTGGTTTTTAAAGCAAATGTTAATGAAATATGCATTACTGATGGCAAATAACAATCCCAGTTGGGTATATTGTAATTAGTATAGTTTGTTCAAAGAAAAGCAAATTCAACTCCTCCTCATGTGTCACCTGAAGTCAGGGCAAGAAGAGAAAGTAGAGACACATGATGAGCCTTCCCACACCAACACGGAATCCAGGGAAGGGGACGAGGGGTCCCTGGCCAATCCCTTTCCAGCCACAGTGGCTCTTAATTGCTTTTCCATGATGACAGACTTTAGTTGGTGCACTTCCTAGACTCTGGGTCTGTCTTTAAAGGCGGTGCATTACCAGTGAAGTCAAGCACGTGACTTCACAGTGACGTTCCTTGTCTTGTCGTTGGCCTGTTATTACTTAGGAGACCGTATTAGTTCCCCAGGGTGGCTATAAAAAAGAACCACAAACAACACGAAAATGTTCTTTCATAGTTCTGGAAGCCAGAAGTTCAAACATCAAGGTGTCACAGAGCTAGGCTCCCTCTAAAGGCCCCAGGGAAGCACCCTTCCCATCCTCTTCCTAGCTTCTGATAGTTCCAGGTAATCTTGGCTTACAGGTGTATTGCTCCAACCTTTGCTTCTGTCTTCATGTGGTCTCGTTTTTGTGTTCAAATTTCCTTCTTATTGTGACTCCCGTCATACTAGATTTAGGGCTCACCTAAGATCTTGTTGTGATGCTTAGTTTTAGGTATCAACACAGGTAGGCCAAGGTACTCAGCTTTTAAGGTATCAGTCTAGATGTGGCTTTGAAGGTATTTCTTTAGATGTGATTAACACCTAAATCAGGGGTCTTTGAGCAGAGTAGATAATGTGGGTGGGCCTCATCCAATCTGGTGAAGGCCTCAGGAGAAAGACTTAAGTTCCTGGAGGAAAAAGGAATTCTGCCCTGTTTGCTTTCCAGTTCACCACTGCAACATCAACTCCTCCCTGGGTCTCCTGCCTGCTAGCCTTAAAATCGATCACTCTCCCTGACTCTCGGTTCCCTAGAGAAACCACTATATATCCAGCTTTGCTGTATCTGCAAAGTTCTTAGTTCCAAACAAGATCACATTCACAGGCCCCTGGTGGAAACAGAGTTTTGGAGGATGCTACTGAACGCAGTAGAGACACGGTGGATTAAGTCTGGCTTTGCAAATAGGGTGCTCGGATCACAGTAGTGGCATCTCTTGGGAGTTTGGAGACAATCATTGTCTCTGGCCCCTTCCTGGATTTACTGAATCAGAATTTCCATTTTAATAGATCTTAGATGATTCATTACAAACTGCGTGCATTACTGTTCAAGAAGCCCTGGGCTAGAAGATCACGTTTCCGACCATTTATGGTGTTTATAATAAAAAGTTTGGAGTCTAGACGTTGTAAAAGTCAGATGTCTCTAAAATGAAAGGTCAAAGAAGAGGAACTAAAGAGGAACGTGTAAATACCAGTGAGGTTTGAAATAAGTCACTTTTCTTATTAATCAGTTAATATGTACCTCACCGATAGCAGAGACCAGATACGTATTTGTCAACAAAAAGACCAATGAATGAAGTGGGCTCTTCAAGACGAAGAGGTTCTCCAATAAACTGCCTTCTACTTGCAAGGAATACCACGAGGAGAACAAGAAAAATTTCATTCCTGCCCTCTGGAGTCCAGATCACCTTTCCCCCTTCTCGTCTGATCGAGAGGCACCGCGATGTTGATGTGATTACTTGGTGACGGTGTTGTGCTCCGATACCCAAGTCTTGCTCTAGGCTCCCACTAACTCATGTTGACATGAAGAAATGTTTCATTTTCCGATCCATATGTATGAATTTTTAATGAACTGTGTCAAAGAAATCACCCCAACTCTGCAGAATTTGATTTTGACCTTCTGCCAAACAACTATAAATCATGTTCAGCAGGAGGAGGAGGAGGAACCAGGGGCTGCCGCACGCGGATTAGTCAGTTAATTTCCCTTGGTCAGACTTCTACCTCAGCTGTCACAGGATGGAAGGAGGAGGGACAGAATAGGAAGGAAGGAAGGAAGGAAGGAAGGAAGGAAGGAAGGGGGGAAGGGGAGGGGAGAGAAAGGAAGGGGAGGGGAGGGAAGGAAAGGAAGAGAAGGAGACAAACTTTGAGTACTGTAAACAGTAGGCACTCAGTGGTTACCGACTAAAAGTTGTAAGTCAGAAAAATCAAAATGTAGGTCAAGTTGTTGACTGCCCAAAACCTGAGTGGCCATCTCAGTCACCAGAATTGGAAGAGTATTAATTCTCTGCTCCTGTAGTTCGATTACATATTTAAGTAAGATGATTTAAAGCTGACAGAAACACAAGATGAGAGCTTTGAGAAAGCAAAATGAAAATAAATTACTTCCTTTTTCAAGAGCAGTTTCCTAGAATTTCCCTGAACTATGCAAAAAAACAGCTGAAGCTTCTAAAATAAAACCTCAATCAACACTTAAAAGGGAACTGTAATATGAAAGACAATTAGATGCTGTTTCTTACCTAGCAATGCAGGAAGGATTTTTAAAATAATGATCATTTCCTATGTTGGCAAGGATCCGGTGAAAATGGGGTCTATCCAAATTGTTTGTGGGGGTGTAAACAGGTATAGTCCATTTGGAAAACAATTTAGTAATATGAGTGCAAGCCCTAAAAGTGTTCAAACCGTGTATAAATCCTATGGAAATGTATCCTAAGGAAGTAATCCAAAATACGAAAAATATTTTTAAAGACCGTTATAGCTTCATCTATAATAACTCATTGGTAAAACCTAAATGTTTGTCATAGGCATGTGGCTAAGTAAAATAAAAGCACATACTGCAAACACTGAGAATGCTTATTAAGAGTTTATAACCACACAAATACTTAATGTTAGTGGGGAAAAAAGCAGGATGCAAAACAATAAATAGTATTATAATTGCACGAACAAAAAGCCTCTGTTACTTGTACACAGAAAAGAATATGGAAGAAAATACACCATTTGCTAATAATGATTGTTTATGGAAGCAGGAAATATGAATGTATTTTCTTCTCTTTTATATTTTCCAACACTCCTGTAACTAGAATGTGTGCTTTTTATAAGGAAAACAAGATTGCATTGTGTTTTTGAGAAGCAAATCGGTTATATGAATAAGATTTCACAAACAATAACAATTGAATCAGGGCTAATTCAAGGTGAAGCACATTTGTAAATACTAAATTCTCTAATCTAGTATCTAGACACAGAAGAATCTGACTGGCTGCCTGCTCACAGACATCTGTCTCTGCTCACAATACTACGTGTAAGAAGTCAAGTGAAGAATCGGGGCTGGCAGCTTCAAACTGCTAGACTCAAGGAGAAGTCCAGTAGCTGCTCAGATACTGATTCAAGGGAAGAAAGCTGCTGTGCAGGGCTGAAGAACAGATGGATGGATGGACAGTCACGGACTGGGTTGGACAACGCTTCTTGCCAGCGATCATCCCTAATCACAGCGTTTCCTCTCCTTGGCAACTCTGTGCACTTGAAAGCTATAGTCTCAAGCTTTTTGACCCCATTCAAGCGAAAATTTTTTCAGGCAGGCCATCTGTTTCTGGAAATGAGGGCAATTTAAAGACCATATGCACGGTGCAGAGGGGAGGGGAATCATTTTATCTGAGTGATGAGCTTATCGATATATTTTTCTAAGTGGCTGACTCTTGTTCGATTTTAAATAAAACGACACTTGAGTGACCTGACTAGCTGCAGCAGCAGGAAGCTGCTTGTTAGGTAGGCGACTCGCTCCCATACCCACGTGGTTCACAAGAGACCCCGTTACAATGCCAGTCACCTTCAGACCCTGCCCGAGAGCCCAGGGAAGGAGCATGGCTGAGACGCACAGCCTTGGTCCTGATGTCAGCTCCCGTGTGACCCAGAGGATCACTACGGGCCGTGGCAGGAGGCAGCGGAGATGTCTTAATTCACTCATGTCACCAGCTGCCTCTCCTCTCCCTGAAAGCTCTAGGTCTCTATTTTTGTAATCCAGTCAGGCAGGCCATGGATCAAAGAAGTGAAAAGTGAAGCCACTCGACACTACCCACAAAGCAGAAAAAGGGTGCAAAATCCTGGTGCCTCATTCAATCTTCTGAGTCAGTGGACTTCAAACACCCTTATCGATAAATTTTTTTGGACAGTATCTCCCCCACGTATGCATACTGATTTATAGTACACACGTGATCCCCTATCAATATATTAACTAGAAAGTTTTTTTAAAGGTAAAAGACATCTACTTGAACCCTAAAGAATCAGCATACACATATGTATCTTTGAAAAACTTCTAAATACTGTACTCAAGTGAGTTGTCAAGTGGGTTGGGCCGAGATGCAATGGGAAAGGAAGTAACCAGAGGGAGGTGATATTTCAAAGGACCTTCACCTCTAGTTGGCAAGTACCTGACATCAGCATCCTCCTGAATCCATGTATCCACACTGGGTACCCTACTATACTTCGTCACACATCATATGCAAAGAAGTAAGGCCAAACTTCTTTAATAGGTACCCTAAGAACTAAATCAAGCTAGTCTGGGCTATGAAACACCTCTGTGCTGTATATTAGGAGCAGGGATCTGCTGAACAGCCAGAGTGGGGAAAGCAGCAGGAATGTTTAATTGCTGGAAGGAAATAGATTCTTTTCAGGCTCCATTTACATCCAAGCAATCCATCTACCAATTACAAGCAAGTTCTTATCCAGACATTAAAGCAGGCAACTGCCTGTGCTGGAAATCAACCCAAACTGCTTATCTTCAACCTTCCGTAATTCCAGACCTTTTCCTGATCCACCCTGGCTTCATGCCTAATGCATTTACATTGCTTTCTCTGCCCCTGCATTTGGCCACTATCGTTTACCCAGATACTAAACACCCCTGTGGACACACACACAGGCCAGGTGGTGAACTGGTCTTTGTTTTAACTCCCTGGAGGGAAGAAGCTGTTTGGCCTCTCGGGTATGTATTTTTCCTGCTGAATATCCAACTGCCGAGCCCCTGCGGATAGGATCCAGTTCTAACGACAACCCCATTTCATCCCTTGCATTTGAAATCTTCCAGAAAGGAAGACCGGTCATGTAAAGGGGACAGGGAAAAGCTACAACTTTAGCCAATGCATTTTTAAATAGGAGACTCCATGCCAAATTGTAAATTTCCATTGCAAATCAAGCATTCATTGGACCAACCATTAGCTAAACTCAGGACCCTGGCTCATTAAGTCAGCCTTGGGTGGAAAGCTATGGACCTAAGAGCCATTGCTTGGGTCCTGTCTGAGAGGTTCATCACTGAGGCTCCCCCTCATTCTTCATGCCATGACTAGCAAGCCAAGAGAATGTGGAAGCAGGGCCACAGCTAACTGGGCCTCCATTCAGCCATGTGCCCTCAAGGCCCAGGGCATCCCGGACTTACATGTCATTACTCTACATTAACATTCTGTCTGGGTTCTTGCTTCACACTCAACAAGTCTATTGCAAGCTGTAAATAACGAGGCAAAGGACAGGGAAGTGGGCCAAGAAAGTTTCTTCTCACACATGGTGCACAGTGACAAAACCTGTTTTAATAATGTGATTGCTGAGACTGGAAGAGAATCGGACATGCTGTCATTTCTCCCTTGACGAAGAATCCTACCAGTGGGAGGTGATTGATATTCCAATTCTTCACAAATGCATCTTTCTAAAAATGTAGATTAAACTTTCCAAAATCACTCTGATGCTCCTCCAACTCTCTTACTTCCCCAGCACCCTGCCCCCACTCTGGGGCTTAAAAATACCACACTAGGATTTATATTTGGTTTGAATTTGCTTAGCACACCAAGGCTAAATACAGCTTATACACCAATCTTGCTTCCAAAACCACTTACTTGTAAATGTATGAAACTGTAATGGAATGATTTATAGTTTTCCTTTAGCTCTTTCATTGCTGATTTACAGAGATCTCTCTAGGGGTGATTATTTTTGGAATATTTCTAAGTCTGCAGACTGTATAACTCCTGATAGACATTAACTCGTTCTCAGAGAGCCTCATGCTAACTGACACTTTCATTCATTTAAACCTTTAATGAGCACCCAATAAGCATGCAGTGGGACTCATAATGCTGGTTAAGGTGTGGGCTTATAGCCTCAAAGAACTTGTGCTTGTCCTCAGTCATAAGTCAGGAGGTGTGTTGCCACAGTGACTACATTTACTAGCAAGATAAAACTTCCCTGGTCTGAAGCCCAGGTTGTACATGCCCACCAACGCATCTGTTTTAGCCCTTTGGCAAGGAGAACTGGTCACTCCTGGAACGAAAATGGAGTTGGCCTCTGAGATTGTTAAGACTCTAGTCTGCCTTCTCTCTGTGCATCCACTTATCTATCCATCTGTCTGTCTGTCTGTCCCAGAATGTAACAGCCTACTGCAAACTTCACATGGGCAGGGGTTTGTGTATTTTCCCCCATTAATAAACACATCTGTCTTGCTTGGGTTGCTTCTCTGCCATCTGTGAAAGTTTAGGACTCAACTTGTTAGCAGGACTCTAGATGCCAAAGTCTTGTTTGTACTTAGAATATAACCACTGTGAATTTCCATTTTCTTACTGAGGAAATATCACCTGTTTCATAGGAATCCCGAGAGGCTACACATTGCCTGATACCTCCAAAACTCTTGAAAACTGCTGAGCATCTGCCCCTTTGTCCTCTCAGAAAGAGAAATCTGGGATCTGGGAAGCCCCCACTTCACAAAAAGAACAGCAGGGCATTCTGGGAGTAAGGATCTGGCTTCCATCTTGGATTCTCATAAGTACACTGTCACTTTGGGCAAGTCATGAATGCATTTTGAGCTCTGATTTCTTTGATATGGAAATACTTTTTGAAACTGAAAACCAACTTACAAGGGTAAATTATGACTGTAAAGGGAATCAACATTATTTTATTCAAAGATCCTCTCCTTTGACAAGCAGAGTTTCTGGCTTGAACAATGAACTAATAAATATATTTTAAGGGGAAAAAACTAACCTGTGAGAACTTAATTTTTAAAAGATTCTTTTTTTAGGTTTTTTTTTTTCTGCAAATAAGTATGGGTTAAGAGGAAGAAAAGAACTGTTGGGATGCGCATTCGCATATCTCATAATTAAATATTTCAAGGCAGATTTGATCCAACTGGCATCGCCAAACAGAAATCCGCATCCCACTGGCCTTATCTGCACTGGCTGGGAAATCATCGCTTTCTGTGAGCAATTTTCCTCTGGGGTTTGGTGGGCAAAGGCCTTCGAGACTGTTCTGCCCGAAGCAGAGGGTGCCTGAGAACAAAGCCTGGGAGGCTTGTCATTTTTCCCATAAAGTGATGCATTGGAATTTTATCATTTTTTACTTCCCCAGAATGTTCATTCGTCACACAGTCTCAGGTTTATTCTTGTATCTCCTGCAAGAAACAGGAAGGTGGGGGAGAGGATGCTTTTATTTTTTGTCAGAGCTCTGCTTATCTGCCTCACTCACAGCCAGGAAGGCAATGGATTTATAAATTCTCCTGCGACGGCCTTATCAGCCACAAGCAACTTGCAGCCACATGGGATGTGGGATACAGCATTTTCAAGAGGCCCCAAGAAAGGCTCTGCAGCCTGGCGCAGCTGCCAGATACTGGGGCATTCTGCTGGGCACCCCATGAACGGAGTAGGGAAGGAGTCACAGGTAACTGGGCCTGTCGCTCTACACCACCATTAACATCTCTATATTCAGCTGCTCTTCCTCATCTTCATTTTTATTTGAATCCAAGTTAAGTGTCAGCCCTTCCTTTAATTTCCTCAATTCAAGAAAATCGCAGGACGAGACTGTACTTTTCGAACTGTTCTTTCATTCAACAAAGTCTTTCACAAGCATATGTCATATAGCAAGCGCTTCTCCCAGCTGACACGGACACATCGATATGCAAAAATCAAAATTCCTGCCCTCAAAGAAATTACATGCTAGCAGATGGAGACAGACCATAAACATAACAAGCAAATTATAGACTATATTGTTCACAAGCAGGACGTAAGTGTGTGGCAATAAAACAAACAACAAAAAAAGCCCAGAACATGGTCAACATAATGGAGGGTGAGCAGGGGTACGTGGGGGATGGGTTGCAATCTTTAAACAGATGTGGGGGATGATAGTGTTTTCAAGGGGAAAGTGACTCCGATACAGAACTGAAGATGGATCCTTGGATACTTGGAAGGAACAGTAAGTAGAAAAGTCCTGGGGTCCCTGCTGTGTTTGAGAAATAGCAAAGGGGCATTTCCCCTCAGATTGAATGGAACACAAGGGGAATTAACTGAAGTAGTGACACTTCCGGGACTCTTCTAAGTGTGCTGAGGCCCTCTTCATAGAATACTCTACTTCAGTATTTTCAAACACCAGATTTCCACCAGATAGCATAATGAGTCAGGGCCAGAAAAAATGAAAATAATAGAAAATATGAAAGATATCAGTGCACTGTATGTAGAATGCATTTGTATGTGCACACAGTCATCCCTAGTCCTGGGGTGCTGGTCACAGGACTCCCCGTGGCTACTACATCCAAGGGTGTTCAAATCCCTTATATAAAAGGGGGTTGTATTTGCATATAACTTATGCATACCTTCAGGTATACAGTACTTCAAATAATTTCTAAACTACTTATAACACCTAATACAATGTAAGCACTATGCAAATAGTTGTTACACTGTATGGTTTAGGGAATAACACCAAAAAATTAATCTGTTTATGTTCAGAGCAGATGCAATTTTTCTGAATACTTTTGATCAGTGGTTGCTTGCATCCATGAACCCAAAATCTTCAGATAGTAAACCCACTGTATTTGACTGTGATATAAAACATATTTCTTATTGTGAATTGGAATCAAAAACATATTTCTTATTGTGAATTGGAATCAACATAGCTTGAAAGCTACTGGCTTATATAGGTGACTCTCTCCCAAAGCCCTGTCTCCCAAACCTTCTCCGTGTAGCAGGGCCTTCTGCCCCCAGCACCTGGCAACCATGTGCCTGAGAAATCTAGATTCCTCATAACTCAGCTGGACAGGATGACACTCTTCACTCCCAAGACACAGCCTGTGTTGGGAAAATGATGAAATGGAGACTCCTTGTCACTCCCTGCACACTCTTGCTTCTTGCCCTCGGGTTACATTTTTCCTGACCAGATGGTCCCCAGGGTCCCAGGCCATTAAAATTTGTAAAACACTCATAATGGAGACACACACACGAGTGGGCTTCTTTCCTTATCCTGATCTCAGAGTGGACTTTGACTCTTGCACAATTTGTTAGAAAGGAACTTTCTGGCATAACCAGTGTTCATCTGTTCCCTTGGCCAAGAACCCATGGCTCATCAGCAGCTTTAAACAATGACGATTCCATAAAAAGAAACATTAAAAAAATCACCCAAAGCATGACAGAACTGTTCACAGGCTGCAACATGGGGAACTCTTCAGTCTGCTCCCTCTGCCCAGGTTTTTCTTTCCTAAGAAGAGCAAGTTTGTCTGGCAGGCCACAGAGGTCTCACATTTTTTTTTTTTTTTTTTTTTTTTTTTTGTGGTACCGGGGATTGAACTCAGGGCCTCATGCTTGCAAGGCAATCACTATAACCCCTGAGCTAAATCCCCCGCCCCAGGAGGTCTCACTTTTTGAGGCCAACTCGGTTCTAGTTTTGGTAACACAACCTGCCCCGAAGCAGGACATCTTTCATGTTCCTGAACAAAGGCATAGAAGGGGCGCAAGAGGGGAGCGGGGCTTCTGTATGGCTTTGGGGTGCAGGAGACGATGCGAAGTCTGAAGACCTCATCAGCCCCTCACACCGTCACCAAGAGCGTTCTGAGCGAGGTCTTCTCTTTCCAGCAGGAGATCAACAGACTTCCCTTAACAGAATTTTTTTTTTTTTTTAAATTGCCTAAAATTGCTGCTTCTATTCCAGGCTGAAAATTACAGTCCTTGCTCTATTTCCCACCCTTCCCCCCACCCCGAGTTACCAGGGAGCCCCCGGGGAGACCTGTACTAACAACGACATCATCAACAGAGCCAGAATGCATTTCGTGTGGGGAAAAATGTCTGCAGCATTTCAGCCTGATCCAAGGAGGCTGTGACGGACACTCAACAATTCCCCAGTGGACTTGGACTCTGGTTTTTTTTTTTTTTTCCCCTAAACAAGACAAAAGAAAAAAAATTATCAACTTGATTTATGTTGCCTCCCGAAATCATTACACATCAAATGCTAAAAATCTCTGAAACCTTATCAGGCTGACGATGATGAATGTGGACCTTTCTACTTTGTCATCTTCCACATACTGGTTGAGTGGGTGGCAGGGGGGATGGGCAGCCGCAAGGGATGAACAAGTCATTGTTTCCAAATAATGCCACATCCAGGTGTGACCTAGAGACTGTCTCCTCTCTTGCCTCCCCGGGAGATGTCTTTGTGTGTGCATAAACAGAGAAAACCCAGTCTGTGTACTTTTAGTGAGCAAATCTTCCACAAGCTGCTGCGGAGCGCAGGGAGGCAGGACTGTCTTGGGAGATCCAACTTCCTTCAGCTCCGGCCAATGATGACAATGGATGGCTTTGTTCCAAGGACCCCTGGGCACCCCATCCACATGCTGCTAGAGCACCTGGCCCTGCTGGGCCGAGTTGGACATGTGAAGAAACCGGGCTTGGAGCCTGCAGTGACAATGTGCATATGCAAACTGCTCTTAACCTGGGGATGGGGTCACCCTAAAGGCACAATGAAGTGCTTCAGATTCAATCTGGAAGCCCCAAAGAAAGCAGCAAACTGCAGACTTTGTAAATGCCTCAAGTGCTTAGCTGTGCATAAGGTTATACAATCCCCACTCTGTAAGTTCTCCTCAACTAAAGCAAGGGACTTTTGACCCTGCTGCACACAAGGATCATAAGCCCCCACCCAAAAGAATAGAGGCAGATCCCTGGAGATGGCCCTGGCATCGATGTTGTAATGTGCAGCTAGGTTTGAGAACACCTAATGAAACGCAAAGGCAGAAAATGACTTTATCTAGGGATGACATCCTCCCAGCTCTGCACTGTCAGACGATGCAGGTGACCGCTGGGTGAAGCCAGGAGAAGGCAGGCCCAGGACTTCTGAGGTCCCAGACTAGACTCTGATAGATAATCACACTCCATTCCTTTATTTTTCCATTGCAAAAATTTTGCTGAGTATCTATTACGTGCATGCACCTCTGGGCATACAGGAGTAAGAGGCCCCTGCCTCTTGGGCTGTGTTAAGTACTTTGCACTCTTTCATTTACTCCTTATCATCAACCTGGGAGATGGGTATTATACCCATTTGATAGAGGAGGAACTGAGGTCCAGGAACAGGAAGCAATTTGCTCAAAGTTACAGAGCTGGGAAGTGACCCAAGTTTGACTTCTTCCAATGCTGAAGCCAAAACTGGGGAAAAAACAGGCAATGAAATAAATTACAGAGTGGAGGCATCAGTCAAAATAACTCTTACCGAACCAGGCTGTCTCAAAATAAAGTTCTTAATGACAATTCTTTAAACAAAAGAGGAAGAAAATCAAACAATTCAGAATTCCTGATGACATTTTAGGGCAAAGCTTCAAAGGCTCCTAATAAGTAATGAATGTCGCGAAGAGGACACGACAGAGTGGCTAAATCACAGGCTCGAGGTGCCAAGAGCAGGCTGGAAAAAGACGACTCCTGACAGCGTGCTCTCCGGGTTGTTAACAACCTCTGAAAATCTTTCTGGCTCAGCAGATTTCCTAGACAGCTGTGATCCACTCTGGGGAGCCTGTCAGCCACCAATTAAGTCCTGATCAATAAGAAGTCAAATGACGGCAAATAAACCGGGCCGAACCTGGAAGGCCTGTGGGTCGGTGGTCAAGGGTCAGCCCCTTCCCAGCAGAGTTCACACCACCAAGCAGGGCAGGAGGATGAGGAAGGGGCCGCAGGGAAGAAGAGAGGCAGGCCTGCTGCTGACTGGTCTGTCCCCCCAGGCTTCGCAAGTTGGAGGCTTGGTGCTCAGGGCGGCCCTGTTCAGAAGGGTGGGGCTTCCAAGAGGGGAGGCCCGGTGGGCAACCAGGAGGTCACTGAGGCCCTGTCCCTGGAAGGGCTCGGTGTGTCCCTCCTCACGGAGCGTCTCTCTCTGGCAGATGGAGCCGATTCTCAATTCAGTTACGCGGCTTGTGGAATGGCCTTGCACAGGTGGGTAAAGGGCACACGGAAATGGAGACAATAATGGGCTCTTTGGTCCGTTCGGTTCACGACAACAATAAACAGGCTTCTCTCAGTACGAGTTCTCTGAACCGCGATTGTGATGTCTAAGAATGGGCAGTGTCTCTGAAGTTCATCTGAGCACCGCGGCACTGTTTAGAGATTCAGGGCTGTACTGTTTATAGACTCAGGGCTGTACCGGATGTGCCTCAGGGGAGATACCTGGGTGGAAGGACTCAGTAGTACTCAAGAGCCTTGTGAGTGGGCCATAGGGGTCTGGTTAACTCTTCAGGCCTCAGCTTCACCTCGGGGACACTGGAGGAGGAGGGTGGGACACATTACTGGCCTGCACCCATCTGGTGTCTAACGGTATGACTGACTTTCAGCAGATGTGACATTTCAGGGGTCAAAACCCGGACTCTGTGCTCACAGACACCCCAAAAGAAAGCTGGGGACAAGAAGAAATGATCTGGATCAGCTCATCACCCCACAGAAGAGGAGCACTGGCAGAGAAAGGTTAACACAACATCTGAGACACACCACCGCCCAAGGCTCCAGGCCCGCAGTCCCAGCTCTATGCCATTCTGAATCTCCTGATGAAGATGCACCCTCGTTGGTGCTGGAATCCCAGCACACTGGCAGGCTGAGGCAGGAGGACTGAAAGTCCAAGCCCAGCCCGGGCAACTCACTGAGACTGTGCCTCAAAATGAAAAAATAAATAAATAAATAAAAATAAAATAAAGGGCTAAGGATGTAACTCAATGCAAAGGCTCTGGGTTCAATCCCCAGTACTGAAAAACAGTGATAGAGAACTATAGTGTTCTTAAGCAAGAGAGAGGCAGTAAATCCCACTTGCTTCTTGTCAGTCTGTGATGACACCTGCACATTATGTATCCTGTAAAGAAGCATTAACAAGCAAAGCAAGCTGGTGAACCCCCAGAGGTGGGAGAGCAAATGGTTGCTCACCACAGGGGCAAATAAAAACCTGTGTGGCTGTTCTCCTTTCTCTTTGTTTCAAGAAATAGAGGGAAACATGACAAAAAGGGGCATTTGGGAGTGGCAAAAGAAGCATTTGGTAAATTGAGCATTTGGGATTGTAATGTGAGCCGGCCCACACAGCCACACCAAATGTGTCTGGCTAATTAGATCAGGTGTTGATAGCAGGGTCTACGTTTACAACAACTTCACAGGCAGATCCAGAAATAAATGCAGGTATCAGAGAGAAGCCTCAGTGTCCCAGGGGAAGGCAGGTGCTCTTAAGTCTCCATGAAGGAGCCACAGACCCAGCAAGAGGTCTGGGTGAAGGAGAAACACCCCCACAGTGGTCTAGGAAAGGTCCTTTCCCTTGGCAACCAGATGTTAGCAAGGGCTCAGTTGGAAACTTACACAGAATTTACTCTCCTCATTTGCCAATAACCTCTGGTACCGTTTACTTCAGACAGCAAAGCCAGGTGGCATTTACTCACTGTTGGAGTAGAAACTAATATTTACGGTGGGCCAGCACCATGCCAGGAGGCCCGGTGCTTGGTGGTGGAGCCCAGCGTTGATAACAGAGAGCTCCTAGGCCGCACGATGTGCTGGACAAGCACCTCCCTATGCCAGGCATCTCCCGCCATCCTTCCAAGGACCTTGAGACACAAGTGTCACCTCCCTGTTGAAGGGGGTCCTGAGGCTCAGAGTGAGGAAATAATGTGCCTTAAACACACAGCAAAGTGCTGAGTCAGGAGTCAGGACTGGGACCAAGTGAGCAGGATACTAGCGCCTGCATTCAGAAACTCTAAACATCCCCGTCTCTCTTTGGCGAAAAGACTGTCAGATTGCACCCTTGACTGAAAAGCTCCCTCTCCTGCTTTGCTGGGCATCTCCAAGACCACCCTCAAATGGGATGATTCACTAGAGGGGCTCACAGCACTGGGAATAAAGCTGTGCCCATGAGTGTCATTCATTAGAGCAAAAAGATGCAACGGGGACTGGGGCACGGGGTGAAGGCAGGGGAAACCGTGGCTCCTGTGGCCAAGAGTCCTTTCCCACTGGTGCCCTGGAGATGCACTTAACTCCCCGACCAGTGCGAAGTGACTACAGCTGAGCAATGCGGCTTATCAGGGAAGCTTATTTGGGACTCAGTGGACAGGGTTTTATCGGCGGTCACACAGGTACCCTCTGTCTGACTCACGCCAGCATGCTCAACTCCCAGAGAGGCAGCAGGCGTTTGGCACGAACCACGTGCTTGAATGAATGGGTTAGGCACACACCAGGTAGGGTGGTGGGAGCCCTCCCGAAGCCGAGTTCCAGGCCAGCCGGGGCCGCGGACGAACAGCCGCAGGCTTGCTGTGGAGCTTTCTTCTGCACACCCTCCTGCTGTCAGACAGCTTTAGCATAGAGAGCCAAAGGAGGCTGGACAAGATGGAGGCCTCTCTGATATGCTAACTGTCAGTTCCTAAGACAGGCTGGGTTGGGATACTGGGGGGACTGGAGAGGGAATGGCTGGAGACATGGGTAGGGACCAGTCATTTCATTATAAAAGAGCTTTGGAGAGTGAAAAGATGCTGGCACCAGCATCACAGGACCTAAGATTTGGATGAACTTAAGGTCAGGTCCCATCTGAGATAAGCTGTGTGACCTTGGCCGTCATTCAGCCTCTCTGTTTTTCTCATCTGTAAAATGGGATGAGAAGGCTGAGCCAAATAACCTCTAAGGCTCTTTGTCTCTGATAGCATCTGGTTTTATGACTGACAGAGTCTTCCTCTCAACAGGGAGATCGCCTGTGCGCTCAGAACACGACACGAGTTCCCTCAGCTGCCAGGAGGACACCGACCACAAGATACACCTGTGGCTCCCAGGGTGGGGGAAAAGGAGCGGGAGAGGGACATTTCTCAGCCAAGCAGTCAATGTGGATTTGCGGTTTGAGTTCGAGTCCGCTGCGGGTGAGGGAGCATGTTGCAAATCCAGTATTCCTTGTTTCTCCCAGCGTGTGCCCTGCATGGGGACTCCAATGAGCTGGTCTGGGGAGAGGGGTGGTGGCCACAGAAGGCTCTGCAGACACTTCGGGGTCCATTTCTCGGAGTCGCCCAGCTGCAGGCATTGGGGTCTGAGGCTGTTGGATACCCCCGAGTTTTCAACTAAGTCTTTCCTGGTGGTGGTATCAAGAGATAAGATGACAGTGCTCAGTGGCTGGAAGAGAATATAAATTTCCCTCCTGTGACTCTACTCACCGATTTCAAAGCCCACCCGGCTTTATCTGTGCTAATGCCGGAGTCTCTCTCACAGACCCTCACCAGTCACTGGCACTAACCTGGATGAGCAAGTTTTGACCAGTGAACATCCGTCAAGCTCCATGGGGGAGGTGGAAAATTACAAACAGGGCATGGGAACCCACCCCACTGGGAGACAGCAGACCGTCACAGGAGAACAGAGGCTTTCCTCCTTTTCCTGTCATTTACCGGCTCCGTGGGCTCCGGTTCCTCATCTGTAAAATGCAAACAACAGCACCCACCTTCGGGGGCGGAGCTAATGTATGTAAGTAGCTGGGCACCAGGGCTGAAGGGGCCTCTGTCTAGCACTCTGCGTGGGTGGCCTTGCTGGAGGTTGGGAAATGGTGGCAGGCGCATCCACCACGTGCCGCAAGTGCCAGGTCATCGCGGGTGGTGTTACTGTAGAACGAGTGCCCTTCGGTACAGTCTGGCAGAGTGTGATGGAACTCAGAAGTCATTCCCAGATGTACTCGTCGGCCAACAAAAGGAGCCGTAGGAGTCAGAGAAGCAGAGCCGACCACTTGCCCGACAGGGAAAGAGCTGCAGGGCTCCAAGCCCCTCTGCGAGGTGTCTTCACCCCCAGTCACT
Source organism: Hystrix cristata (assembly GCA_004026905.1). NCBI lineage: Eukaryota > Metazoa > Chordata > Mammalia > Rodentia > Hystricidae > Hystrix > Hystrix cristata. The sequence goes on along the minus strand of PVJO010000485.1, from coordinate 71,520 downwards.
CCAAGCAACGGCTTACTTCTCGATTATGGTGTGAGATGGATGAGGCAGGACAGCGGCGCTGCGAGCCATGGAGCCTGACCACCAGCACAGAGGCACACAGGCGGCTTGGACATTTTTAACAAGAAGTAAACAGGAGCAGGGGTCAAATTCAAACTCCCTCTCGTCCTCATCTCTCACCAGCTGACAGACATGGTTATGCAGGGTCAGCATCTCAGCCACAGTCCCTGTCTTTTGAATCATTTGTCTACCCAGAGCCTTCCAAATTGGGTCATTTGGTGCTATCCTTTCTGTTGACTACTTGGCTACCATTTTCTTTCCTTTTTCCCTCTTGTTTGCTGGTAATTGAATTTTATAAAGGGCAAGGCCGTATTTGCATTTGCTGACACCCACTGCCCCACTCCTATCCCACAGTTTTATAGGTTTTATTAGAGAGATTTCATCTCTTCACCTTGCGTTTCTGTCCATTGTGCAGAAAGGCCACTTTCCCTGGCTGCCTGCATGGAGTTAAATGCAACAGAACTCATCAATGGGCCTCTTAGACTGTGGATTTTGGAGGGAGTCGTCCAGACCCCATTTCCCTTTACAGCCCCGGTATGTGACATGGGGTCTGCTCATAGAAGGTACCAAGGAGCTAGGATGGACAAGCGCCCTAAACAGGCTGCGTGTCACTAACTTCGTGTGCCTCCGTCGGAGCAGAGACCACCACTACAAGCTACCACAAGCTTTATGAGGAAATGTTATTTCAATTTTTCTTCTTTTTTTTCACTATTAACCAACCTTATTAACAGGCTTTATTTAGACTTCTGGATTCCACATTGTAGTCATAACGTCTCACAGCTGTGACAATACCTCCTTATGTCCGCTGTCTTTCGAGATTGAGACACTTTTGAAAAGAATGGTCTGCTGTCTGGTAGGTGGCCCTTCAGTTTTGGTTTGTTTGCAGGTTACTTATTTTATGCAAGAATATTCCAGAAGTAAATGCCCTCCTAAGCACATCATATCAAAGGGTCCATGACGCCAGTCTGTCTTATTAATGGTTATGGTAACCTCCATGGCTATGTTAAAGTGCTATTTGCTGGCCCTCTGAACTGTAAAGTTTCTGTCTTTCCTTTTCTAATTAATAAATATCTTGGGGAAGAGTCAATGCATTTTTAGATTTAATCTACATTATTAATGTCTTCCTACTAGTCTTTTAGAAAATTTTATCACTTTTTAAAATTAGTGCATGTTTGCAACATGTAACGAATATCTTCACTGTGAAGAGCTAGTACATATACATGTCACATCTTAGTACATTTTACTTCCCCTCTCTCTCCCTGCCTCGTCTCTCCCTCCATCCCCAGATCCGCTTCCCATCTGCAAAAGGTCGACCGCCTTTTTTCCTACTGTCTTTTATTTTGTTCTTTAACTTACTTACACTTTGGGTTTCTCATATAAGAGAAACCATATGATATATTTCAATTTTTTTTATAGACACTTTCTGCTCACCCGAGCCTGGGGATGCTTTGTTCACAGAGTTGGTCAGCTGGCTGGTAGCAGAAGACAGCTGAGGCTTCCTGCCTCTCAGAACTTTGATGCTGTAATCTGGGATCTTGTTGGGTGGAGTATCCCCGGCTCAGTTCCGTGGCTGCTGTATGTGCCCGAGCGTCAACCAAAGACCCAGTGTCAAGAGAACAGAAACTCCAAGACAACCTCCTTCCTCTTCTTGTCCACAGTGGAGACTCTCATCCTAACCTCCTGCGACGCTGGGACGCTGCACCCTGCTCATCAGACCTACAGACTGACGCCTCCCTCCTGGTCCCACTAGTAAACAGTGCAGGCAGAAGAATTTCCCGAAAGCAAGCAGTGCAAGAAAAATAATAAAGGAAGCAAAGTCCCAGCGAGGGAACAGAAAAGCTGGATCCGCCACTAAATGAACTGAGATGTCCCAGAGTTACAGCAGACAAGGCAACCCACGTTTATGAAGAAAGAAAATAGTCCGAGCGTATGGAGTCGGTTGACTGACCAGCCACGGACACCTCCGTCCTGCTCCCAAAGCCCGGAAATGACAGGCGAGATGTGAAGACACAGACAACATGAGGTGAAAAACAAGAATAGCGTTCCCGGGTCCCCAGTTTAGAGTTTTCTTTTCTTTTTTTTTTTTATTATTTAAAAATCACCTACAGAATTATTATATATTTTTTATATAATAAGAAACAAGCAATAAAGAGTTTTTATTTGGAAGAAAGGGGGAAAAAAAATGACCAGTTAGTACAGACTCAAGCTAGTGGCCAGAAAACCAGACACTGCTGTCAGTTTCAGATGAAGTCAGACTCTCGGGCATGAAGTGACCGTCAGTGTTTAATAAATGATACTACAGGCATACGACGAGCAATTGCGAAACATTTATCTTAGGAATTTTTAATGTTTGGCAAAAGAACACACAACCCTCTGTTATGGGTTGAATTCCCCTCGCCCCCAAAGTTATATCCAAGTCTTGACTGGTGAATATGACCTTAATTGAAGATAGAGTCTTTGGAGATGGAATTGAGTTAAGGATCTTTCATTGAGGCCATCTTCAATTGTAGGGTGGCTCCTAAATCTAATGACTGGTGTCCTTATAAAAGGAAAGGGAGGGATACTGGGGACACGGAGCTATGCAGAGCCGGGAAGGCCACAGGAAGAGGAAGCAGAGATTGGAGCCACCCATCCCATCTACAAACCAAGGAATGCCAAGCATGGCTGGAAGCTACCAGAGCTGGGAGAAGCTGAGTTCTCTCCACAGCCTCTGGAGGGATCCAACCAGGCAGACATCTTGATTCTGGACTTCTGGCCTCCCTGACCACGGGAGAAGCCACCAAGTTTGCGGTAATATTTGGCACCACTGGGAAATCAGTATGTGATGATAAGTAGAAACAGCTTCTGCGAGTATTTAGAGGATGGCTTCAATTACACAGTAAGGGTGAGCGAACGGTGGGCGTTACTTCTACAAAGAGAAGAGCGCCATTAGAAACACACACGCCATTTGATAGACTCGCTATGAGCAAAAGCTTGCTGCCATGTAGCAGCTCCTACTGTCACCAGACATTTGATCTGCAAAATAATTGGGGGAGGCAAGAGCACAGGAAACATTGTGCTGATTTTACAGAGGAGCAACCTGAGCTGAAACTGAGCAGCAGGCTGAGCCAGCAGCTGTATCTGCATAAGAATTTGCATCTCTTGGTGATTCTCACCAGTTCCCATCCTCCTGGCTACTAGACAGAGCAGCTAGGCTGAATCATGCCTGTCTCTAAGTTCGTATGTTGAAGTCCTAAGCACCCCACCCACTTCAGAATGTAAGCATAATTGGAGGTAAAGTCTTTACAGAATTGATTAAGTATTAAAATGAGGGATTTTTTTTTAACAGATGGTTCCTAACTCAATTTCAATTTTATAGCCTTATAAAAAGAGGGAAAAAGCCAGGCAGGGTGGCACATGCCTGTAATCCCCACAGTCTGGAAGGTTGAAGCAGGAGGATTACAACTTAAAGCCCAGCCTGAGCAATTTAGTGAGACACTGTCTCAAAATAAAAAATAAAAAAGGGCCGGTGATGCAAAGGTCCTGGGTTCAAATTCCAGTACTGGAAAAAAAAAATGGAAAAACCATGTGAGGACCTCAGGTAGCTCAAGGAGAAACTAGTCTGGCCAACACTTTGATCCTGGATTCCTAACCTGAAGATGTCAGGAAGATAAATCTCTGGATTTTAGGGCACCCAGTGTGTGGTGCCCGGGCTAAGACACCAGGACAGCAAGCACATGGGGTCTCTATGCCCATTTCTCCTTTTCCTGTGTCACCTCCTGGATTCATCTAGGGAGCAGGAAAACACAAATTCCCAGTCGTATGTTTCTCTTTCTGGGCTAAGAACAACAGCCAAGACTGTGACAAATCCATCTTGGGAGAAGGTTCGCCCGGTACGGTGGGCAGGAAGAGTGGTCACAGCCACACTGATCCAGGTGCCAGCTTCCGGTTTCTCATTTAGAGCCAGCACCGGAAGGGGATGGAAGGGAGACCAGGCCTGGGCTGCTTGGGACTTTCAGACAGCAGAGCAGGGGGCACGGGCGGTGCTCAGGCACAGGCATTGGGAGAAGACTGGGTTCGGATCCTGGCACTCATCACTCTGGGGGCTCCCTGAGCAAACTGTTTTCTGATTCCCCAAGCTGACACTCAGCCTCCTCCCTCCATCAAGTGAAGCTGATGCCGTCTACCCGACTGTTGCTATACACCCGCAATGGCAAGCATTTAGGGCAGTGCCCACCACTCCGCAGGTATGTCAGACAATGTCTCTTATGCGTCTCAGTGAAGAGGCCCCATCATGCAGCTAATGCTTTCCAAAGTGCGGGGGTCTCACCAGCACAGGGCCACCTGCCCCTAGGTCTGGCTTCTTCTTGAAGTATAGGAAGGAGGTGGCAGGAACCACATAGAGGGTTAAGCATGTACCACAGACCAAGCAGCCAAATCACATCAGCTTTGACGAAAGGGCTAAGATGTGCTGAAGACTGGAAGCAAAGACTCAGAGTTCATGATGACTATGTTGAAGGTGGGCAGGTGAACAGGTTGTACTACCGAGAATTTCCCTCTAGACTGCCCGCAGCAATTACACTGAACACGATTACAACCACAAACAGGAAGCGGAATATACAGCAGGAACAAGCAGATGGATAGTCATGTGTCTACCTCTTCACCTTACTTAACACATTCAGTGGGGATGTCTGTCGCAGGTCCAGACTGCAGTCTGTCCTTTTACCGGAGTAAACCCACCAGACAGAAGCCCACTGAGGCTGCTAAACACAAGGACCCAGGGTCTGGAACCCCCAGCCACTGCTGGATGGCTTCCCCTCAAAATAAAAAAGGCAGGAATTGGGAGTGAGCAACAGAGCTTCGCTTTTCTCAGAAAAATGGAACAAACTAGTCCCTGCACATCCTGAGATTCAGGGAATGGTCCCAATTGTATGGCTTTAAAAAAATTTACTGATACTGCAATTTCACAAAGTAGATCAATATTGCAGCTTAAATGAGAATTTATTGCCTTCAGAAATGCAGATGAGGCTATGCTCTGTGCTCTAGCCTGCTTTCTACCCAGCAGTTCCACTGACTTCTGACAGCCCCGGCTGCTCCAGCTGGTTACATCTTTAGATAAGGAGCATGCTCTGTGCAGAACACGCCTGTCTCCTCCAACTGGGGGCACCTGGTTTGGTTCACATGTTGCCAGAGAAACCACTATTTGAAACTGCCCTTCATTAACATTGACTAGTAGACATCTGTCCTCCCCCATCTCTGTCTCTCTGCACACCTTCCCTTCACATTCTTCTATTCCGGGCTCTACACCACGGCCTGGCAAGCATGTACTCAAAGTTATCAGATCTGCTCAAAAAAACATGACTGTCAGGCAGATCAAACGGGGACCTCAGGACAGGATGGGCTGTGGGTTTCCACTCCGGCAGCTGTCTCCGTTTTCCTGGAGGGAAGCATCCGCTCCCACATCCTCCCCAGCTTTCCAAGATGCACATAAAAATCTGATCCCCGCTTTCTCTTTACTTTTATCTCTGCTGTGTGCTCTGGGGAGTTTTTACAAAACAAACGAACATGAACTTCAAGGTATGGAGAGCATAAATCACTTCAAACTCTTTCAGGCCTCCAAATGCAACAAATTCTACTTAGTCAAGGACCAGAGAAAAGCCCAATGGCTGATTATTCTTATTAAATAAACACCATCCTGCCTTTGCATAACATCCTGGTCTGACAGAGCATTTTCACATCTGTCATCACCGTCAAATCCTCAAGGCAGCCTGCCCAAGAGAAAGGGCTAGTACCATACACACATCTCCATTTGGGGGGGGGGCATTTTAAAAAAATACAGAAAATGCTGAAAATATATTCGTGCTTAACAGCCACCCAGAATTACGACTAGCTAGGATTTTATCACATCTCCATTAATTGTTTTTCACTCTCCCCTTTCAGATAAAGCAGCCCACCTCTTGTGCCTGTTTTGCAACCTTAAAGTCCATTTTAATTCTTTCATATATACGTGTATAGTCTTAATCAGCATATTGGTTAAGTAATCAATATTGGTTTGCATGTGTTTTTAATGCACACAAATTATATCATTAACAAAGTATCAGTCAACACCTTGTTCTTTTGTAAACCCTTTCTGCTATTCTGTTGTACGATAGACCTATGCTTACTGAGGGATTCTTAAAACGTGTGGGATGTTTTTGTCACGAGTGTCCTGAATCAACCCTCTTCTCCACAGGGCAAGGCTTTCTCTGGCCTGAAGCTCTGTCTTTCTTTCTTTGGCTTTGCCCTGTCTACCAGGAAGGGTGAGCATTTGCACAGGATCCTGGTTTCCTCTTGTGTCAATGGTTCAGTATTTGTTAAGAATAAACAAGTCCCATCAGAGATGACAAATATGGGCTTCCAAGGCAAAACAAATCACTCCCCTTCTGCTCATCGCCACTGACTGTTCTTTTCACAACTGCCGGAGGGAATATTTACTTTTTCCCTGGCATGGCATACAGCCCAATAAAGGACATGCCATTTTCCAGAGTACTCTCAAGGATGTCAGGTGGCCCCACTCATCACTCTCTTCAGGGCTGTAGTACAAGCACCAACCAGTCAGCGCTCCACGACACAATTACAGAACAGCCACTTCTGCCCAAGAACTTCCTATCTTAGTTACTTTTCTCTTGTTGCTGAGAGAAATTCAGGACATCCAAAGTTAGGGGAAGAAAGGTTTATTTGGCTTACAGTTCATAGAGGTTTCAGTCCACAATCAGGTGGATCCAAGGCAGGGTGGCCTGGCAGACAGGGAGAAGGCAGCCAGGCAAACAAGAAAGAGAGAGAGAGACAAGCATCTTTCTTTCCCTTATATTTTATCCAGGCTCCCTGCCTCAGGGTGGGTAGCACTTCTGCCTTTAATCCTAATACCCTTAATCCTAGCATCATATCCTTGATCCCAGGAGAACTATGCCAAACCAATCAGTGGACTAATTTAGTAATCACACACTCTAGATCCAGTCACCTCTTACCCCATGAGGCTCTGGGGGAACATCTAGACACAAACCGTAACACTTCCACCAGTTCTGCCCAGAGTCCATCCTCAGAGAGTCCATCCACTCTTGCCCCCTAGAGGGCACAAAGGTGTCCTAAACTTGGGACAGAGGCACCAGCTGCCCTCCCCAGACCGGTGGGGCTGGGTGATTCAGTGGAAAAGTTCACTGGGTGCAAGCCTGCACTCATCAGCCATACGGGGCAGGTAAGTTACCTATCCTCTCTGAGCCTTACACACCTTTTTTGTTAGGATAAAAGTTGCTGTGAGAATTTGAGAAAATATGCATGAAGTGATTGGAAAATAGTAGGCCCTCAATTCATGGTAATGAACAGCAAACCAAGAAGCCTTTATTAAAGATCTGCTCTGTGGAGAAGCAGAGAAGTTGAGAGATGGGCCAGGTCTTTTGATGCTGCACAAACTGAAGACAACACATACACACACAGACCAAAGCTGGGGTCATTTATTACACTGATGGATTCTGTGGGCTGGAACATAAATCTTCATGGAGAAGCTGGGAGGTCAAGATGGATCTGAGCCCCCAAGGGACATTCAACAATGTCTTAGAGACATTTTTGGTTGTCACAACCTCGGGAACAGGAGTGCTACTGCTACCTAATGGGCAGAGATGAGGGGTGCTCCCTCACATCCTACAGTGCAACAAACAAGTAGCCAGGGCTGAGGGTCACTGACTGATCCTGGGACTGCAGAACCCTGTGACAGGCCACAGGAGAGAGACGAGTGTTCCAGGTCAGGCTGAAATGTAAGGAGCATAAATGAGCAGCATTTTCCCTGAGATTATAAGGATATTCATCTGGTTTAAACCAAGGTCACAAACCGAGGGATAATGGGTGGAACAGGAGGGGCAGGTGGGTGTGTGAATAGGTACGTGCCATGATCCGTACTGACAGTAATCACCCCAGGGAAGAGGAGGGCTACCTGGACTCCCTGCAGGCTACAGAGCTGCGTTTTCTAGAAAGGATGGACTCTGAGCCAGAGAAAGCTTACTGGAAATTTTCGTCTGAACCGAGGGTCTCAAACCTTCCACCATCCCGAATCCTCTTTATTGTCCATCCACCCAGCCCCTGAGGATCGCATCTTCTGACAATTGCCATCCTCTCAGCCAGTCGCATTTTTCAAATGAGATGTGTCAGAAGAGTCTGCTTGCAACATCTGTTGCCAAAATGCAATTATTAAAGACTAATTAATCTGATTCCCATTTTTTATTAATCATAAACAAATGTCACTGCCAAGCCAATCCTCTGATCGGTGTGAGATAAGGGATGTTGGAATGTGCCCAGCCAAAGGCAAAGGTACTGGAAATTTCTAATTAAGACTTTATGAAACCCTAGGAATGTGAAGACCCCAGTTTGGGAATCTCTGATATGGTCCAATGACTTCATTTTAGGAAAGATGAAAAAGACTGTCGATGAAAATCAACATGGATCTACTCCTGCATCAGGTGCCAGCCGCCATGCTAAGCACTGGACACATATTAACTCATTTACTCTGCCTAACACCCGGGGAAATAGGCACTGTTACTATCATTCGAAAGGGTCAAGTTCACAGTATTAAGGCTGGGTCAGGATATGGACCAGGGTTCTCTGTGTCCACAGCTCACGTCATTGCCACAGGAGATGACTGGTCCTCTTGCAGTGGCCAGCCAGCCAGGGTCCCTGCCAGCCTGGACCTGGTCCCCTGATCTGCAGTCAAGCACCCAGGCAAATGCTGTGCAAATAAACACAGCAGATTAGAGGGTGAGGGTTCTGTCCCTTGAGTCATTTCCAGCCTAGTAAATTCCATACAGGTGGTCTGAAAGTTTTTTTTTAATTTTATTTTCTAACCTTAAAAATAATAAGCACAGCTGAGCTAGAGAAGTCTGTGGATGCAGACAAAACAGTCACCCATAACAGAAGCAAATAAATATGTAAACGGTTGCCTTCGCCTTGCTCAGTCTGCCTTCATCTCTGTAGCAGGGAAGAGCAGCATCAAGAGCGTTTTTCAAGAAGTGGTTTAAGATTATTGTGGTGGAATTATTATTTATCCATTCAAACTACAAGGCTTGCTAATTAGGTCATAATAGTACTCATTTATCACCTGAATTTGGAGCATATATTGCATCGATCTACAGTGTTGTCCACGGGCGCAAGGTGCTTATTAATACTGGCTTAGCTCTGCCGAATCTTTCTCATGAACTTTAAATCCCCCTGGAAACCAATTTAAGTGATCTGGGCTGACTGTGGGGGTGGTGGCTGCTATCACACTGTTTCCAACGGGGCTGCTGGACCTGGAGGCTTTGCCCTCTGAACTTTCCCCCTGGGTCTTTCCCAATTGTCTTGCCAGCAGAGAAATGATAGGTCAAACCGCTCCTGGCGATATCACAAGTTGGGTGGTTAAAATTGCTCTTGCAGGTTTTGAACTGAGCCCTGCATTTTAAAAGGAGTGCGGGCGGCCAAAGGATGTAAGGGCTGCAGCTGCGGCAGCAGCAGAGGGATGTATGTGCCTCAGTCACACACACCCACAGGGAGACGACCGACACATCACATCGCACTCACGTCACTGGCCAGTGACAAATGAAGCTTAGCGTGGCTGATTTAGGCCATGGATCCTGCTATATATTGGTGCTGAATTCTGGCCCTGCCATTTGTGAGCTGCAGGGATTTGGGTACCCGACTTCACTCCCCTGTGCATCAATGGCCTGTATGAAACAGGGATGATGAAATCCGCTTTGTAGCATGGTCAGGAAGTCAACAGAAGGTAGCACATGTGAAACACCAGGCGCACAGTGCTTTGTGCCTGGACTCCATCCTTGGAGACGGGTTACCTGCTCGCTGCAGGACACCCGCACAGAGGCAAATGAGCACAGAGCGCAGGGCTCCATGTGTGCGGGGGCAAAGTACAGAGAGGATGGATGGGTTACGGGGCAAGGGTAGCTTATCTACCCTGAAGGAATGATACCAGCATTGGGTGCCAGATGGTTGGCAGTGCTCATCCATGAGATCAGCCCAAGGAATAATCTCGCGGCTGTGTACTGGGGGAGATGCCAGGTCCTCTTTCCCCACTGAGAGAGCCCCAGCTGCCACAAGGCTTGTAGCAGTCCTCAGACAGAGAAACCCATTTGCTTTGGTTTACTCAGTGTTTTCCACACTTCTTGAGTCACAGGACTACTTTGGGGGGTGGGTGGGAGAGGACACAACAATGTTCTCATTTTAAACAGGTAAATGAAAAGACTCAGAACAGGAATAAACGGCAGGAGGAAGGCATGGGAAGTCTGAATCATTGCCACTCCCACCCCCAAAGCTTAAGGTTTAAGGGTGAGAAGCAGCCAACCTCCACGGCCCGTCCATGGAGAAAAGGTACTGGGGCAGTGATGGGTCCTACAGGAAGCGGGGGGCACAGGACAGGCTTATCCAGGCACAACATTCCCAGACATCACCCTGGACTTCTGGCTTTGCCTGAAAATAGCTGATGAGAGAGACAAGCCACAGCAAAACTTGTTGCTAATTAAACCCTGGTCTAAAGAACTTGCAAGAAAAAGCACAGAGGCTGCCTGTCTGGGATGAGTGAAAGATGGAAGCTTGGGTGACCCAAGTATGCATCCACCATCACCCCCATTATCTTGATGTGTTGCTAACAAGTGAGGAGAGCACCAGAGAGAGAGAGACAAGGAGGGAGGAAAATGGAGAAGAGAAGGACTCGACATGGGAGGACAAAACAAAGAGAAAGACATGGGGACCACAGACAGGCAGAGCTGGAAGTCATTAGCGTTTCACACCATTTAACACCCTCCCAGTGCTGGGCGGATCATGCCTCTTGGGGACTCAGAAAACCGAGGACACTACCACCAGGTCTCCACCCTGAGCTATTCTTCATGCTCCAGAGCAAAGGACACATTTTCCAGCAAGACAGGAGGTTCCTAGAAGCGGGTTAAGCATACATAAGGTGATGGAAAAACATGGCGAATGTTTAAATTTCAGAGAGTATGACAGTACACATTACCGTTCACTCCCCTCAAAGTTCTCCCTGACTTCAAACATTTAGCCTGTGGTTCTGGCCACCTTCTGAAGTAGTTCTGGAAGTCCTCCTTCACCAAGTGTCTTTAAGAGGTGTGATCAAAAATCCAGTGAGTGTTGTTCCCCCAAGTGCCATCCAATGGAAAGGCAGGCTCCTTAAAACATTATAATGCGTCTTCATCCACCTTATTCACTGGCTCTGATACTATGCGACTTCCGGCTGTTCCTCAAAGTCAAAATGACCATGAAAGGTTAACTGTTTTGAATTGATTCAGGATGGCCACAGCAGAGCCATCAAATGCATTCATGAAAGAGGACTTCCGGAACTGCTTCAGAAAGTGGCCAGAGTGAGAGATGTGTGTTCACAGCAAGGGGAGGGGGGCACGCTGAGGGGGACTAAAGGCACCGTGTCTTTAACTGTCACACATTTTAACAATTTAAACGCTCACTGCAGTTTCTATCACACTGTGTAAGTGTCATGAATGAGCCCAAGAAGGAATGCATGACTTCCTTTGGCAGTGAGGTCAGGAGCGACGCTCCTCCCTGTCAGCTGGAAGAAGCGCTGGGCTCCTGGCTCCCAAAGTACCCCTGCTGCCTCTTCCACGACATGGGGCAGAGGCCCAGGACGGCTCCTCGAGCCACGACAGCTCATTTCTACAGCACTGTAGAGAGAATACGTACAATTCCCTCTTGGAGCTTCATATGTTTGGATTGAGAAATCACTGACTCACACGCACAAACAGCACAGACCCCTGGAGTGAGGATCTGGGACTGAGCAGCCAGAGACGTGCTGGGAAAAACAAGCTTAGGAGAACTCCGCATTTAAAGGAACCCATGAAAGCACTTGCTAATATCGTTCATTCACCTAATGACAACACATGCTGCGTATTAAGGAGACTACCGGTGACACCTCACACAGCTTAAATTGCAATAATGAGGACTGTACAGTGCACTGCAATCTATTATCCCCTGATCGCTGGAAGTTTCTTGGGACCTTCCTCACTTCTACAAGATGCTGAGATTATCACTTTGGCTGGCAGGAAGTTAAATGCAGGCTAACACAGTTTCTTCCCCAGCGTCTGGCTGCCCACTCAAATGTCTGACATCCTTTTGATGTCGTCACCATTCCTAACCCCAAATTACCAGGTCGATCATGCAGAGATGTATGTGTCCGTATACACACATGTTCTATGTACACAGAGGGATTTCTCAGATCTCAGTCCTTTCCAATAGAAGTCATGTCTGCCCAGAGGTAGACCACTCTATCCTTCAACATAGAAAATGGGCTCGGCTCTGTCATGTGACTAGCAGATAGATGAGATGCTAGAAAGTGTGGCTGGTGAGCTAAAGCCAGTTTAACTTTCCAGATGAAAAGTGAACAGTGTTAGAAATGAATGTGCACATACCAACCGCCATACACCGGGCAAGATGCTATTGCAAGATGCATTACCTCGTTTATCGTCTTAGAAAACCAAAAAGCACAGCTGCCATAAAGGTCATTTCACTGTCATCCCCCAGTGGAGGAACTGCGGAGGGAGAAGGGAAGCCCCGGGTCACAAGGCAGGGAAGCCACAGCGCTGAGGGCAGGACCCGGGGCTGCTGCCTCCCACCTGCCGCCTCTTCCTACCTTCCTGCAGCTGCGCCCACCAGGACTTGGGGCACCTCAACACACAAGCCCCAACCCCAGAGCGGCCTGCACTGCTTCTTTCATCCAAACACAGGGCATGGGGCCCTGTCTGCGCCTGGGGCAGGTGGGCACTGGGACAAGAAGTGACATATGACAGCTGCAGCAGAAGCAAAGGGCAGTCGTTGCCTGGAACCCTAATGGAAATCCCAGTGTCCCTAAGTCCTTAGACAGCTCTCTGTCACAAAGTACTTACTGGGGCTTTGTGACCTTCAGCAAATTCTGTAATCATTCTGTGCCTCAGTCTGCTCATCTGTAAAATGGGAAAATGATAGTGGCTACTCCTTTGGGGCTGTTCTGTGGATTAAAAAATATAAAGCACTTAGAAGAGTGTTGGACATGCAGTCAGTGCTGCACGATGGTTTAGCTACAACATCTTATTGTATGACGTCATTGCTTAATGATGGAGAGTCATGCTGAGAAGTGTATTACTGAACGATTTCATAGTGCAAACATCCGGGAGCGCATTTGCACACCCGATGCACAGCCCACAACATGCCTAGGCTGTGGGTAGATATGGGTGGCGCAGCCCGGTGCTCCTGGGGCATGATGAATGAAACAAGAGACTGAATCTGCACAAGCACACGCAATGCAATCCAGACCTGCAATATACAGGAGACATACGAGGCTGCTGGGGGCCCAAGACACACTGGTTTACAAGCCTCGTGAGCAGAAGGACACTCTAAAATAATGATCAAAGTACCGCACAGTAAACACAAACCAGCAACACAGCTGTATAGTATCATTAACAAGTATAACGTATCGGACGTAACCATGTGTGCTGTGACTCTGTACAATGGTCAGTGCTGGAGGTCTGTTTATACTAGCGTGACCAAACACACACACACTAACAATGCACTGTGCTCAGACAGGGTGGCTGCAATGTCAGCAGGTGACAGGAACTTTCCAGCTCCTTTACGGTCTTCCAGAACCACACTGTACTTCTACATGCAGTTTGAAACAACGCTGTGAGGCGCTTGGTGATACTTGAACAGCTACACACCAGCAAAGGATGTATTCATGCATATCCACCCCCGTACCCTGCCCACACACTTTTTCTTCTTTCTCCTCTCTCACACATCTTCCAAAAGGGAGAGTGGATTTGCCAGAGGAGCCTCTTCACACAGCCTTTTCCCATCTTCAGCTCTCCTTTATAAATAGGTTCACCAAATTGATGCTTAATAGCTTAATATCGGGTTCATACTAATCTCACTCTGTCTGAGCTTCAAAGGGACAAACTGTTCTGACTGTTAATGAAACAAATTTCAGTTGCAAATTTCCATGGGATCAGAGCTAGGGGAAAAAACTACCCGCCGATCTAAAAAGACAAACATCTCCCTGGTGCTCTTTTGAAGCCATTTGGGGTGTACAGAACCACTGCCCCAAGCTGGGGAAATCCAATAGCCCCAGACAGCTGGAACAAGGCCCCATACACACTAGATGGCGCTAGAACATGCTGGAAACAAAGACCACCCAACACTGCGCGCCTCGGGGCTCAGCTTTCCCACCCTGGCCCAGGTGGGCTCCCTGAGGCCAGATGTGTAATACACACCATCCACACTGGAATAAACAGTCAAAATGTCACAGCTGTGGACAGCAGTTAAGGAACCTCACTTATATGCTTGTTTTTAGCTCCCTGGACAAAATACAGCCAGGTGTTCTTTTCTGGATTTCCAAATGCAAATCATCGAACTATGTAATGGTACCTAATGCTACTGAATAGCACACTTAAAAATAGTTCCCAGGGTAGATTTTATATGATATCCATCTTACTGCAATTTTCAAAAGGAACAAATCATCCCCATTAATAGGAAAGATGTTTTCATTAAAAAAAAAAAAAGTAGCACAAAAACGCAGTGAGGTACCATCTCTTGCTTTGGTCTAACATCCTCCAGCCCCAAAGCAACCAAAAAGTAGTCATATGACCAACTGGCTAGTTTCAGGACTCTGCTAGGTGGCTCAGTACTTTATTCATTCTGCAAGAATTTACTCACAACTTCCTCCAGTTTTCCTTCTAGGAAACTGGCTCTGTCTTCTTTGAGAAAGCCATTATTACAGACGGAAAGGTCCCATGGCCCACATTTGATCTCGGGTGCACCTACGGCTGCTGTGAGTCTTTCTGTCTGCATTCACCTGTGTGAACGACGAGAGATCGTCATGCAAACATGGATGTGGGTGGTGGAGGGCAGGTAGGGAAGACAGGGAGGCGCCCTTTCCAGTCCTCTGCCAAGCAGGACAGCTGCCCTCTGGCCGCCCATCCTGCAGACCCGGGTGATCTCACTGAGACCTGGGTGATCTGCGTGCTGTCCTGGGAAGTCAGGGGAGGGCATCCTGACTGAGGGCCAGCCGGGACTGAGCTGGACGCAGTGGCAGTTTCTGGTCACCCACATGTAGGACGAGCTGGAATCCTGAGGAAGGGCGAGCGGGCCCGGACAGGAAAGAGATCGTGAGCCCTGGACCTGGGCCCAGAGAGCCCTGTGACTGGACCGGGAACAGAGGTGCCAAGTCTAGGCCGTGTGCCTTGCTGGCCTGCGGGCGACACCCCCTGGCTTGTCAGTCCTGCTCTGGCTTCTGCCTCCCACACTTGCCTACTCCCTGGGCCCGGAGGCCAGGATCTTAACATTGGGCGTCTCCACGATGCTCCTTTCCATGTGTGGGTTTAACCCCTTGGCCATCTTCCTTCACCTTGTGTCCTCACACATCCCATTCCCTTTGCTTGGCAGACTTCCTTTGCTCATACTCCTACTCATCCTTCAGGCCTCTGTTTAATGCCTCTCCCTCCAAGAAGCCACCTTCTTTCTATTGTGTTCTGCACAAATGACCACACTTGAGACCGCTTGTCCAGAGCCTGTCTGCACTGCACAGCGAACTGTAAAAATGGAGGATATCGGCCAAGAAAAGTCAGCTGTGACTGCTATTATTCACTCGACAAACACGGACCGAATACTTCCAGGACTGTGGCTCTGCTTCTGGGGCTGAGGAGACACAACAATGAACCACAAGCAAAACAGGGCTCCCGGATGGAGTTGAGACGCTATGAGACGAGAAGAATAAACAAGATAATTGCGAGGACAATGTATGTTGAATGGTGAGAAAAAAACAAAGCCTGAAGGGAAAAGATGCATCTGGCCAGAGGATGGTCAGGGAGACTCTCACTGTGCAAAGACCCAGGAGCCAGGTGGAGCTGGAGGCGGGGAAACTTCCCTGGCAGGTTTAGGACCAGCGAGGAGGCTCAGACAGAAGTCCTGCCTCACGTGTGGCCTCACTGCATGTCCCAGCTGCTCTCCCTGCCTGCGCGTCACCTGCAGGCCCACTTCTGCCCCCAGTGCCGACAGAATCTCGCAGCTCCTGAGAAGGGAGCTGGAACCAAGGCAAAGTCTGTGGGTGCTGGCGCTGGGAGAGACCACTCTTGTGCTCCTTTTGGGGCAGCCTCACAGCTAGCTGCAGACTGCTGGGAAAGAGGGCTCTCAGGTTGATCTGACAAAGAGTCCCAGACCACATGGCGTTGCTCAGTGTCAGACCGGCCAAACACCAGCCCCTGCTCGCTGCAGCCTCTTGCAAACATGGATGTTTGCAAGCCAGATCCTTTGGTTTCAACGTTCTGTTTCAGAAGAGCCTCAGACAGAAAAGGTTGTTCTTATTCCCCTCAGAAGTGGGCAGAGAACTGATGCCATATATTCTTTTAAATTACTTTTTCACACAATGACCAGGATGTCTGCATCCAGGTAGATTCCTTAAAATCTCAAGCTGGACACAGGTTCAGCTCTAAATGAGATCTGGGACTGAGCCTGTTAACTTCCACGCTCCCCTCAGTATCTCTGAAGTCTGCCCCCTTCCCTCTATTGTGCAGGGCTTACCACCTCCATCCTTCCTTTGGTGACAAGGCGGCCTCCCGATCGGTTCCCTCTATGTTAACCATGGCCTCTTCCCGCTGCTGCTCTGCCGCAGCCAGGGGGCTTTTCCAGAATGCAGATCTGATTGGACCTCTGCACTCTGGGCTGGCCCCACTCCTGGGACCCAGCAATTTCTGTGGCTCACAAGCTCTGATAGACCTTCATTATGGAGCCGACCGGCATCTCCACACATGGACCCCAAGGGGAGGATCCGTGCACACTGGTGCAGCGGTCTTCATTTGTCAAACCCCCAGCACAAAGCGGGGCAGAAGTCACAGTGTGATGTGTGAGATGGATCCATGCTGATGCTCCGGCTGGGAGGAGGTACAGCAGCCTCCTCTTACAAGGGCTGAGTGGAGTCGGTATTTATACAGATGTGATTAACTGTTTGCTTAGGCACTCTACTACAAACAGGAAATTAATTCTCCATCTTTCAATTCTCATTCTGAGTTTAATTGCAAGCCATATAATTGCTCTACGTCTCTTAAACAACAACAAAAACAACAACTCTGCCATCAGTATGTAAGAGTTGAGTTACAAGCCTCCGGCTGCCTGGTGCCTTGGACGAAGGGGGTGGAGTGACTCCCGCCTCCCCAGATGTACATCCTTCAGGAGGTGGCTTGGTGTCTGTCTTGGGGGAACAGCTAGAACAATTTTTGACACATCCATTTGGTAGGGTAAAATCCCTCAATTATCCGAACTTGGATGCAGGGGAAGCAAGGCCTCTGCATATTTTGGGCATTACAGAGGAACACAAAATACAGACTAGGTTAACAAAACGGTGGTTCAAAGCATGAGCTTTGGAATCAGGGTCAAATCCTTACAAGCTGTGTGATTTTGGGCAGGTTACTTGACCTCTCTGAGCTCCTGCATTCTAATCTGTAACATGCAGAAAACAACAAAGTCAAGGCCATGAAGTAGATGTGACGTACAAATGAAGTAAGATAACAAGGCCTGATCAGAGTAGTTCAGGTGTGGTAAGAACTCTACTCATGTTCACTGATTTGCTATTGTAGTGTTGCTATTTCTGATATGGAGGCACAATCTGTATTGAAAAGCCTAAATATCACAGTAACAAACCTAGCAGCAGCTAGCCTCCTGGCAGGTAATATTTTACCTCTATTTTTGTAAGTGGGGAAACTAAGGCCCAGAGAGATGAAGGAACCAGCCCAGAATTACCCAGCACATACTATACGTTTTGTATGTGAATGCAAAACTGAAATGCAAAATCCCTTCCCCTCCAGTACTGTTTTACTTCCTGATTCTTTCATAAGAAATGATTCATAGCTGATGTTCTTTCAAATCTCTGTTCAACCAACCTCCCTCTCCATATGCAAAGTTCTCATTTTATTATATTAATATTTAATGAATACAAATAAATCATAGAAAAGATACTCCTTAGAAATCTATATATTTAACTTCTAGTAGTACTTTTCTGGTTTTGTTAAGATCACAAGATCAAGTGTTTAGGAATGTGGATGTTATTTATTTATTTTGGGGTGCTGGGGATCGAACTCAGGGCCTTATGCTTGCTAGGCAAGCACTCTACCACTGAGCTAAACCCCCAGGCCCGTGTTATTTATTGTTTAACGTGCATCTTTCTTTCAAACCATAAAGTAACATGTTCAGTGCAAAAAAATTTTGAAAAAAGAAAGGAAAATGGGTAGGAGCCCACAATGATCCACCACCAGGGTGACCACTGCCTTGCACGATCTTGTTTACAGAGTGCCGCTCACGGGGCACATTCCCTGGGCAGTGGGTCTTACCCTGGGACTGTTGGACATGTCCGAATTAGCCATTCAAGACACCCATGGGTGGTATGACACGGTCCTTTGTAGACTGTAATTCCACAGAGTTCCTTCTTCCTTTTGAAAGAAATTACAAAGGAAATTAAAGTCCTAGATGTGCCAAAGAACACCGGGAACACCGGAGTCACAGAGACTAAAATCCAAAAAGCAATTTGCACCCTGCCCCCTTAGACCCGTTAGCCTGTGTCCCCTGAGAAACCCAAACAAGGCTGACAGCCCTGTACCAGACTTCGCTGCCCCGAAGGCTGCTTCCGAGATGGGTCTCTGGCTCCTGAGCACAGCAAGCACCAAGCACACCCCTTCCTGTGTGTGAGGAGCAGCTGAGATGAGGCTGCCAGGGGCTCCCTGCTAACTTACGCTCTGCTTTGGATCTGGTGCCTCCCACAAAGCCTCAAATGCTCCAAGGCAGGGCTTTGGGAAGTGATTAGACTAGGGGGTGCTCTAGCTGGCTTGGTGTGAGGAGGCAGAGTTGGTCCAAAGAGGGATTGCTGGGGCGTGACCTGGAAGGGTCTAACTCCCTCCACCCTCCTTGCTTTCTCTCTCCTTCCTGGCCGCCATGATGTTAGCAGCTTTTTTCCTGTGCTACGCACCTCTGCTATGCTGTTTCTTCCCTGGAGCTGGTGACCACGGATTGTAACCATGAGCCAAAATTAACCTCTCCTCCTTTAAGCTGTGGGTGTCGGGTACTGTGTCCCAGAGACAAGAAAGTCACCCAGGTGCCTCAGTGAGGGATCTGTGCACCGGGATCACATCGAGGGGATCACGCTGGGAGGAAGCAGCCCTGTCTCAGAGACTGTCAGCCTTGATTTAGGGACAGGCGCTGAGGCCGAACAAGGTCAATGGTGCCTTTCATGGCTGAGATCTAAACGTCCCCCCAAAGCCTTGTGTGTTTGGAAGGTGACTGGATCTGGGGGCACTACCCTCTTCAGTGAATCCATCCACTGGTGAGTTCATGGCTTAATGTGCTGTCAGGAGGTGGGTCGCTGGGGTCGTGGCCGGAAGGGTCGATCTCGTCCCTCCTCCTCCCTTGCTCTGCTTCCGGGCTGCCAAGGGCGGAGTAGCTGTCCACGGTCAGGCCCTTTCACTGTGCCATTTCTGCCTCGAAGCCAGTTGACCATGAGCTGAAACCTCTCCTTCCTTAAGCTGTGGGTATGGGGTGCTTTGTCACAGTGATGGGAAGGTGACTAATGGAGCAGATCCACGGCTAAGACTGAAAGGTGCCCCTGTCGCCAGGGAGGCTAGAAATGGGTAGACAGAACTGGTAAGGGAAAGGCACAGGGGGATGGAGGGCAGTGGCAGAGGATGGGGCTTCTCAGGGAGCCTGCTGGAGTCACGGGGGGCAAAGGGCCCAGGGGTGGGGAGAGTAGCACAGGCCTGGCCCCTCCCAGAGGGTCTCTGTACTAATGACAGAGGGAGGCACAAGGTTCCACGGGGGCTCCACAGGAGGCTGGCTTGTCCTCAGCTGAGCCCAGATAAGCCACAACACCTGTACCTCTTTCCAGGGGGAGCGGCCTTCCGTAACAGACAAGGCCATGGGGGCCACTGGAGGGCATCAAATGGGATCACAGAGCTGCCAGCCACACCACCCACTAGTGGGGAGGCTTTGAGTCAATCACCTCGTCCACTGTGGCAGTAAGAAACACCTCTCTCTACCTAAACTTGTTCTGCTTGGCTCCCTGGAATCACAAGACTGGCCTCCCAAACCTGCTTCCTGCAGGAGCATACTGGGTTTGCAGAGCTGGGTGATCTGTCGTGGGGACCAGACGGGATGGAAGAACTCTGTAATAATCCCTGTCACCTTACACTGAGCTGGGTCAGGGTGTAGGACTTACGGACAACCCCCACCGACCTGCTGAGGCCTCTTTCCCCTCCCACGATTAGAAACTCATCCGCCCATCCAACAAGCAGTGACTATCCAACATAACTACTACTAATAATCTTCTCAGCAATGTCAGCAATAACAGTGAACATTTACTGAATGTTTACTGTGTATCAGACGCCCTACTGAGTATGCGTGTATTAGTTCAGTCACTCCACGTAATGGCCCTATCTCTATTTCATAAATGGAGAAATGGAAGACAGAAAGAGGAAGTCATCTGAGTAAGGTCACACAGTCAACTCTATGTGGCAGAGCTGAGATCTGAAACCAGGCACTTGCTTCCAGGGCCCACGTGCTGAAGCTCTGTTGCCTCTATGCACAGGATCTGGGGACACACAGTTGCCTCAAACAAGCATGACCCTGGTTTACGCAGAGTGTACAAATCCACAACTGCTCATTACAGTTAACTGCAGTGATGGAGACTATCCAGGAGGGAGCGTGATGGCCTACCTGGAGTGGGTGACCAGGCAGCTGTGACCTCACAGATGGAGTAGCACCTGCAAAGGCCCTGAAGAAAGAGCTCGGTGTATCTAAGAAAGGAGCCCAGTGGGCTGGACAAGGTGGAGAAGGTCAGGAGGAAATGGGGCTGACAAACAGTGGGAGCTGGGACATACAGAAGAACATGAAGTCCTCAGTAAAGGGTTGGATTTCATGATAAGTACAGCTAAAGAACTCTCAAACTACCATCTTGCAGAGCCCAATCAGGAAAGCCACAGCTATCCCAACCTTGTGACTTTTTCAAGCTTTTTAACCTCTCTGGACCTCAGTACTCTCATCTGTAAAACAGAAACAATAATCAGACCTTCTTTGTAGTGTTGTCGTGTTGGAAAAGTTAGTCACAAATGCAGAAAGCATCTAGGTAGAGAGCTGGCTTCTACGTTACTTGGTGGATGGACTCTGCCTCTCCAAACTCCAAGTCTCCTCCGTGTGCTTGCTGTATTTTGTTGGTTCCCTAGTCTAGCGGGGGAGGGGAGACTGATAAGGGTAGAGCCAAGAAACAGAAGGAAGGGAGGGAAATTAATTTGTGATCAATACCGCTTGTAGCCATTAGGGTGACAGGCACCAGATAAACACATAAATAGAACTGAAGCCCAGTTTCCTCCGCCAGCTGCTGCGCCCTCCCCATTCCACAGTTACGCGGGCGGATGTGTAACCTTTATATAATTAAGCATTCCCTGACATTTTATTTGTGGCTCTTCCTTTTCCTCCCTCCCCCTTTTATTTAGTCTGCTTTCAACTGTGAAGGTCCAGCTGCCGGCTTCACTCGGATGCTCTGACTTACGGTAATTTCGAGTTAAGCTTTATTTTACAGTCTGTGTAAATAACGAGTCAGAGGCAGACTCAATAAAACGCAGCGCTGGCTGGGCCTGAGTTAGGCTGCAGAGCGCAGCGGGCCTCCGAGGGGCTGGTGGTTGGCGCGGACCCTCGGGCAGGGGTGGGGTGGCGCGGGCCACAATGCAGGTGGCCTCCTGAGGAGGAAGCACTGGCGGGCCCAGAGCCAGGGCCTCCTTCCCCACCATGGTCAGTGTGAAGGTTCTGTCCCCCTGTCCAGCTCCTCACCGTGTGCAGTCACTCAGGGGATGTACAGTACATTTCCCCGTCCCCCCGACCTCGGACTTGGCCATGTGACATGCATTGGTCAATGGGACAATAATACGTGACAGTGAGCAGAAGCTTTAAATCACAAGAGATGGTCAAAAACTACAGTGAAGGTCGAAATTAAAAATAAACTTTTAAATGCATTATGGTAAAAGGCACATTGCCATGAATCCCTGTCAAAATACTCCCCCTCACTTTGAACACATTTGCGTCATCGTTCTTGCCACACTCTCAAGCAGTTCTGGAAGTCCCCTTTTGTGGTGCCGGGGATTAAACCCACAGCTTTTCAACCAAGCTGCATCCTGAGCTCTTTGTAAAAATTTTGAGACAGGGTCTCCCTTAGTGGTTAGGACTGGCCTGGAAATTATGATCCTTCTGCCTCAGCCTCCCAGAGTGCTAGGATTACAGGTGCAGGCCACCACTCCAGGCTTCAAGAGTGTCTTTTTGTGGCTGCCTTGATGTCTTGAATCGATTCAAAACATTTATGACCATTTCCATCCAATAAAAACATGATGACGTGTCCGCATCCACCTCATTCACTGGATGTGACATCACGTGACTTCTGGCTCTTCCCCAAAGTCAAAATGACCATGAAAGGTAAATGCTTTGAATCAATTCAGGCCAACCATGGTGGCCGTGACAGCACAACTGAAGACACTCACGAAAGAGGACTTCCAGAACTGCTTCAGAAAGCTGCAAGAACAATAGTGTAAGTGTGTTTGAAGAGAGGAAGAGTATTCTGAGGGGGATTCATGACAAGGTGTCTTTTACTGTAATTGTTAATTTTATTTAAACATTCACTATAATGTCTGAGCACAGCTCATGCTTGTGACCCCTGGGCTTGGGTTTTATGTCCACTTGCAGAATGGAGCCGTGCTGGCCTCCAGGAGTCCGGCCACAGACTAGGCTCGATGCCCATGCTGCATGTTACATATCGCATTTAAAACACCCACCAATGGGAATGTTTCAGTGGATAGTCACAATGCCTGACGGGATAGATCTTGTCCCTGTTTTTCAGATGAGACAGCTGGGGTTTGGGGAGGTGCCTTCCTTGGTTCTCAGCCCTCCTGTGTATGCTGTGAGCCCATTCCATGTTCTCCCTCCCACACCGCCTCCATTCCCTTGACCACTGCTGGTCCAACATGGATGGTGCCTCTAAATTGCTCAAACCTGTGACAGTTAAGGTGGCGTGAACTTGATTGGCTTTGGGATCCTCCCAGAGGACTAGTGGAGCACACAGCTGGATGTGTCTGGGTAGATCGCAGTGGCCTGGTCTCGGGGTCTGTATCAGTCCCTTGCCCTTTCCCCTCTGGCACTGTTCCTCTGCACTGCTTCCCAGTCACCATGATCTTTGCTCTACCATGCCCTCCACCATGATGTTTCTGCCTTGGAGCTGGCTGACCATGGACCGAGTCCCCTTAAAACATGAGCCAAACTAAACCTCTTCTTTAAATTGCAGGTGTCAGATATTGTGTCCCAGTAACAGGAAAGCTGACTAATACAAGCCTCACCCCTAGCTCCCTCTCTTGGGCACACAGTACAGTCTTTACTTGTCTTTTTCTGTTTGTTTGCTTGGTCGCCAACTCAAACATTAAGATGCTGGCAAGCAGGGCGGGTGCCTTTAAATGGCAGTAGTTAAGAGCTTGGATGCTGAGGTCACATAGTTGGGTTCCAACCCTGGGTCTGCCATTTGGTGGCAGAGACTCATTCTCTTCCCCTGTACGATGGGGATCACAGTAAAAGGATGACTTCCTCAAAGGGTTTCAATGTGGATAAAACACTAATGACAGCGCTCAGCACACAGTGAGAGCTCAGTCATCTCTACGGTGGCTCAGACTCCCATCCATCTGCAGGTGGCAGGCTCTGCATTCAGGAGCAGCATGGTTCTGGGGCTTTGCACCAGGCTCCAGGTGGATGGAGGTGAACTCCTGTTCATACATACCTCGAATGAAGCACAGAAGCTAAGTGTTCCATGTGTAAATCACCTCAGAGACCCCCTCAAAAGCTCTCTTTGTTTATAAAAAGTGCTGCCCTGCCTGAGCACTTCCTGACACCACCTCTCCACAATTCCACGAGAACTAACTTTTTGGCCAAATGATAATTTAATAAACCTGTTGTACCATCTCCCGGGTGCTATTGATCTGCCCTGCACCCCACAGACCACAGGCTCCTCCAGCCAGCCCCCTTTCTGGGACAGATTTGATGCTCCGATGTGCACTCTTATGTGATGGCTTTTCCTTTCTCTCTTCCCATGGACTGCTTCACAACCTGTAACTTTCTAAGCTTTGTGCTTCTTCATTCATATTCCAGCCTCGACGCTGCACTACAGTGCCCCCCCCACCCCACTGTGTTACCCAGCTCCTCTCCCCCAGCAACCCGCAGGCTCAGGCCATCACTCTCACTTACGCAAACTCTATCTGTGGATTTCAGTCCTCTAATTTGCTCCCATAAATCAATCCTCCCTTCCCCTGGCCACTGTTGCTCTGTCTGGATTGCTTCTCTGGTCGTTTATTCATTTCATTCAATTGTGTATGCAACAAACGGTTACTGAGTGCCAATTCCATGCTGGGTACTAGGGATACAAAGAACCAGAGAGGCAGTGTCCTAATTCAAGCTGCTGCAACAAAAATACCATAAACTAAGGGGCTTCTGAACAACAGTGATTGTCCAAGATGGACGCCAGGGAGTCTACAACGAAGATGCTGCTGGGCTCAGGGTCAGGGAACTAAGCCTGTCCATGCAGGCTCCACCTTCCTGACTTAATCATCTCCAAAAGACCCCTCCTAATCTAATCACACTAGGGGTTATGATTTCAACATATGAATTTGATAAGACATGAACACTCAGACCATGGGAGGCAGCTTAGCTTCAACGCTGAAAGCACGGACTGGTATTTAGAGCTGCTCAACAGACTGGGTTCAAATCCAGCCTCTTCACCTATTACCTGAGTGACTTAGGGCAAATTAACATCTCTGGACTTCATTTTCCTCATCAGTCAATTCGGGTCATCATTACTGGTTCAAGAGGTTCTTGTAAGGTTTACAGTGGTACATTCAAAGTATTCAGGAAAGTCCCGAGCACATGGTGAACTCTCACAAGATGGTTTTCAATCAGGGCCACCATTCCGCCCTTCAACACCCACTGTGGAGTAAAAACTGTCATTATTCTGGTGAAGGAGGTTGCCACTGACTCTCCAGAGAACAGGCACACGGGTATGATGGGTCAACCAATGAGGAAGGGATCGGATCACTGCAGAGAAGGATGTTTGCTTTATCATCACAAATGCCTTGGCTTCCTTCATATTTGTTCTTGACTTAACCTAACTGAATATAAATCCCCAGAAGGGAGAGACTGTCACACGCCTCTTGTGTATTTGTCTCCAGACCAGAAATATAGCTGAAGCAGTCTGTGTAGCGTATTTATTAAAGACAAAGAAGACAAGGTGCCAAAACAAGACAGGGAGGGAGGAAAAGTGTTTTCAACAAAGGCACAGAGACAACTCTGTATCTACAGGCAGAGACATGGACTCCTTGCTCACAATGGATGAGAGACCTAAATGTAAGCACTAAAATGAAAAGATGCTTAAGAGAAAGCAGGAGTAAGTCTGTGCCAGCTTAGATTAAGCAATAGTTTATTAGCTATGACATCAAAAGCATAAACAACAAAAGAAGAAATAAAATTTCATCAAAATTAAACTTCTGTGCTGTAAGTAATAACTGTCAAGAAAATGAAAAGACAACTCCCAGGGTGGGAGAAGATATTTGGGAACTGCATCTCTGATAAAGGACTTGTCTGAAGAATATATAAAGAACCCTTACAACTGAACAATAAAAAAGACAACCTAATTCAAAAACGGGCAAAGGATTTGAATAGATATTACTCAAAAGAAAATATGCAAATGGGCAATAAGCATGAAAAGATGCTCAGTATCATTAGTCACTAAGAATTACATCAAAATTACAGTGAGATACTATTTCACACCACTAGGATGGCTACATTAAAAAACAACAGACTTAGGTAATGAGTGTTGGTGAGGATATGGCTGCTGGTGTAGGAATGTAAAATGATCTAGCCACTTTGGAAAACCATCTGGAAGTTCCTTAAAAGAAAAGTTAAACACAGAGTCACTGTTTGAACCAGCAACTCTAGGAATCTACTTGTGGTGGACTGATATGGTCAACTTGAGCAGGAACATGCAGCTGGACTGAGTTGGTGTGATTTTGGGCAAGGAGGATCCACCTGAGGATTGTTGCTGAGATGACGTAAAGGAGAATGTGAGCAGAAGATAGTTGCCGGCTTTTCCCAGGAGAAGCTCTGTTGTGGCTGGTTCTCCCGAAGGGGACTCGGCTGTTCTCATAGCAGAAGGAGCTCGGGGCCTTGCTGTCCTCGAGGATGGCTGCTTTGCTTCCGGGGCGCTCTAGATACTCATCTCCTCTGTGAGTGTGGCACCCTGACTCCAGCCTTTTAGTGCAGACAGGAGAGTACATGGGGACACTGCTGTGGCCTCCCAGCCCTTAACCAAGGATCTCTTGGGTCTCCAGTGCGTAGACAGACATTTGGCACTCTTCCTGCATGTGGCTTATGTGTGAATGTTGTAACTTGTAAATGTCCTGTATTAAATCTGCTCTCTTGCAAACCATTGACTCTAGAAAGGTAACTAATACACTACTCGAGAGAGAAATGAACACATTACCACCCACCCATACAAAAGCTTGTACACAAATGTTCACTGCAGCATTACTTATAAGGCTAAAAAGTGTAACTCAAATGTTCATCAACTGAGATACAGACAAAATGTGGTGTGTTCATACTATGGAATATTACTAGGCAATAAAGAGAAAGAACAGATACCTTCTATGGCTTGGATGAACCTTGAGAGTACTACGCCAAGGGGAAGCAGGCAGTCACAGAAGACCACATGTTGTGTGACAGTGTTTCTAGGTAATGTCAAGCACTGGCAAATCTACTGCCTTCAACAGAAGATTGACTGCTGGTTTTCTAGGGTGAAGATAGGATGTAGGATATTATGGGAAGTGGCTACTCATAAGGGTGAGGACTCTGGAATGATAAAATGCCCTAAAACTAGACAGTGGTAAGGCGAGTCTAACTACATGAAAATACTAAGAAACATTGAAACGAGTACTGTAAGTGTTTGAATGAACTGTATGGTATATATCTCAATAAGGCTGTTTATAAAACCAAAACAAAGCAATATAGGTATTGGCCGACACCTAGTTCTATGGTGATTCTCAGGCCAGAATTCTGCCAGTTTGGTGCCTCCACTAGTCAGAAAATAAGCGCCCCCCCATCTTCTTCTGCGTCTGCTACTTGCAGATGTGTGTATCAAACATTACAGTGCACCACGTGCCAATACCATACACAATGCTATGCAGACTCACACTCTAGTTACTAAGCCTTATGTGATTTTCTTCCTCTCACATGAAGCTGGATGGAAAGAAGACTGAGGGTTCCCATTCCAATTTGCTATTTTCAAGCTGTATGACTTAGAGCCAATCCATCACCTTTCTGGGCTTCCATTTTCTTCTCTATAAAACGAAAGCCTTGGGTATACTATCCCTCACCCACAGTGCTACAGGTATTTTGGGAGTGACGATTCATCGATTCATTGCTTTGCAGGACTAACCCAACAAAGGAAGCTGTTAAATGTGACCTCACCCAATAAATTCCAATCATATCTCTACCTATACCACAGCATTTTGAAACTCAGCAACAACACTGCCAAATGCCCCATATTTCAATCCCCCCGCCCATATTTCTCTCACTGCTGGTTAAGGATCATTACAACTAGATATTCTCTGCGGTGATTCTGCTGGCCCCAGACACTCCTTGCAGCTGCCCATATGGTCTTCTCCTTTAATTATTCCTTCCTGCATAAACTCTGATCACCCTTATGTTCACGTTCTGGATTTGAATGAATATCATACAGAATCAAATGGACTTTACTACTAGATCAAGAGCTGAAGGTTTGACAAAGCACACAGTCCATTCTCAAAGCATTCATGCTAACAAGAACACTGTTCCTGAATTGCAGCACAGCCAATGTGCAGCCCCAGTCCCACGGCCACCATGGCTGCCTTGGCCCCCGCCCGGTGCTACCTGCATACCACCAGGCTGGGCAGGAACTAGGGACTTGGGCCTCTGCTCATTCAGTTCCAGCCCAGCTGGGGCATCCAATGCTTTGGGGTTGTTCTGTTTGAATAACTTTGAAAATTCATGGTATGGTTCAAACTCAAACGACTTTAATGAAATCCAGTAAGTAACTATGGTGGAAGCACCAAGATTAGTTTAGAATTCAGCAAATTACTTTAGTTCCTTCTGGTCTTTGCCTAGTGTTTCAGTTCATATCCCAGCTTTAAATATAGTATGTATTAAATATGATGTGAAGTCATATTTTAGCACCTTCCAACTGTGAGAGTTTTGCAATTCTAATAGAAAACACGCCATAAATTAGTCAGAGGTGACTTGTCTTTTCCAAATGTCTCAAAGTGTGATTATCTAGGATGGAACGGCAATTCCAGAGACTTTTTTCTTCCTTTCCTTCTAGCTCCTACTTCATAGCTGTTCTTCTAAAAGATCAGTCTCTAAATGACAAGTCAAGTCTTTATTCTTCCTAACAAAGTAATTTCCTCCAAACTACTCAAGATTTACATTTGGCTTTTGTTATGGTTTAGACCTACAGTGTCCTCCAAAAGCCTCATGTGTTCAGAGGCTGGGCTTGTGGCAGGTGACTGGATCTTAGGGGTGCTATATGTAGGCACGGCACCTACACTTATGAGTACCTGCTAAGTGCCCTACAGCCTTCCATTACTTTTCCTCCCAGCAATCCCAGAAGCAGACCTGGTTGCCTTTGCATTGAAGAGGCTCTGAGTAGTTAAGTAACTATCTTAAAGACACAGAGCTACTAACCTGTAGAGTTGCCATCTGACTCCATCCAGAGCCCAAACTCTTTATATAGTATATCATAAATATGCTAACAGAGTTGCTAAAATGAAAGAGAAGTCTTGTCAGATTACCTTGCTCTTAAACTGCACAGCTAAAGCCTGATGGATTTTTTCTTCTAACTTTCTTGCATGTAACCTTCTTTTCTGTATCCTCCACACCTGGCATGCGGCTGGCATGGAGAGAACAGAGCTCTCTCGAGTTTCAGCCCATGCTAAGGAAGCAGAGTCAGGGCCTTGGACTCAGCCTCTGATGGAAGCAGGGTAGCAGCCTTGTCAATCACACTTGAAGTGAAAGGGGACCAGGCATCATTTAGGGGATGTCAG
Organism: Hystrix cristata; assembly: GCA_004026905.1. NCBI lineage: Eukaryota > Metazoa > Chordata > Mammalia > Rodentia > Hystricidae > Hystrix > Hystrix cristata. Next base: position 42,295 of record PVJO010000485.1, on the reverse strand, counting down.
TGTGGGGTGATCAGAATATTTTTGTGTGATAGCCCAGGACACACCAGGGCCCAGGGGTTGGCAGCCCTTCTGGCCCATACGTGGAACCCCAGTGGTCATCTTTAAGAGAGCTCAGCAACATGGGGCCACGGGAAAGTTCTCTTGGGAAATGAGGAACCTAGTGAAAGGCTGGAGGTGCCTCTGCAGAAGTGAGATGGGGGAGTGGAGCTACTTATCTCCTTACCAAGGGTTGAACATGAATGCAGGGAGATGCCTGTGGATGGACTGCAGTTCCAATGAGCTACTACTGCACAACAAAGTATCTTGTCCCTCCCAAGTGCAATGGCTTAAGACAATGACGTGTTAGTCTCTCTCACTGTTTCTACTGTTTAAACATTCTAGAAAGGAGTGGCAGTTTGGTTTGGGGACTCATAAATTGTTGAACTCAGACAGTGGTTGAAATGGCCAAGGGTCATCGCACGCACTGCTCCATGATCTCTTTGTGTAACTAGTTTGGGCTTCGTTGCAAGATGGCAGCCATGGGGCACCATGTTTACCTGGTAGCTGAGGCTCTGAAGAGGGGCTGTCCCAGAAAGCAATGAAGAAGCTGTGTATTCTTTTATATCCTGGATGTAGAACCCACTTTGCCACATTCTATTGGTCCAAAATCACAAAAGCTGGGCCAGTTTCCAGGAAAGGGGTCATAGGCACGACCTCTCAAAGGGAGGCGTGACAAAAAATCTGTGGACATACTTTAAGACTTCCACATTTAGGCTGGGAGAGAGACAGAAGTCACAGGACTGTAGACAGGGAGGGGCAAATACAAGGAAAAAGGGGGCTATTGTCTCTTCCCCCCAAACAACATATTTCCAGAAGGGAAGCAAGCAGACACTGGCAGACCAAAGTGAGTTTGAGGGCAAATCTGTGAAAGGTTTCTGAACCATGCGGGAAAGTGGCTGCTAGTGAGAGCAGAGCACCCGTCCTTGGAGATTTCCTTCCGATGTAAAGTGACCCAAACTGGAGGCTGACTGACCTCTCTGAGAAAAGGTAAAGCCAGAGTCAGGTTCCTGTCATCTGGAAGAATAACTGTAACCTTGGTCACACTCTGACATCAGGATAAAAGCTTGATTCACCCAGGGTCACAAGAGCTTTATGACAAAGGAGCACATAAAGGAAGAAACCAATAACAAGAAGCTTCTTCAACTTGACAGTTGGGGTGAGAGAGGGGGACAGCTAACACTAGATGCACCCTTGGCACCGACAGCAGGTTTCTCCCTGTTGGTGCTGCAGAGTGTTCAGCTCTGTGAGAGCCCTTGAAGGCAAAGCGCACACCAAGTGTTCTCTCTCAAGCTGTGTAAATCAATGCCACTCAGTGTAGTGACAATTCCTCTAGAAGTCTGTGGCATGTTATTGACATAAAGTAACCTTGTAACTGTTGGCTCAATTCAAAAAGAACTGTGGCAGAGACTGGAGCTAATTAATTCCCAGTATCCATTCCTTCTTCCTTTCTGCCTTTTTGTAATACAAACTCTTGACTTCAGGCTGGACAGGGAAGAACTCACTACAAGAAAAAAGAACATTTCTCAGACTCCCTTGCAGCTAGGTGTGGGCATGTGATTAAGTTCAGGTCACTTGACTGTGAGCAAAAGTGGCACATACAACTTCTGGGTCACCTCCTTCAAGATGGAGCTGCCCATCCTGGTCTTGCACTTCTTCATTTCTTTGTAAGGTCTAGAAAATAGTTAATACTGGAACATCTCTGGAAACCCTGGTGAGGGTACAGCTCCCCGCTGGCCTAGATTGCTCATCTCTGGAGTATTCCATGTGAAAACATTAGTTTAAGTTAAGGCACTTGTTTAATCTATAACCTTCATCTTATTCTAACTAGTCTGTGATGAGCTCCCTTTGTTACAGCAGCTAAACCTGTATGCTTACTAATATGAGTCCTTATACCACTCTAAGTCTTTCAAATTAAGAAACTAATGTTACAATCATAGAAGCCCTAGAAACACACCCTACATGTACCCCCCAAAATTTGTACAGATATGCCTTTCTGCCTTTCTCCTATCTTCCTAATCCCTCCTATGTGCCTGAAGTATGGAATATACAGAGTCTGCCAAGAAGATGTATACACATTTCAGGAAAAGAAAAACTTGTATAAATATTTTAATACACACCAGACACTGACTCCTGGTAAACTGACTGCTTTGTCCATGTGCATGCTAGAATTTTCATGATGTTTCAATAAATTTAGTATTAAGATACTTACACAAGTTTTTCTGTTCCTGAAGTGTGCATACATATTTTTGGTGGACTCTGCAGGTCTCCTATGATTCTACAAATACTTGACATGGACTACTTTATAACAGCTTGCAATGCACTCAACTCAGTTCAAGTGAAAGAAAAGGTTTCTTCTAGAACACAGAGGCCACAGAGGCCTCACTGAAAAGCAGAAATTATGGGTATTTTAGAGGTGTGTAGAGGTTTCAGTCCATAGTCAGCTGGCTCCGAAGCAAGATGGCATGGCACAAGGGCAAGCAGCAGAGAAACGGTCCACGGCAGGGCATACAGGAAACAGAAAGCAGGGAGCCTACCTTCTTTCTGTCCCTTTATATTCCATCCAGGCTACAAGCCTATTGGTTAGTGCCACCCACACCTAGGGAGGGGCTTCCCTCTTCAAGAAATCCATTCAGCCATGCCCAGAACTATGCTAATCCAGTTAGAGAATTAATCCAGTTACCACACAACCTTAATCCATATTCATGCACATGAGATTCAGCCACCTCTGAAAAGCCCCACCCGTGAGCTCATGAGGCTTTGAGGGAACATCTAGATGCAAGTCATAACAGTGGGCCTCCTGGAAATTAGGGCTGGTTCTTGGGAAGCCATCCAGGACCAAAGCAAATACTGTCTACATCTCTCTCTAGTGAGAGGAAGGGCTGGGCCGACACCTCTGGCCTTTCAGATAACATCCCCGCTACATACATCAGCACTGTCTACTGTGGATTCTAGCTTTCCCAACTGTGGCTTCCACATGGCTGGGTCCCAATCCTGCATAAAGTTTTACACAGCCTCCTAAGGTTGCTTCAACCCTGAGTGCCTTTAAGAAAACATTCTGATTTGATGCTGGTCAGCCCGTGAACTGACTGGCCTGGGGTCTGGTACTCAGCCTTTATTTGGTCAACAAGGAGGTGGTGGGAGACATCCTGGAGAGTGGAGGGCTACCCCTTCCAAAGATCATGAGTGAAAACATGGCTTGGAAGTTCCTGAGGATGGGGCAGCTAATACAACATAGCTAATGTATCCTGGCACCCAGGATATACGGGGCATTCATGCATACTTTCAAACACAGGCTTTGTTTGATATTTCTTGAGCAAGTAGTGGTCAAAGTGGGTGACTGAATATTCTTGGTTTTCTCTTTCAACTTAAAAATGAGCTGTCAAAGAAATGAGCAACACCTAGGAATTCTCTGGATTTCTCAGCACCTCACAAAGTGCTCTACAAAAAGAAGACTTCGATAAAAGCTGAGCTACCGAACTTGAGCAGCACACAGATTATGAAGGGCAGAAGATCTCAAGGAAGAGAATTCAAGGAAGAACAGTCTGGAGAAGTGTTATTTTGTGGTGTCGCACAAGGGGAACCGAAGATCAACCAGACCGATAGCCTGTTGGGTTTCCAGAGGGAAACAAGGAGGGAATAGGACAGAGCTTTGTGGAGCCTTGTGGGGATGTGGGGAGACGGTTATGTCTTTTCTCCTGATCTCTCTCTCTGGCTCCCACTGGTGCTTGCAGGGAGAGTTCGCCCCAGCCAGCCTCAGTGCAACCTAACAGTGTCATGTCTTCTTGCCCTGCACAAGCACACTTTGCTCTGGTCACACAGCAGCTCTGCCTTTGAATACTCCCTCTGAGTAGATGCTCAGGTCCACACTTGCCCCTGAGTCCATTTTTATTTATCCTTAATGACTGGGCAGCAATTTCATTTCTCTGAAGCCTTGCCATGCCCCCTAGGAAAAGCCACCATTCCTTGCATGTCCCATGCTCCCACAGCACGCTGCTTGCTCCTCTATTACAGCACCCATCACACTTCAGAGTAATTATCAGTAGAGTTTTAGGTTTCTAGAGTGAGCAACTTTGATCTGATCTGGCTTTGTATTTCCTCCAGTACCTGGGTGGGGCTGAGCAATAGCAGACAGCCTGCAAATGGCATGGACAGGAATGAATATTAGTAGAGTTGAGAGAAAAAGCGGTCAGTCTCTGAATGGACGCATCATCAAGCAACACAACACAGCAGCTCCAGGCTCTGAAAAGTCACGGAGCAGACTTGGAGAGAGACAGGAAACTCCACACCTGATCCCACTTTCCTGAAACATGGTCCTTCTGCTCAGGAGTAGAAACCTGGGGCAGGTGTCCAGGCTGGACTCTGCCATTGTCCAGGGGAGGTGGGGACCAGGAGAGGGGAGAGAAAGCAGGAGTGAGCAAGACGGGGACCGGAGAAGCTAAAAAAACACACACACACAAAAAAAAGCCAGCTTTGCGGGTTACCAAGGTGGTTAGGAGACTGGGAAGCAATTACTGCCGTGACTGTAGAATCACTCTGATTTCCTTCTAAATAAGGGGCGTTTCAGAAATCTTCACACTCCTGCTGCAGTGGTTAAAGAGAAGGAAGCTTCAGGATGCAAACACTCAATTACTGAGGAGAAACCCCACGGGTGCAAAAGGCAGCAATCAACCTCTCCCAACCTCCTTCTGTTCCTTCCCATGGAGTCAGCAGTTCGTTCTTCCCCAGCCCAGTTGGGCCTTCAAATTCTTAAATTAAAAGGAGAAAAAAGGCTTCCCCGTCCGTCCTGTTAAATGGGCCTCCAGCAGTTTTATTCTAAGTGCAGCTAGATGAATTCTTCCAGGCGATGCTTCTTTCCTGTGGCCCCTCTAACATCACTGGGTGTCTACAAGTCTGGTGGTAAGAATTAACCACGCATCAAATTCCAGGTTGTGACTTTTTTTTTTTTGACTCCCTCAACCGATTACTTCTTTTCCCTAAAGCTCTTTTCCATCTGTATTTGAAAATCCAAACTAAAAACTAGCACTTCTCTCATCCCACACCCTCCATGATTTTTCTAGAAATTATCTTCAGCTGCTCAGTCACTTGGATCTGTTTGGCAACAGAAATCAAAGGTCTCTTCCAAAAGCATAAGCTCTTTTTATTCTCAATTACGCAGGCTAGTGGGGGGCTTAGAGCAGCAGAGCAAAAAGCAAGCACGACTGGAAGATAATTCAGCATATCCTCCGGCTCTACACAATTAGTGTCCCCACGGTGATGTGCACGGGCTATTTCCATCCCTTGCTGCCCTCTTCCAGTTTGGCATCAAATCTTGGCATTTCTAGCCTCTCATATCTCCCGAAGCTTTGCCTCAGGCTACTGCCCCGTTACTCCCTTCCTGTGCCTTGTGTGTGACCTCCCACTGTCCACGGGAGAAAGTTTCACGTCCTTCCTTGGTTTCCGGGCCACCAACCCACAGATGAGCCACTGCGCACCACTCCAGCTTCCTTGCAGACTACTCTTTCCTGTCCATGACTAAGCTTCTCTCTTTGGTCAAACTCTACTCAGGCTCTTCTGAACTCTCTGACACTGGGCTTCTGCATTCCACTCTGCAATGTCTGATTCCAGCAAGAATCCTGCTAGGTCAGTTTAGCAGGAATTGGGTGTCTCACTGGGCTCCTTATGCTCCACCATCTTGCAAGTGATGTCTGATCACCTTGGCCTCCTTCAGCAAGAATCCTGGTAGGTAGGTTTAGTCAGACTCCCCTTAGCCCTGATGCTTCTTTACTTATTTGCATCCACTGAGCCCAAGCCTGCTCCTTGGCTATAAATTCCTCCTTTTCCTTGTATTTTAATTGGAGCCAGTTCTTTATGGTTGCCTCTCGGGATCCTCAGGTTCTGTATCCATGGATTCCATTAAGCACAGGTTAAAAATATTCCAAAACAATTACATCTGTACTGAACATATACAGACGTTTGTTTCTTGTTGCTGTTCCCTAAACAATACAGTACAGTGTAGAACAACTATTTACACTGCATTCATACTGTATCAGGCACAATAAGTAATCTATGGACGGTTTAAAGTATATGGGAGGATGTGCATAACTTATACGCAAGTATTACACCATCTTATATAGAGGATCGAGCATCTGGGAATGGCTGTATCCTTGGGGGGTGCTGGAACTAGTCCACCACAGAATCAGAGTGGTGGCTACACTAAGGTCTCTCTTTTAGCTTTTCTAAACGAAACCTGTGGTTACACCCTCCTGCTCTGGATTTCCACATGCGCCACAGGGCAGCCACATGAATGTCTGCTCCTCAAATGTACCCTGCTGTTTCTCTCACCTCTGGAGCGGCTCACTTGCCAGCCCCTCCACCCGGGAGGACCCTCCTCCCCACCATCTCCTCTCTGTCCTGCTAACTCCTCCCCATCCTTCCGGATTCAAGGGCAGCATTGCTTTGTCCAGAAGACCAGGACCCCCTGCAGATGGCCCTGATGTTCCCGTCCAGAGCACGCTGCCTGTGCTCTGTGACCACTCCTGCTCCCAGCCACCCACGCAGCGCCCGTCTTTCTTCCTAAGGCGCACAAGTTCCATCAGCGCAGAGACCGCACTTGACTCGTCCTCTATCATCACTCTTCAATTCTAAGATGCACGTTCTGCCACATTTGAACATTTGAAATTGAGATGCATCTTAGAATCAATAGTGCATTGTAATTTAATGGTCAGTGGTTTTTGTCTTTCAATGAAACATAAAATAAGAATGGATCTTACACTCAGCAACTTTTCTTTTAACTCTTAAAAAAATTTTATTGATCTTTTTGCCATACCCAATTTATTCAAATTGCATTTATTTGAAGTGGTAAGGTCACAGCTAGAGAATAGGTCACCCTGGAACAAATCTATTTAAAAAATTCTTGATAGCATCTTAAGATTTAACAAAATTTAGAAAACTTGACGTGTCCCTGTGTCTCTTGGGAATAATGCCAGCATACAGCAGAAATCAATGAATATCTATTGCATACATGCAGTCACACAGACATTTCTTGAGGATAAAACATCAGTTAGTTATGCTTCATAACAAACATACCCTAAGATCTCAGCAAAGTTGTATTTTTTTCTCCTGGGCCTACAGGTTGGCTATAGCGCTAATGGCCTTTATGGGGACTGATCCCAGGCCATGAGGTGGGTTCAGATCTGTTCACATGCCACCATATCCTCCTGGGATCGATGGTTCCTCAGGGTGAGTTCTTCTCTTGGCAGGTCACTGACACAAGAGAGACCAGGCCCACGGGTGCAAGCACATTTCATCCTTTGGTCCCATTATGCCTGGGCATATTCTGTTGCTTAAAGCAAATCCAGGATTCACAGAGTAGGGACATTTCCTCTGGCCACTCTGTCAGGCCACAGGGTGAAGGACAGAGTGAAGAACTGAGAATGAGAATCTAGTCCATCACACATCCATGTGGAAGAGGTAGAGTGTAGCACAAGGTAAGAGGCTCACAATTCCACATTTCAGTGGATTTCAGCCAAAAGTAAGGGACAATTCTCTCAATGAACCACATACAACATGTCCCTGATGGCATGGGCGAAGTGCACAGAACCTGCAGAGTTAGCACCAGGGGCCTAACTGGATTGGTGACCTCTTTTTCAACAGCCAGGAAAACCCTTCTCCTTGCTTCCATGCACTTAAGCCCAGGCACCGGCAATACACCCTGGTGGTCACAGTGGTCATTCAGGTTGGCCGGGCCATTAGAATTGGAGCATGAACCCAAGTCCAGGGTTAAAGGTACCTGGGAAGCAGATGTAGAGATGTTGCAGGGCTGAGGTGTAGACAGTGACTCAGTTCCAGGGCTGAGGTGTAGACAGAGTCAAAAAGGCCCAGACACCAAGTATAGAAATGAACACTTTAAAATACAGGCTCGATGGGGTCCATGCGCCCATCTGGCAGCCCCTACCCAGCAGGCAGCCCAGAACGTTTTCCCAGCAGGAGTCGTCTCAACATTTCTCAAAGCGCACTGAGCCCTCCACGTCTTGCTTGGGTTTTCTTTTCACTTTGTTTTTGCATTTTGATCACTCTCTGCACTTGTCCATCTCTGCTCCGACTTCTGTTGTTGACTGAGGGCGTGGCTGTGTCCTGTGTGAGTGTCACTTCAGGAGGGCTGTATTACTTTACCAGGGCTGCCGTAACAGAGGACCACAGACTGGGCGGGGCTTTCATTTTTATTTTTATTTTATTTTTATTTTGCAACACTGGTGATTGAACCCAGGCCCACCACACTAAGCTATCTCCCCACTCCCTTTTATTTTGGATTTTAAGATAGGTTCTTGCTAAACTTGTCCAGGCTGGTTTAAACTTACTCTTCCTGTTTTAGCCTCCCAGAGTGCTGGGATTACAGGTGTGCACCATGTCCCCATGATCCAATCACCTTCCAGAGTCCCACCTCTGAACATGTGAGACTTTGGGGGGACATTCTAGCAACAAACCATAACAGTGTTCTTTATCACCCTGGATGCTGGCATCTGGGATCACTAACCTGGCCTGGAGCTCCAGGAGGCTGGCCCAACTCTTGGTGCTAGAGCTGAAGAAAGGGGTACGAAAAAGGGTTCCTTTTAGTTCAAAAGAATGATGTGTTGTCCAGCTTCCTGCCTCCCAGGGGACACTAGCTAGCTGGGCTCGTCTCAAGGAGAGTTTTGCCAGTTGGCTGCACTGTCCTTATCTTGCTTGCTGTGTCCTGGTGATAAGGCTTCAGGAGGATTTGGAAGGCTGGCTGTGAGGTTTGGCACCTCCCCAGAAAGCTAATAGTGACAGCTTTGTCTTGTCAGGGGTTGTGTGTGTGTGTGCGCGCGCGTGCGCACACATGAGTACGTACGGCCCTCAAATTGGGTGCTTTTGTCAGTGGGTAGGTAATAGGAGGGTAGTGGGGTAACTTCTATATGCTAGGCCCTGTGGTACATGCAGGGGTCTTGGTCTCTTGTTGAATTATGTTCATTCCCCAACTCAAAATTCATATGTTGAAGTCCTACCTGACCCAGGACCTCAGAATGTGGCCTCATTTAGAAATAGGGTCACTGCAGATGTAACTAATTAGTTAAGATGAGATCCTCCTGGAGTGGGGCACCCTCTAATCTAATCTGACTGGTGTCCTTATACAAAGCAAAATTTGGATGCAGACATGGACACAGAGAGACTGGCATGTTAACATGAGGGTAAAAATTGGGACATCACTTACACCACAGAAGGCCACAAGAAGCCAGGAGAGATTGCCCTTCACAACCCTTAGGAGGAACCAGCTCTGTCTGCAGGCACCATGATCTTGGACTCCCAGCTCCACGACTGTGCATGATAGTGTTTCTATTGTTTAAGCCCCCAGTCACCAGGTCTGGTGGTGCACACCATGCAGCTGCTGCTTGGGCTACTGTCAGGGCTGTCACTCAGCTGCTGGCCATAAGGGCTTCTGCAGAGGACAGCAGGTGCCAGGGCAGCTGGCTCCCATTAGAGACAGCAGGAGCCCACCAGAGTGTAAGGAGATGGGGGCGTGTGAGCTGATAGTTTATGGGCCCTGGGGACATTTGGGTATGGAAGGCACAAAGCTGGGATTCTAAGGAAGTCTGCTCCAAGTAAGTGTCTGTCTAGAGTTGGGCTCCACATGTGTTCATCCAACTTTTTCTATAAACTTCCTATTTTGATAGTGAATTAAGGAAAAAGAAAGAGGCAGAATTTAGGCACACTAAGTGCAACCATCCTATAAGAGCGACTAGCTCTCAAGGGCAAAGGAAAATCTGCCTCAACAAAACACTCAAATAGGCTCGGGAAGAGTGTGTTGCCCAAGCCATCAGCATCCCTCACCTTCACGTCTTAGACTTGGCAGCCCTTTCGCTAAGCATCTTGGGGCACCACGAGTGAATCTAAGACACATCAACACATCAGAAACCACATAAGAAACAATATCTATATAAAAAGTCCTCAGTTCCTCCTCTCCATGCTAATATTTACCTGACCTTGTGATTGTCGGTCCCCGCTTGCTATCTGTCTCTGGTTATACTTCGACATATGTTCAGGTTTATAAAAATCTGACTCTGTGTAAAGGTTCACAACACCCAGAAGTTCAGAATCTCCTAAGTGAGTGGCAGGATTAAAAAGTTCTCTAAGGTTAGAACAGAACAGTGGTCCTCCGACTTCAGTGTACAGCAGAATCTCTGGCGTTCATCAAATAAAACAGAGATGGCCGGGCCCAGGCTCAAAGCTGACTCAGTGGGTCTGGCATGGGCCTCCAGCATGGGCATTCATTCATTTTTAATGACATAATAAACCCCAACCAAATCAGAAGCTAGGACCTTGAAAATAACCTGCATTTACCTCCATGGGACGTATCCCACATAGCCTACCTCCCAACCTACAAGTGTCCAGTTAACCATCATTTCTTGTTTCTCTGTTTTGTTTTATTAAATATATAAACTGTGCCACGATCACAGAGCAGAATACTGAGCAACAGTCAAAACAAATAAACTCTACCGACAAGCAGTAACACGGGGAAATCACAGTCATATAATATTATTAAGGGATAGAAGTAAAGATTACATACATATAATGCCAGTTTATGACATTAATAATATCTGCTCTTTAGAAGGCCTTAAAATAGGCACACATTTTAAAACCTGTGTATTTCTTCCTAATCTTTGAAGAAATACGTGTTTATTACACAAGAGTCAGTGAGCAAAGAAAGGTACCTATCGGGTCAGACTTAGCAGGGAAGACTCTACCCCATGAGGCCTCCCCAAGAAACCTATCCCTCCATCCTCTAGGCGCCTCCTCCAGCTTCCATAAAGTAGCGCTAACATCAAGAGCTTATTAGGTGCCGGGTATCCATGAAGAAGAAACAAAGTAGTAAACACAAAGGGGAAACGCAATCACCCCATGGCTACTAAGCTGGCAAAAATGGAAAAAAAAAAGTGAATGGGAGTAAACGTCTGTGATATTATGGTAAAAATGACAGGCACAGATGATGCCAGCAGAAACGCAATCTTTGAAAAAAGATTTTTTTCTTTTTAAGCAGCCGTATGGTGAAATGTAGCCACGACTGGCGCAGGCATCCCACTCTGCAGAATTTATTCTGAAGAAGTAATTCAATACAAAGAAACAACTTGGATGGCCCCCAACAATGTAACGACTTAGAAAACCACAAGAGAGCAACAGGACAGTATGAAACAGCTGGGGCCTTTGGCAATTTTGAAGAGGAAACATACATATGACATTTAATATATGAAGGATACCAAAGACACATTATTGTTAAGACCATGCAAACACGTGACCTACTCGAACAAGCGCTTCGAGGTCAGACGCAGAAAGAACACAGCTGCTGTGTTCGCGGAGGGCGTGGGTGTTGTTTCTTCCTTCCCAAGCCTTTCCTGTTGGGTTGCAATTATGGTTTAGAGCTTGACTGGCTCCTACCTTGAGAACTTTCGCAGCCCTCTTCGTCGCTGTTGTCCTGGCAATTATTCTGCCCGTCACACAGGAAGCTCTTGTCGATGCACAGGCCGTTCCTGCAGTGGTAGCGGGCGGTGGAGCAGAGCAGGGGGTTTGCCGCTGTGAAGGGAAACAGAGCGGGTTACCAGAGAGGCCGGCGAGTCCCCTGGGTACCCGGAACCTCCTCCAGCAGGGTGCATCCTGCTCAGGAAACCGCAAGCCCGTCCTCTAAGAGGCACACGCTGAGCCCGTCCTGGGAGACGAGCCAGCCAGTGACCTGGACGGGACAAGACTGACTCTGCCTCCTGTTTAATGTCCCCTCTTCCAGATGGCCACCCCGGTGCCCTGCAATCACATCAGCATGGCCACAGATGAGTGCCTCACTCCACATGGTCACTCTGTGGGCTGGTCTGAAGTCTCTACTGAGTCTGGGGCAGAATCTGAATCTTACACTCTTTCCTGGGGAATCGGGAGTGGAATGGTTGACGGTACTGGAGACACAGAGACACACAAAGCAACGCTGGGAGGAAGTAGATGAGAGCAGTCCATGAACCTCTGCCACCAAGAAAGGGATCAGATGATCAGGCCCGAGAGCTATGCTGGATCCTTCTGTTTCTCTCACTACAGACCAGCTTGTTAATTCCTCAATTATTTTTGAAAAAAAATGTTTTTGCAGTACTAAAGATGGAGCCCAGGGCTTTGTACATGCCAGGCAAGCACTCTACCACTGAGTTGCACTTCCAGCCCTTTTTATTTTTTATTTGAGACAAGGTCTTGCTATATTACTAAGTTGCCTAGGCTGGCCTTGAACTTGTGATCCTCCTGCCTCCCGAGTAGCCTCCCAAGTAGCTAGGATTACAGACATGTGCCACTGTTTCTTCATTTATTCTTAATGACTTATTGATGCAAACTCAGTGGTCTCAATTTCTTCTTTGTTACCAAAAAGATACCATGAAGACAGGGGTCACTGGCCATTTCCTGAGCACGTCCTCCATGAGGCTCCACAAAGCTCCTTGTTCTTTCTGGGACTTTGAAAGAAATGACAAATCTAGGCCTTGCCCTTGAGGACAAGGGTGGCAACTGCCCAGTGTGAGGTCAACACAAAACTACTTAACAATACAGAGGCAAAACCGTAGAAAACAGCATCTCTACAGCAGCTTACCTCCCTTCCCCATTCCTCGAAGTACAAGTCAAAGAAGGCTCATTCCAGGGCTCCGTTCTTAATCAAGGAAGCAGCCAAAGAGAAAGGACTCCAATCCCAGCTCTGCTACTTATTCACTGAGCAATCTCAGGCAAATTATTTCACCTCTCTTATCCTTGACTGCTCTATCTATGGGGCAGGACCAGCATCGTAATTTGCAAGATACTGGGCAAACTGAAAATGCGGAGTCTGCTGTTCAAAATTATTAAAAGCATTCCAAAGGACAAGTGGAGAGCATCAAGTCATGTGTGGCACCCTCCCGGGCTAAGCACTGGCTTTGTATGACCTCACTAGTAGCAAGCCCGGAACACTGATCCTGCTACTTACAGCACTGATTTCAGCATCAAATGAGATATGCACAGTGTGGTGAGACCAGCCCTGTGTGGATGTCAGGCCCAACACTGAGGGTGACTATGGGGTCAGGGCCAGGACAACTTCAGCGTCTCTTGGTGGTCCTCACAGCAAAGTGGCAGCTGTAATCTACCCGCTCCACGGGCATCACTGGGCTGAGACACACAGAGACGCCACCTGCAAGGACTTGGTAAACCTGGGGCCATCTATGAGGTATAACTAAAAATACAGTTAATGTGTAAACTTTTAAAAATGTATTACAGTAAAAGACACATTGCCATTAATCCTACTCAAAATACCCCCCTTACTTGGAACACACTTATTCCACATTCTTGCTACCTTCCCAGGCAGTTCTAGAAGTCCTCTTTCATGAGTCTCTTTAGTTGTGGTGTTGTGGCTGCCTCCAAGCCCTGAATTGAGTCGAAACATCTACCTCTCATGGTCTTTTTGGCTTGGGGAAGTGCCAGAAGTTGCACGGTGCCAGATTTGGTGAATAAGATGGATGAGGACATACCATAATGTTTTAACGAGGCTGCTTTACCATTGGCTGGCACTTGGCAGCAGCATTCACTGTATTTTTGAGCACACCTTGTCAAGACATGGACTTCCAGAACTGCTTCAGAAAGTGGCAAGATGGGATAAGTATATTTGAAGCAAGGAAGACTGTTTGAGGGGGATTAATTTTATTGTAATAATGCTTTTATTTATGCATACACCATGCTCACCCTATTTTTGATCACCCGTGTATGTACTTGGTCTCGAGAAGCTAGTGGTTTTGGTGACTAGAGGAAGGGTAAGAGTAGAAGCTCAGAGAGAAGGAATTCCCCTCTAAGAGAAAGACTGCAGATTTTTTTTTTTAAACTGTTCAGCCTAGAAAGTTTGAAGTCAGAGACAGTAGAGGGATGAGAGAAGCCAGGCCTCTCCGTTTAGAGGATAATGGACCAGTGTAAAGTCAAACAACAGTAGTCTGGCCTGAAAATGGAAGATTTAATTATGTAAATCACTGTGGGCCAGAGAATGTCTCAACTTGATCAAGATGAAACCAAAGTCTGACTTCAGCCAAAACCCAAACGGGGAAACCCCAAACCACAGGCTGCATTTGGATTTTGTCCAAGGCAGCCCGGCAGGCCCTTCTGCCCGTTAGCATCTCACCCCTGGCCCCTTCAGCTTCCCGCGGACCTTGCGGGTCACATCCGTGGAGCCAAAGAGTCAGTTACAATCAGCTCACTCACGAGGACTGCGCTGGAAAGACATCTTAATTGCTCCAAAATGGCTGGTGGAAAGCTTGCGTAAACACACTGTGCTGAATCATCCCTGCTGACTTCTTCCTTTAGCTTTAGACTCTTCAAATCAGACTTTCCCAAGGAAAAAAGTGTGTATGTGTACACACGCACCCATACATACTATATGTGTCTACAGTTTTATATGTACGTTTGAAAAGCGAGTCATGGACTGGTTTTAATGACCACGACCGGAAGGCCTCCTAGCCAGTACATGTGAGGAACTCTTGTAACTGCAAGCAAAAGACAGCTCAATAGAAAAACGAGTAAAGGATGCAGTCGGGCAATTCGCATGACAGCAATGGTAAGTGATCAATAAAAACGTGAAGGAAAATGCGTGCCATCACTGGTGATGATGGGCATTTTATGTGGATCAGGCTGACCACATTTAAGGTCTTAAATGAAGGCTGTCGGCAAGGATTCGTAGGCAAAAGTCGCATGGACTCTGAATGGAAGTGCAAATCAGTAAGTCCACCTTAGAGACTAAGTAATATCTAGTAAGATTTGAGGGGCACATAGCCTACAGCCCAGTAAGTTTACTTCTAGCTATTGCAGACTCTGGGAAGATCCTTGAATAGACAAAAATCTTTACAGGCGCTTCTATTTATAAAACAGAAAAAATTACAAATGTTCACCAAGTAGACAATAGATACAATATGTTATGTTGTTACAACGGAAATACACTAGCAGTGTGTCCAACCTGTGGGCCTGTGGGTTGGAAATGGCTGGCTTCCCTAAGCCAGGCTGCACCAAGTAACTTGTCCTGGGACCAATATAAAATGTGAGGCAGGAGAATCCCAAGCTCGGGCCCAGCCTGGGCAGTTCAGCAATTTAGCAAGACTGTTTTTTCTTCCCTCAGGGTCTATAAGCTTTGTGTTCTACCTCCTGAGGGAGGATAAAGGAAGCTAGAAGAGAGAGGGGAGGCTGCTTACCACCCTGCAGACAAACTGGCAGCAAGAAGAGCTGGCAACTATAGGAGGGAAAAGGGGAGAGAGAGGGGGTGGGGGAGAGAGAGAGAAAGAAAGGCAACTGCAAGAATTCCAAAAGCCTAAAATAGTTTTAAAAAGCATAGAAAATTCTAAAAAGGAGCCAAAGACAACCCAATATCATAGCTAGGTCTAAAAAAAATTAACGTTCCTGAAAAATATCCTTGAGGTGCTACCAAAAAAGGCCAACACTGACGAAGCCGAGATGCAGAATATCTCAGAGAGACTCTGGTCCCGGTGGTTTTCAAAGGCTCTAGGTTCGGTTTCTGGGCAGGTTTCCCCAAAGATCCCAGACAGGTCAGGCTTCCTTATGTGTCTCCCGGGGCCTCTGCAGCCCAACTGCAGAGCTGGTGGACCGGGCCTCAAAGGCCCAGTGCTGGGTGCTTCCAGCAGGCCACACTCAGGTTTAGGGACTTCAGTGGCCCACAGGGACCAGCCCAGGACTTGCAAATAGCAACTACTTCAGGTACGGCTCACAGCCTGGGCCTCAGGGGACACTGTGTACTCATGATGCTTTGTTTGGGACCTTTTAGCAATATTTAGTGTGCTTCAAATGTTTATATTTTCTTTGCCCTTACAAAGGCTTACAAGTCCCTGGGAAATGTGTCATTTTACTCAGTTCACTCAGGAGAAGAACACTGTACCTTTGTTTCACTGGAGGTGGAGAAAATTGTCTGTGGAGTCCACTTTAAAAACTCAATTGTAGGCTCAAAAGCTCCTTGGGTATTATTACACCAAAACACAGAGCTCTAATGGTCTATTTGCACAACCCACAGTAGGCAGGAGCGAGAACAGTCTCTCCCTGCTGGGGAGGGAGGTGGGAGTGAAGGGAACCGCTCTGTGTTTAATTACACTTGTGGCGTCTACTTCGACCACATCTCAGGGAGTGGGCCCAGGGACCACTGTGGTCACCCAAAACCAACTGACCGACTCCAAGACAGGAAATGAGACAATTTGCCTTCAAGAGGACTAAGGGAACATCCTCTTTCATTCATTGGAAGTCTGTGAAATTGGCTTTTCTCCAACCTCAAAGGGTTCCCGACAAAACACCAGCTGCCATAATAACCACCTGCTCCTTGCCCTGATGGCCACCACTCACGTCCTAACTCATGGCCTCTCTAGGGTTTGGTCTCCCCAGTGCAAATTTCCCTGGAAACTGTGCAACTGGGAGGGGTGGAGGGTGGAGCAGCACCAAGACCTCCTTTTCCAGAATGGAAGGTGTCTGGCCCCGAGAAACCAGAGATCCAGCCAGGTGTCGTAGCACATGCCTGTATCTAGGCACTCGGGGTGGCGGAGGCAGAAAGATTGCACGTTTGAGGCCAGGCTGAGCAATTTAGCAACTTATAGGACCCTGTCTCAAAGTAAGACATTCAACAAAGGGTTGGGGATGTAGCTCAGGGCAAAGACCCTGGGTTCAATCACCAGCACCAAAGTGGGGGGGGGCGGAGAAGCGGAACAACAAAAAAAGAAACCAGGGAACCTGAGTGTCTTCTCCCTACAAATGGTCCACCAGCTGCAGACACTGCTTCCTCCGCTGCTTAAACTGCTGCCTTTCTGGGGACAGCTACTCAGCCCCCCTTCAGGCAGGGGGCATCTCCTGACGCCCCACGAACCCCTCAGCCTGAACTGCTCACCTCAAACTCTGCACGTCTGACACGTCCTGCCTGCTGCACCCACCTCTCTGTCTTCCTGTGTCTCACTTCTATTAAAGGTGCCACCATGTCCCCGCGCCCCAGTTACCAGCCCCATCTGACCTCCTGCTCCTCACCCTGCCCCCACTCTGCACCGGCTCCTCCTCCCTGGATGTAAAATACAGTCTGAAGACCTTGAGTTCCTCATCATGTGCGCCGGTGACAATTCCAAACACCTCTTGCTGTCATAATCACAGGGAGGCTGTGCAGTCCACCTGGTCTCAGATTTCAGCTCCACCACTTGCTACTTCTGACTTGGAGAAAATTATTTAACTTCTACAAGTCTCTATTTCCTCCTCTGTAAAGCAGGAGAAAAACTGTGCCTATATTGTAAGATTTTGTGAAAATTAAATAATGCATGTACAATAAAGAAAACAGTGCATGGTCTGTAGTAGGTACTCCATACATGCTTTTAGTAATTATTATTATGGAGGGTATTAGTAGAATGGTTAAGAATTTAGGCTCTGATTTTATACTGCTTGGGTTGATACTGCAACTTTGTCACTTAGTAATTATGTGATCACGTGACACAATACTCGACACCCACAATTTCAAGGAGGAGAGATTTATTATGGTTCATGTTTCAGTCCACAGTTGGCTGGCTCCAAAGCAGGACGGAATGGCAGACAGGAAGCAGAGAGAGAGAGGAAGGGTGGGGCCCGGGAGGGCCGTAAACCTTTTCAGGCCACACCCCCGTGATCCACCGCTTCTGCCCAGACCCCACCTAACACCAAGCCAGCAGTAGCGCCCCATGATCCAATCGCCTTCCACAGGGCCTGCCTCTGGGCACGTGAGGCTTTGTGGGGGCTCCAGACATAAACCGCAGCATATATAATGTGAGGGTAATGGTTCTGTCTACAGCGAGATCACCAGGTAAAGCACAGAAGCAGAAGCATACATAGTAAGTGCTCGGTAACTGTCAGCCAAGTGGATCGTATGCCCTGGGTGGTGTGCGCACTTCCCAGCTTTGCTTGGGCCCTCAGTCTGAAATGCCCAATGGACTGCATCTTAAATGCTTCCCATCCTCCCGAGCTCATTTACCCCAACAACCCCCACAGCTGAGCCCAGAGGGAAATCACCTCTCCCATCACTGATTCCCACGGCACTCGCACCCATCAGTTCCACACGGCAGTTATTGGAACACGTGCATTTTTGTTTCTCCAACTTGAGTATGAGCTCAAGGAGCCCAGAGCCTGCATTTGAACCCCCGGCAAATCCCCAGCAGTAACTCACATGGGGTGCGGCCTAGAGACTGTAGAAAGGGGATGAGAATCTGGAAGAAGGTAGGAGTTGGGGTTATGAACAACGAGAAGTCCAAATTGACTCTCCAGGTACACATCTGCAAACAAGAGGACCAAGACATTTCTATGTTAAGAACATATCTTGACTGGCGTGGGGAATAGTGGTCACCCAAGTCTGCCTGTCTTCCTCAGCCCTTTGACTGATTAGTTACTGGATCCATTCATTCAGCAATTATTCCTGGATTATGTCCTACAAATAAAGCACTCTGTAAGTACTGAGGATGAAACACTGCCCAGTCCCTGTTTTTCCAGACCTCCAGTCTATCGGGAGGTCCAGTCAAGAGGGCATTAAGACAAAGCATAAGAAGTCCTATTCATTGCACATGGATTTACAGCATGATAAGACGGATCCGTACAACATTCCTGGTGCAGGGAATAGAGCTGTGAGCCACACGAAATCATCTCATGACCATCACACTGTAGGGTGGAAGACAGGACATCAACAGAAAATGGTGCTGAGCATTGGGAAGAGAGAAGCAGACCCTGAGACAGCCAAGGTGGTCACAGGGTGGTCAGGCCAAGACCCCTGAGGAAGTGCCATTTATTTGAGGAAAGCCCAAGATGGATGGGAACACAGGGCAGGATAACCCAGCCCAGCCTTGGAAAACCAGAGTTTGTCCCAGAATTTGTCACACAGCAGTCTTCAAGGAGACCTCAGGGATGAGGTCTCAGAGCACTTGGAGGGAGTCACTCCCGCTGTGACTCCAAGCTCACCCGGTACATAAGGCCCAGCTCCTCCAGGCTGCAACTCTGACTGGCCGAAGGGCTGCGGAACAGCAGTCTGATCTGGATGTGCACAGAGCTACAGACATACGGCAGCACTGTGCTGCTCTGTGAACAGAACAACAAGGACACACTGACTAAACCATTCCACCATGCCTTGGGGACAGGCAAGAATTCGTCATCGGGGGAAAAGATACAGTCCAGTACAAGGTTGGTTTTCTGGACACAAGTACACTGAAAACAAGAGCAGAAGATCTGTGGCTTGAATCAGTTTTCTATGGGTCACCCAGACACTCAGCCATCTTGGCTCATGGCTGGAGTCTCCATCCTCACAAAATGAAGATCAGGTGAGAGCAGTGCTGCCAGTGGTCCCAGGGCTTCCCCTCCAGCCAACAATATCTGAGCACAAGAAGAAAAAAGAGGCAGACACAGTCAAAGGGAGAAAGGAAGAAAAGTGAAAGAAAAGACTCAGCATTGTGTTGCTCCTAGAGGAAATACTAGTTCCTGGTTAACTTCACCCCAAGTTCAAAATGAATGCAAAACTGGGAAATAAACATGACTACAGACCTGAGTCAGTCACTTCCCCATCAATGGGACAACGTATCTGACACCCGCAACACAAAAGAGAGGTTTATTTGGCTCATGATTTCAGTGGGTTTAGTTGATGGCTGGCTGGTTCCAATGCAGAAATGGCATGGGGAAGAGTGTGGTGGGGGAAAGCTGCTCAACCAATGGCAGCCAGCAAGCAGAGAAAGAGAGAAGGGAGGAGCCGGGGACAAGCACCCCCTCTTTCAGGTCACATTCCCAGTGACCATGGCTTCCACCCAGACCCCGCCTCTTAACAGCACATTCAGCTATAAACTCATTAATGGACTAATCCGCTGATGAATATGGCACTCCTGTGATCCAATCATCTTCCAAAAGCTCTACCTCTGAACACATGAGGCATTCAGGCAACATTTTAGATCTAAACCGTAATACCCTGAGTGCAAAATGAACACAAAATTTGGAAAAATACAGGGATGTAGGCCAAAGGTTCAAAACAGTGATCTCTTATTTATTAAAGTCAAGAAATCACCCAGTAAAACCACCCCTTTATCTCACATTTATTTTTTGTTACCATTTTATTATGGCATATTGCAAACATATATAAAAATAGACGGGTTTAATGAATCTCATATGTTGATCACCTGGCTATAACAATCATCAACTCATTGACATTTTTCTCTATCCTTCCCCTGATGGGACTAGATTGAAGCACACCGCAGATATCATGTAATCTAATCCTTATATACCTCAATATATATTCCTGAAAGATGCGAGTTTTAAAAAAAACACAATCCCATTCTCAAACTTTAAAAAATTAATGTTTTAATATCAAATATTCAACCACAATTCTAAATTTACTAATTATCTTAGTTTTTTAAAACAACTGGTTTATTTAGAGTCAGGAGTCAAAAGAGGTCTCTACAATACGGATGGTTGAAGATCTCTAAGTCTCCTCCAGTCTACGGGTTCCCATTTTCTCTGTGTTTCCTCTTGGACTGTACTGATGGATGAAACTGGGTCCAGAAGAATCTCCCGCCTTCTGATCTGGCACTTCGCCTCCCCACAGGGTCATTACCAGATGAATCTCCTGAATCTCCTGGAAACTCACAGGTAGGTTCAGAGGCTCAGCTGGATTCAGCTGGGATGTTTTGGGCAGAACGACTCCACAGTAGCGAGGTGTATTTCAGCTGTGTCATATCAGAAGACAATGACTGGGTGTCTCTCTTCTTGTGCTGTTAAACTGGCAGATGGAAGGTCTCTATTACAGATTAGAGGCAGGTCCACACCTCAATCTGGCTGTCCTACTACATGTTACTTTACAAACTTGGCTGTGATGCACACAGAAGCTATTGTTAGACTCTGAGAAGTAATTGGGGGCAAGCTAATTGGAGCAGACCAAAACTCGAACTATAACCAAAATGGTGGTGTCTACCAAATTTTTTCCCCTATTGGAGCCCCAGAAACTAGAAAGAACTAGACAGATGAGGAAGAGAGAGGAGCTCAGAAAGGCATCCCAGAAAGCTTTAGAACTCTGAGACTGATCACCAAAGTGGGCTTCTGTGGACCTCGTCCTAGTCAGAGCATCAAAGACATGGAGAAGGAACTCAAAGATAGACCACTAGGGGGCGCACACGCAAGAAGAGCCAAACGGCGCTACAAAAATAGTTTGAAAACTACCAAACCACAACCCATGCAGGGCTGGTGGAAATATGTGATCCGACCCAACTGGCCATTTGCCTACTCAAACAAACATACACGCATTCATCATAGGAGTTAAGATGCAGAAGGTCATACGTAATAATCAAAACATCTAAAATAGAATCTAAAATAATTTGCCATGTAAGGAATCAGAAAAATTCCAACTCCCACGGGAAAAAAACAACTCATAGATGCTAACACCAAGATGACACAAATACTACGATCACATGACAACAAGTTATTATTATTCATAGATGACATGATCCCCTACATAGAAGACCCCAAAAAATTCTACCAAAAGACACCTAGAATGAAAAAAAGGATTAAGATGCTAGGTATATGTACCAACTCCCCATGATGAATGTAATCATTATGTACTGCAATACTGCAAACGTATACTAACAGAAATAAAAATTTAAAAAGAATTGCATGGTAGAGATTTTAAAACAGCTATTGCATGAACACTCCAACAAGCAGTCACAAACTTGGAAATGGAAAAACGCAAAATCTCAGCAAAGAAACAGAAGACAGGAGAACAAAAAAAAAAGGAATTACGGAACTGAAAAATACAGTAATTGCAACTAAAACAAAGCAAAACACACTTAGATAAGCTCAAAAGCTAAGTGGGGATGACAAAGGAAAGAATTAGGGAACTTGATGATGGATTAATAAAAATATATGATCTGAACAATAAGCAAAACGACTGATAAAAAGTAAACACAGCCTTGGGGACTGGGAGGACAATAACAAGATCTGATGTTGCTGTCATTACAATCCCATAAAGAAGAAAAGAGAATAGTAGTTAAAAATATTTAAAGAAACATGTATTAAGTATGGCAAAATACAAAGCCCATAGATTCAAATAGTTCAGAGAACCCTAAATGCGATAAACTCAAAGAAATCCCCATCCAGACACCCAAAACCATGACCTAAATCCTGAAGAGTAAAGACCAAAAACAAAAAGCTTTAAAGCAGCCAGAGGAAAATGATGCAAAATCTACAGGGAAACAATTCAGATGACAGTAGGTTTCTCTTTGGAAATTGGAAAAGCCAGAAGGAAGCAGCACATTTAAAGCGCTTAGAGAAAAGAATTGTCAACCCAGAATTCTATATGCCATAAAAAATGTTTTGGGAATGAAGGTGAAATACACACTCTCAGATGAATGAAAACTGAGAGAATTCGTTGCCAGCAGACCTGCTTTTAAAAGAATTGCTAAAGGAAGTTCTGCAGTCAGAGGGAGATACCAGGAGGAGACTTGGAATATCAGGAATGAGGGAAGAGCAAACTCAAATGGCAACTGGGTAACTATGGCATGCTCCTCGAGAGTTCTTTCAAACATGTTGGAAATTTTAAAGTGAAAATTAAAGCACTATGTAGATTGACTAACACAAAGACTATGTCAGGTTTCTGCGTTTCCACTTGAAGAGGTGCCATACTGATTCGAAGCTGTCTGTGGAAAGATCGAGTGGCGGTTTCAGGAGTTCTCAGCCTGATCCATCATTAGAAGGCTTCACATCGATTTTTCACCTGCAGTTTTCAGCAGCCATCGAGGATCATTACCTAGATCATGCCCCACGAAGGGTTATGCAGCGGAGACCTGTACTCTAATTCTCTCACACTTCTATGGGCTATTATTCTCTAAGGAAAAAGGTATTTCTTAAACTAGTTATCTGATTATTCTGAAGTAAAACACATAGAAGGGGAGGATAAATGTTCGATTCTTTCCTTTTATTTACCAGTTCTCGCAATAGTGAATTAGAATCACGAATTTTAAATGGTAGAAGAGAAAGAGAGAAAAACGCTGGTTTAATTCCCATTGACATAATCTGGAACAGATAAAATCTACTCATTCAGACAAACTAAAGACCAACATCCAAACATGTAAATTGTACAGGGTCCTTAGTTATGGCGAGGAGTAAGAGGGATGACACGATCATTCTGAGTGTACACAGGAATGTGACACACTGCTTTTTACTGTCATTGGATTACTCTCTTGTATTGTGTGTGTGTATAAAATTTGTCCCTAAGATTATAAAATCTCATGACAGCAGGAAGATGAGGTCAAGCTGGTACATACTCATTGAAGGACTAAATGAACTATAAAGAAGTATTCCATGGAGATTCCAAGGCAAAGGCAAAATTCGAATACACATGGTCTTCCCTTCTATCGCTTACATTTTCTTAAACCACTACATACATTTTTATGAGACTGACGCGCTACCTACTGGGCTAACGGGGCACCTACTACATACATTTTTAAAATCAATTATTACCTGCCAGCCACAAGACTTCCAGTATTATTTCATCTGATTCTCTCAAGCACCCTGGGAAACAGGCTCCCAGCAGACCCAGTGTAGAAACAAGGACGCTGCCGTGCAGGGAGATGAGGCTGAGGCCTGACTCCAGCCTCTTAGGGGAAACGCGATCTGGGCTCAGCTCTGGCTGCCGTCATTGCCCTCAGCCAGGCCTCTCTCCTGCCAGTCACATGGGTCTTTCCGGCTAAGGGGGGTTTTAGCCTCTCCACTAACCACAAGCAGGTCTAATTGGTCTGCCAGATCCCTGTCACTTGGGATCCAGAACATGAAATGAGGAAAAAGAAGGCATGTGGAAGGGTGGTAAACTTCCTATGTCGCCACGGCAGTGGAGCCACCGATGACTGTTCCCTGGAGCAGCAGGAATAACGCAGGAGGAAGTTGCCCTCCTCTGCGGGAACTTAAAACAGAACCACCAGGTGAGGGGAAAATCAATCTACTGAAACAGTAAATCATTAAGACTTATATGTTGGACAAAGATTATTAAGAAAATGGTCACAATAAGCACAACATCACAATTACGCATCTTATATGAAAGGAAGAGAGGTGGGAGAGAGAATAGAGAGACAGACAGAGATGGACTGGCACCAAGTTGCTTGTTAGCATTTCATTGTCATCTATGTGATTATGGGCTGTTTTATTTTCTACCTTATACATTTTTGTATTTTGCAAGGTTTTTACAATAATCAAAAGAGAAAAATGTCATAAAAATAGTGGAGGGAGGGTGTGCATGGAGGGATGAGTAAGCAGAGGGCAGCGAAGCTCTTCTCTACAGTGCAGCGGTGGATCGTGTCGCTGCACATCTGACCAAACCCACAGGACACACGACGCCAAGAGCAAACCCTGACAGCAACTGCGTGGCCACAACGGGCTAGAAAAGATCCTCCGGGGCCCACAGCCTACTGCATTGTGGGGCAACAACAGTCGGCAAGGATGTGCATGGCTGGGGAGGGGGCATACGGGAAATCTTTGAACTTCTTAGTTTTGCTATGAACCTAAAACTGCTCGAAAAATAATCTTAAATGTCAGTATAAAAAATAAGAGACCAAGAGATGAAGGGAGAAGGGAGGGAGGAAACCAGAATGGGAAGTGAAAAGAACTAAGATGTATTATGTATCTGTACCAACTCCCCACAATGAATGTGATCACTGTGGACCGTAAACACGTACTAATAAAAATGTAAAAACTGAACAAAACTAAAAATTTAAAAACCAATATATATAGAAAAAGAAAATAAATGTGTAAATTTGCTCAGAGCCAACAACAGTTACAAAGGCATGGACCATGTCCAGTTCTTGGGGGAAAGGAAAGAAGAAACAGTGACCAGAGGGGCCAGCGGCAGCAGATACGAAGCAACCTGCTGGGAGAGCCGGGACAGTGTGACTGGTGGAGAAGAGACGCCTGAAGGTAGCTGGAGCTGTGATGTGTGAACTTGCTGTGGATACAGGGATGCTGGAAGGAAGAGACTGCATGTATCCAGGTCAGGGGGAAATTAAGACTAATAGCAAGACTGCCAAGAGAGAAGGGGGTGTGTACATGGATTTACATGGATTCGTGTGTGTGTGTGTGTGTGTGTGTGTGTGTGTGTGTGTGTACTAACATCACAAAATATTATACAGTAGATAAAAGGAATCAGGGTGGCCACCGTCAAGAATTTTATCTATAGTACTAGGAACTTTCTTAAGAATAAACTCTTACAGTATATATGGCAATTAAAACACAAGCATTTTGGAAAATAATTTAAAATAAGAAAAAAACCAAGCAACCACACAAACAAGTCAGAGCCATTCAGATGAGGGTCTGAGTGAACCTAGCCTGGCTCTCCTGCTGTTGAGCTGGGTGGCCCTGGACAAGTTCACTTCCCTCCCCGCACCGGGAGATGCGCACCTTGTCTGCTCACTGGAGATGATAACCCTGTTTCACTTGAAAGCTGAGCCAGGCGGCCCTGACTTCAATGCATTGTTGGAACCGGCGAGGCCAAGGGCACTTTATAAACCCCCATAAACGGTAGCTGGCATGTCCAGACTTATACCACAGAGATATGCGGAGAACAGGTGTGGGCAGTAACAGTGCACACTGAGTGTTCGAGTGTGAGAAGCACAGGGGAGTGAGTGTCCATTATGGACGAGTGTGGATGATCACAAAGAACAAAGACAGGGCGCTGGGCGCTGGGCACTTACTGCAATTCTCCTCGTCGCTGCCGTCGGGACAGTCCTCGAACCCATTACACCGGAAGCGGCCGATGATGCAGTGGATGCCGCTGGCGCAGGGGAAGAATGTCGGGCCGCACTTCGATCTGGCCTTGGCTGCAGGGGGACAAACAGACAGACAGCAGGACGTTAGGACATTATGTTCGCAGATCACTGCATGCTCATCCCGCTTGCTCTGACTGCACATGCGTCCTTTGCGGTTTGTCCTGACGTCCTCACAAGGATTCTTGGCGCCACCTCCTCCCTCAAGTGCCCAGCCGGCCTAGACCCCTCACGCTGCATCATCAGGGCAGGAATCCTGCTGGATGCAGCCTCTGTACCACGGCGGGCGCCCGATCAAAGCGTGTGGAAGAAGCAACTGACACGTGAATGGGTGAGCAGAAGGATAATGAATGCAGCTTGCTTCTTAAGGTGCCGAAGAACCAGTCAAATTCTCTGGACCTCTCGGCTGACAGTTAAAGAGTGCTCACCATACCAAGTGCCCTGCCTGGGTTGTCTCACTGAATCCACCAGCAGCTGCCCGATGTGGGGCAGAAAGATTAACACAACACCCTGGAACTGCTGTCGTTGCAAAGCCTGCCCGCAAGGTTGGCGCCCACAAGCTGGAGTCAGGGACATTGGGTAAAGGAGGGGTTCCCATCACTCTGACTGGTCAGAGTGGCTCACTGTTCCTACATTGTTGAAGCAAACAGTATGCTTTATGCTGAACACCTGCTTTCCTTTGGGAGGCTGGAGTTTTGTTAGACAGAGGAAGCCAACGTGAGCAGCCCCGGATAAAATCTCCAGACAGCGAGTCTCTAATGAGTTTCCCTAGCAGACAGCCTTCTCACGTGGTTACGCCTTGTTGCTAGGGGAGTTAAGTGCATCCTGCATGCTGCAACTGGGAGAGGACTCTTGGAAGCTGAGCAGGTGGCCCACCTGGACCTTTGTTGAGTCTGCTTTGTGTCCTTTGGCTGTAATAAATCATGGCCATGACAAGGCCATACACCAAGTTCTGTGAACCTTCCTGGAAAACTGCTGAACCTGGGGTGGCCTTGGAGATACTACACACAGATGGGAATGGTTTCTCTTCCCATTTCATGGATGCACTCTGAGGATAAAGTGATGGGCCCAAGCCACGCAGCTGGGGAATCTACTGCTGGGGTGGGAATCCAGTGCAGGCACAGACCCCAGAAGCTGTAATCTCAATCAACCCAGTGGCACTGCCTCTCTACCAAGGGCGGTCATTTTTTGCAACAGAAGCCAGACTCCTACTCTGAAGAAATTCGTCTTGCACTCTTGCTGTACAAACAGTCTGAACACAAGCGGTTGTAACTCAGGCTTGATTGAATGTCCTGCTAAGGCAAACAGCCCTGTGAGGTAATGCACTTTCTTGTTAATGGTGCTCGCTGCTCTGGCTGGCAATTAGGAGGTATAAGATGGGATCTATGGCTGTGTCCAGGTAGCAGCCCCACCAAGCATCCCTCGCGTCTCCTGGCTGAGAGGCAGGACCCACAGTCCTCACAGAAGGAAGAGCCATTTCTTTGGAACAAACAGGCAGTAAATTACCTCCATGTTCCTGCTGCTAACTTTGGGAGTTGCCAGTTTGCAATCAACAGGGTGTAAAGGCTTAGGAGGTATCTGTGCATAGAAACCACACATGGCTGTGTTCCAGCCTGGCCCTTCTCTAATGACAGGAGTATCCTCTGCTCAAAGCACAGTCTCCAGTGAGTACAGATTCAAACCTCTAGCTCCACTCTGATGACTTTGGGCACATTTCTAAATATGGCTGAGCCTCAGTTTCTTCACCAGCAAACTGTGGGTAACACTAACTGCACAGGTCTTGAGAAAGGACTCAGCAATCATCTGTATAAGACGCCAAGCACGGAGCACAGCATACAGCAGGTGCTCCAGCAGTAGGGTGCTTATGCTGTCCAGCATCATCATCATTACCATCATTAGGCTCACAAAATTTTAAAACTGATCTTTGGGCTGCTAGAAACTACTTTCTGATTACAAAACTTCAAAAAGCTCAGGATGGATGATGTTTATGAACGAAATAAAGTGATTTTCAAGATATACCATTAAGTGGGGTTGGGGATTTAGCCCAGCGGTAGAGCGCTTGCCTAGTCAGCACAAGGCCCTGAGTTCAATCCCTAGCACCTCCCCGCACCCCCCAGAAAGAAAGAAAAAAACAGATATACCATTAAGCAAAACAAAAAACCAAGTATGAAAGAGTATCTATAGCACATTGTCCTCTACACAGAAAAAGAAGAGGGCATAAGAAAATACACATGCAAAGAACTACAAGAAGGATAAATGAGAAACTGGGGAGACTGGTTATCCACAAGGGGTGAGTGGAGAGGAATGGGAACAATGGGAAACTGAGAACAGAATGAAGTAACAAAGATCTATTTATATAAGATCAGATGTATGGCTGCGTCCAGGTAGCAGCCCCACCAAGCATACCAAGCCCCACCAAGCATCCCAAGCATATACATATTTGATATATCTATCAATCTCAATATATATCTGTATTGATTATACCTAGAGAAGTGCGTGTTTTAGAACCATGACAGTTCACTCATACCCAAATAAACAATTAGAATCCATCACATAGGTGAGAGGACACTCAGGGGAAGATAAACAATACCACATGAACATAATCTTATCACAAAAGAATAATACCACTGCCCGGAAGTGAGTAGAAAAGAACCTGCCTCAGGTACTGGGAAACATTCTTTTCCCTGATTCTAAAAGGCTAAAGAAAAATAAAAGAACTGTGTAGAGATGCCATACTATGATTATATTTGTTTCGCACAGGGGTATGGAATAGCAATTCTGAAACTACCCTTTGTGTGTACAGGGGTTGAACAAATGAATAAATACACTGTGAACAATGAGCGCAAGATGTCTCATTGTCAGGGAAAGAAGTTGCAAATCAAGAGACCAGGAAAGCTAAAATGAACTGTAAGGCTTTGGACTGGAATTGGAGGCATCAGTATAGACTCAAAGGAAAAATTAAGCAGACAGGCAAAGCAACTCAATAGATAGACAGATGAGGGAGTATTGCTTTGTATATGTATAGATTAGTTTATATACATATGTATTATTCAGCTCTGTTTGTTGAAAGGGACTAAAAACAGTGGTATCCAAATACCAATAAGCCCATCTAGCCCCCAGTGCTTGGTCTCTAAATATCATTAACCAGCAAAGGGAACCAGGCTCCTTGGAGAAGTGGTAGATTCCAGATGGGATACAAAGATGATTCTGGAGTATTTTGTGTTGCTAGAAAGTAAGTACTCAACATGTTAGGCATGTCAAGAGGACACAGGAGGTAACCTGAAAAAGCTCCCAATGGCCAAAGCTAGAACAATGTAAGTGGCAAAATTGACAATAGTTTTTTTGGATTGTAATCAAGAGAAAAAATATTTCTAAGGATACACCAATGTCAAAAAATGTTGAATAAATCAGTAAGGAGGGGGAGGGACAATTCTTCCTGCCATAAGTATTTCCATTAATAAATACAGAGATTGGGAAAGAGAAAGTCACCAGGAAGCAAACAGCCCAGTGATAGCTGTTATATAGGCAAGATCCTAGAGAAATGGGAAATTTGCATACTCTCAAAGTGGCAATATCTTTATCATGTTGCCTTTTATAGCTATGATCATTACTCTACCACCAATATGTCTATTAGTCACAAGGGAAAAATAGTGACTTAATGGTGGAGAAACCTGGAAGACAGCAGCTTAGCTGAGTTTTCATGGTCAACATGACAGCTACAAGACATATCAACAGTATACTCCCCCTCAAATGAGTCCCTGAGAAGGTCGCCACATCACCACTGTGGCATTCTTGCAAAGCAAAGAAGCACAGCATCAAAGTAATCATAGGAACACACTGGACAAGCCCAAACAGAAGGACACTCTATATTGCGCCAAACAGAAATTCCCAAGGTCATGAAAGACTTAGAAACTACCAAATATTGGAGGAGACATGAAGACTAAATGTAATATGGGGTCCTGGAACAGACATTCACAGGAAAACTGCATAAATTCCAATAAAGTTCTGTAGTATAGTTGATGGCACTGTATCAGGGCTGGTTTCTTCATTTTGAAAACTGTTCGGGCTACATACAATATTAATAAGTGGAAAGTGAGTGAAGAGTATGAGAACTCTTAGCACTATTTTTACAACTTTTCTGTGGGCCTGAAATTATTTCAAAATAAAAAGCTATAATCATATTCATTGTGGAGTACATAGAAATAGAACAGAGAAGAAAGAAATTGCCTATGATCTCTCCACCCCAAAGTCACTGTAAATTAACATCTTTCTATGTAGGTGATATCAGAATGTGTATTTTTAATGTTCCAAGATATTTTATTAAATTTTTTAACTTTGAGATAATTGCAGATTCACCTGTAGTTGTAAGAAATAATACAGAGAGATCCCATATGCCGTTTGCCCACTGTCCTCCACTGTAAGACTACAGCGCAATACCACATCAGGATATTGACACTGATACTGTAAAATATGGAACATTTCCATCACTACAAAATCCCACAGGCTGCCCGACCACTACTCTCCTGTTTCCACCTTTTCATTAATTCTGGCAACCACACACTGTTCTACATCTCTATAATTTTGTCATTTCAAGAATGTTATGCAAGTGGAACCATACATTCTATAACCTTTTGGGAATGGTTTGTTTTCATTCAGCATAAGTCTCTGGAGAAAATGCACATAATTTTATACACTAATTTTTTCACTGAGCATTACAACATAAATATTTTCCAATGTTTTTGTAGCTGCAAAAATATTTCATCTTATTGGCATAACACTGTATTTTTACCATTTCTATGTTGGGTACTTGGTGCTGTGATATGGATGTGGTTTGTCCTCCAGAAGTGCATGTGCTGGACGCCTTGTCTCCAACATGGTGGCACTAAGAGGTCATGGAACCTTCTGGTAATGAGGTGGTTGAGGGCACTGCCCTCGGAAGGCATTAATGCTGGTCTAGGGAAGTGAATTCCCTACTTGCTCAGTACTGACAACGTGTGTGAAATGCTGTCAACCACAAAGCACATCAGACACTCGGTGCCCCGGGTTATTACTGGCAGCTGGCCACACAGGCATTCCCAGCACAGAACTTCCAGGCCTGGAGCGGATCACAGTATAAACCACGCTGTTCCCAAACCAGTCCAGGCACCGTGAGCCTCGCTCATCACAGTGCAGGGACTCCTCCCAGACCACAAGCAACGGCCAACCTCCCAGGCAGACCTGGCACAGGACAGCGCCCGACCTGCCAGTTAGCTCCTTCCCTGCTCAGATGGGAAGGCCGTGGTAGCGAAAAGGCAGAGGGGCTCCATTTTCCCGGGTCAAGTCTGCTCCTCGGCCAGCTCTACAGCCACAGGTCTGGCTCAGCCTCGAACATACTGTCCTTGATCAGCCAGCCCTGTTCTGGCTGCATTCTGAGTAATCAGAAAAGAAACGCCACCTATAGGAACTGAAAGCACTTCCTTATAGACCCGGTGTGCTTGTAACAGCCTCACACAGCTCTCTAGTTTCCTGCAACCACATGGGCCTCCTAGCTCCTCCCCGAGCCAGCCACGATGCCCCAGCCCAGGGCCTTTGCACAGTGCAGCTTCTGCTGGCCTGGAACGCTGTTGTCCCACCGCAGCACGAGTTATCCCTCTGTTTCCCTGAGGTCTCTAGCCACTGTCCTGCCTGCAGCAGAAACCTCCACTCCACCCTCAGCCACCCTAACGTGCCCGGCTCAGCTTCGCTTTTCCTTCGCAGGCCCTATTGCTACCTGATATCACCACCCCTGTGTCACGCTGTCTGGTGGACATACCTGCCTCTCGCCTCCCACAGCACACACTTGCTCGAACAGTTTCATTCACCCTTCTGAAGGCACTGTATTCTATAGCTGGTGTCTACGAAATATTTGCTCAGTGTACAAATGAAGCTGTAAAGGCAAGAGTGGGACTGGATAAAAATAGCTACCGCTCACTGAATGCTTAGTAAGTGTTGGGTTCCCTTCTACGGATATCCTCTTATCTTTTTCTCCGCAAAAATCCATCTCACAGACAGGAAAACTGAGTCGGGAAGTGAAGTAACTTGACGCTGACAAGAGTTAAGGGTCACACCTTTCTCTGGATCATCTGGTCAACACCTCCTTAGGATTCCCCAAAACCCCATCGAGCTCCAGAAGCAGCTTCATGAGGCGACAAAAAGAAAAGAGGAGACGCGTGATTGTAAATGAATTAGCTGCCATTCAATTAACGAGTGCTTTGGCCCTGCCCTGCTCCCTCCTCGAGAATGACTAACGAGGCTCTCTGCCTGGTCAGCGACACTCAGTGGCTGTTCATGTCCCAGGCAGCCTGTGCTGTTATGGCTCCTGTCTGTGCCATCACGCACGGGCTGAGGCGGCCACAGTGGCAGATCTCAGGCCACCAGCTGGGCACTGGGCAGGAGCACAGAGACTAGGAAGCTAACAACTGCTGCTGCCACCCGCTGCCACGCTCAGGAGGGTCCTGAGCAAAGCCTGGATTTCCCCTTCTCACCCGCCATTTCCAGGAAGGGAGGTCCCGGGGTCCCTGGCAGCAGACAGACCCTGAATGTCTTTAAAATCACCCTGACAAAGGCAGGCTGGATACTCGAACACACCACACTCCAGGGGTTTGCTACACACACTTTCCCAGGCAGCGGCTTTCACTAGCAGCAAGATGGGAGCCGGGCTCTCCTTGGTGTTGGTGTTGGATTTACTTTCTGACAGGAGCCCTTCCCTCCCTTAAAGCCCGCTTGCCACAGTGCTGGACTTCAAAGACCTGTAAAATAACAATAAACTGGATGGGATTGGAGGGAGGACTAACACAGTTGCTAGTCTCTGATTTTCCAAGCAAGCATGCAAACCAGCCTGCTCTAGCCTCCACTCACGGTGGGCCTAACGCCTGACTTCCACTGCAGGGAGGTGCACAGAGCTCCTCCCCCCGAAGGGTGGGGCGACAAGCACATCTGCCTGTTCATGGAGTACCCATTTCTTCTCATTTCACCCTGGGACAGTGACACCCAGGCCACAGGCCAGACATGGTCCTGGGACCAATATCTAGAGGCTACGTGAGAACTACAGACGTCCCAATGTAGCGAAGTTGTGACACCCCCAGGCAAACTGGACTTCTATATGCAAAACAATCAGAGTATACAAGTAGTTCACACAAATGCATTTAGTAACTAATCCTCACATTTCACAGATGGGGAAACTGCGGCCCAGTGAGGCAACTGGAACTATACCAGGTCACACAGCTCTTGAGGAACAGACTGTTCTGGAGTCCAGTGCTCCTGCTCCTGAGTCCCACCTCTTTCAGCTACACCATTCTATAGGCGAGGAGCCATAGGCCCACACCTGCTTGGAGCCTTCACCAACTCACATTCAGGAGTGACCCCAAGGAAAGAGGTACTGAATCCACCAGGCCTTTTCCCACATGGCCAGAAGCTTCCAGGCCCTGGATGGAAGGCTCTTCACCAGATTCCACACCTGCAGCTCCCAGTCTGTCTCGGAAGGGCTCAGGGCTGTCCCCTGCCCCCCAAGTATGACAGATAACACAGCCCGGGCCTGTTATCTAGCAGCAGTCCCCAACCTTTCTGGCAGCAGGGACCAGTCATGAAAGAAGAATTTTCCACTGACCAGGCTGGGGTGCTGGGAGGATAGTTTCGGGATGATTCACGAGCACTTCATTTATTGTGCACTTTATTTCTGTTATTATTCCACTGAGCACTTTATTTCTATTATTATTACCTTAGAGTCTCATAAGGAGTGCTCAGCCTAGATCTCTCACATGCGCAGTCTGCAGACAATCTCCAATGAGAATCCAACGTGGCTGCTGATCTGATAGGAGGCAGAGCTCAGGCACTGAGGTCAGCAGTGGGGAGTGGCTGTAAATACAGATGAAGCTTTGCTCAGGCAGCCACTGCTCACTCTTGCTGTGTGGCTTGGTCCCAAACAAGCCACAGTGTTGGGGTCTCCTGGTGTGAGGTCAGGCGCTGGTCCAGGCTCTTTCCAGGTGGCGATCACACAAAAAGGCTGGAATGTGCTAGCCATGAGCTCAGCAAACCACGCCTGCTGCATCGCTTGGCCTGCAGCTTCAACTCCAGCCAGATGTGCAGGCATCCAGGCTGTCCCAGATCTTTGTGGTTGACCCAAATAAGCAGGGCTACTCACCTCTGACTCCTGCCCCAGGATCCTGCCCACATGTGGCAATACAGCCCAAAAAGCCAGAAGCAGGTGTCCAAAGCTCTTCTGCAAAATTACCATCCCTGCTTTTATAAACACAAGACCTTCCACTCTGAAAGATTCAAGCAACAAAGAAGCAAAGGTGAATGTGAGATTTATCTAAGTTGCCACCACCTGGTCAAATACTCTGTGGGTGGTTTGGTAAATCCACTCCCGAGCATGGAATCAAACACTAAGCATGCAAATAGATCTCACAGAGCCTTCCTAAAATACAGCAGGTCTGGGGTGGAACCTGGGATTCTGCATTCCTAACATGTTCCAAAGCATTGCTGCCGCCTCTACACGCAATACCCCTGAGTAGCAAAGGGCCACTGTTTTGTGCACTGCTTTGTGGCCAATACCCAAAACAATGCCCCGCATGTATGTCACTCAGTAGTTACTGACTGCATTAATATGTGGAAATCCAAGCATGCGGTTTTACTTAAATGCACCCATACAATACATGCTCTTTGGCAGCTTGCTTTTGCCACTTAACACACTGTGACATCTTTTCCTGTCAGTACGTACTGGTTTGCATTGTTATTGTTTAACAACTACAGGTAACTCTCCTGCACCAGTAAGCCACACAGTCCATTACTGTGGACATTTGGGGTACTCCCAATAAACAGTGCTCACCTAGATGCATATATATTGCTTTTCCTACTGGGACAATGTCTCCTTGATCAAGGGAGATGCGTATTTCACATTTTGGTATCTTTTTGATCATTGACTAACTCTCCCCTGAGGAGTCAGTGAGGCCTTTTGGCCACAGATGGCTGCGAAAAAAACCTCCTGTGCAGGACCATGCAAAATGGGCTGATTCTCCCCTGCTGAAAATGCTATTCTTAAAAGCGCAAGGCTGAGAGTGACCCGTGCCGTGTGTTACATCAGCCCTTCTCTGCTGCCTGCTCTGTGATTTCCTATCCATCTCTGTCTCTTTTCATTTTAACATCTGTGTATTCCATTATTCTGCAGGGTAGGGGACATTCTTGTCTGGTCAAGGAAACCACGCCTCTTCTTCTCATCTTTTTAAATTTGCACCGGTGCAGGGCATCAGTCTTGCCAGAATTGGTTTCCTGGGCTGCACTAATCACAGGCCAAGGCTGAGTCTCTGCTTCCAGGAGACACTCTTAGCGCAGACTTCCGGCTGCACGGTCCCTGCTGTCTAAAGTCACCACAAGGAGCAACTTCCTGCTCCCAGACCTGCCCTACTTACCCACATTTCTCTGGAATTTCCTACTTTCTAAAACATTTCGCATAAGCAAGTCAGAGGAGCACCTGCCGTGGGGACGCTTTTGAAAATGTGGAGTCTGCTTTGGTTTAGATAACGGTCTGAGTGTGTCCCCTAAGGGTTCATGTGCTGAAATTAAATCCACAGTGTGATGTGGAACCTCAATCCATCGTGTCTAGAGACAGGTCTTTGGGAGATGATTAGGGTTAAATGAGGTCATCAGAGTGGGACCCCATGAGTGAACCCTGGTGGCTTTAGAAGGAGAAGCAGAGACATCAGAATAGATACACGTTCCATTTTTCTTGCCACATGATGCCCTGTGCCACCTCCAGAGCCTCCAGCAAGAGAAGCATTACTTGATACAGTCCCTCGACCTTGCACCTCCAGAACCATGAGCCAAAAAAACCTCTTTTCTTTGTAAAGTTACCTGACTTGGGTATTTCATTATAATAACATAGAACACACTAAACAGCCCCATTCTAATTCTATTTATGTCTTACACCCTCTGAGAAAATATTATCAACAACAACAAAAAAAATTAAAGAAAATATCATCATCATTCTTTTCTTCCTGGAAGTGTCACTATACAAACCAGCAGCCACTCCAAGAATCATGACTATAGGGGCAATGTGGGACCAATTCTGATATCCTCTCAAGTCAGAAAGTGACATGCCAGACAGAGAAGTGACCACGAGAAGAACATCCATGTGGAAATTAGAGGCCATCTCACGCTCTTTCTCCATTTGCACATTCATTCATGTAAAAAAAAAAGATTCTTCTCTATACAACGCTGTAGGCTTATATACAAATGTCTGTTGTCCTAGCAAAAAGGACCTTCCAGAGTTTAAACCTCTTGATCAGTTCTACCTTGTAAGCATTTATAGTTTACATGAGCACAATACAAAATATATGTTTAAGGGAGAAAAACACACTCTTTATTGGATCATAACAAAACATTCACGAGCCTCCTACCACTCCTCAGACACTGAGTCAGCTGTGTGGCAATTAAACAGTGGAGAAGACAGACTCCCTCCATCCTACCTGCAAAGGCAGGCAGGTGAGTCTGTGTGTGCAATGCAAAGAGTGTCCCGAAGAGGGAGCCGCAAGATTCCCTAATCCCGGCCAGGTGAGAAAGGCAGGTTGGCCGCAGCTAAGACAGCCCACACTGGGCCCAGGTGGAAAGATGTCATATTTACAGTCTGAGGCCTGACTCGTTCACTCATTCCTTCCTCTTACACTCTGAGTCTCACAGACTGTTATACCTGCAAAAACATGACGGCACGTAGGAGACAGCCAGGTCACGTGTGGAATTTTAGGGTTTGTGAAACTAAGGAAAGAAGAATGTTCCAGGAGGAGGGAACCACATGTGCAAAGGCCCCGAGTAGGAACAATGTGGGAGAAGAGGAACAGAAAGGAGGTCGGCATGAATGTGCTTCTCATATCACTAACAGTACTTGGTATCTTTTCTTTAAAAAAATTTCCACCCTTATTTCTCATAAGAAAAGTGCTACAAACCGGTTGCAATTCAGTCCACTCTGTAGTTATAGAATAAGTGCTACACAGAAGAGTAAATTAAGAACAAGAGCAAATTATAAAATTCACAGAATTAGAATCAATATGCCACCTCCCAAAGTGCACACCCACATGCAGCCATCGCTGCCTTCAAAACTTTTTAAAGCAAAGGACCTGAAATTGCTACTATATTCAGTCCCCCGGCTCATTTTCTAAAAAGTCAAACCGTGGTTCCTTGTGAAAGCCAAAAATGACTTCACGGTTGGGGGCAAGAAAGCAACATAAAAAGACCTTTTAAGAATAATAGACATTTAAAAAGCGATCTGCTAGGAATCTGTAAGAAGTCTGGGGGAGCGGAGGGCCAGCTTTTCATTAGGTCCGGAAGTAGATGACAAACAGACAGCCCAGAGAGGCCGCTCCGCTCCTGGATTCCATCCTGCACAAACACAGTATTGTGGGAGCCAAGAGCCCTCTGCTTGTCGCAGCAGCTAAACTCCACATGACAACCACAAAGACTCCAAGTTTTCTTGATCAGATGTGGCAGTGTATTACTATGCCTTAGAATACATATTGGCTGTTTCGGACATACGTTCTGAGGAGTGAAAGGGCAACAGACACAAGCTAACTTGAATATAAATACAGAAAGAAGGCATCCAGTTGAAACAGAAATTCTTCCCAAACATCTCTTTTAAGTCTAGAAAGTATGTAACTCGGGGTTAAGGTGTAAGAAGGGTGCAGGGTTCAGAAGATATGGGGTTCCAGCCTGGCTCTACCCTGGACTTTGTACAAGGAACTTAACCGTCCTTAGCCTCAGCATCTCCATCTGATAAAGGGGAATAAACAGACCACCGACCTCATTGGTAGTTGTGAAAATAAACTGAGATTTTGCACACAGAGAATCTGGTATATGCTCGATATCTAGCAGGGATCCAATCACACCCTCTGCTTCCTGGCAAGGTTCGGGTTTCTCTAAGTTGCTCGTGTAGATGTCTGTCCGAGAAAAATGAGGTGAAAACCAGTGTAATCTTCAGACAGTCGCAGGCCTTGCTCCTTCAGTCACACTGCCATTAATTCCCAAACTCTCTTTGTGCCACACACAGGACCAAGTATGAGGACCGCAGGAGAATGACAGTTAACGTGAGCTGTTAAGAATGAGGGGGACAGACGTCAGCCTGCCTGGGTTTGAATCTAGCTCTGCCACTTCCTGGCTGTGTAACTCATTGTAAGTTACTCAGCCACTCTGGGCCTCAATTTCCTCATCAAGACATGGAGATATTACGATCACCTGCCTTGTTGGGTTGCTATGGGGACTAAATAAGACAATAAAATAACTGCTTAGAACTTCTCTAAAACACAGTATTAGCTAGCATGGTTAGCATTGTATTGGCTATTGTTACATATATGCTTTATTAGCTATTATTGATATTCTGCTACGAAGTATACAATAAAATATAGTACTATATAATATTTAATGTTATATAGTATTATTACATGGTATTAGTTATTATTGTTATCACTGATTATTTTCGATTTCTGCCCAGCAAGCAGAAACTCAATCAATATGTAGGAAATAGCAGAGTACAGGTCTCGAAAAACAGTGTGACTCCCTGACCCTGGGAGGGCTTCAAGAAGTGCCATCTCAGTTGGGTATGAAAGATTACTAGGAGAGCACCGGTGAACAAAGGGAAGGAAAAGCACTCCAGACAAGAGGACTGGTTGAGCCAGTTACATCTTGCACACAGAAGAAGTCAGAGCATCCAGAACATGATGTGTGTGGCAGGAGGTGAATCTAGCAAACAGGCAGGCAGGGGTCTGTACGTATCCTACGAGCCAGGAGACATGTCTATTTTAAAAAAATTACGTGAAATTTGTTTTTTTATGAAAAGAAAATTTTAATGGTCTCTTAAGAATATTTTGAGGCCATGTAAGTCAAGGAAAGATACTCCACACCTCCCCCAAAGCCTTCGAGGAATAGAAGAGAGACAAGTTTATAGTACCTTTTGGGCTTTTAGGGGAAATGACACTATAAACTATAAGAGAATTCTAAGAGGTTGTCACTGCCCTTTAAGATGATCTTATTATTAAGAATGACAAGGAAAAACAAGGTAAGACAACCAGGCCAGTTTGGGATTGGGAAATTAGCTTATAAGCTAAAAGGTTTTTTTTAGGTTATTTCTTTAGGCTATTTATAATGCATATCCATATGTGAAAGAAGGTCTGTTTATGTGCATATATAATGGAATGAAAATTCCAGAGGCTCTATAAGCAGGAAACAAAGACATTCCCTACTGTTGCTTCTGCAGACAAATCTTGAGGGGGAAAAAGATCTAAAGAGATAATAAATAAATGTGGGTCAGGTAACTCAGCCTCTGGAGACTTTTCACTGCTTGGTGGAAAAACTTTCTGACAGTGGATCGGAATCCCTGGAATAAAGAACAGATGTGGGAACAAAGATTCAGATGAAACAGAACAGTTTCACCTCAAAAAAGAGATGAATGAAGGCCTCCGCCAACTCTACGGAGGCAATACCCAAGGGACGACTTGTAAGGAGTGGAGAGTGAAAAAGATAAGAAAGCAAAACAAAGAAAAGGGGCACAGGGGCGATGGAAGTCAAAGACAGTTTTCACATCTGAATAAATTCCAATAAAGAGGAATCCATTCTAGATCATTTTCCATCCTGCTGGGCAATGAGGGTCACCTTTGCCAAAAGAAGGTTTAATTCTTCAGAACCTCCACATTCTCTCACATTCCTGGCCCCTGCAAAACTTTGAAATCCCTCTTCTCTCATTTCTGTGCATATTCTTTGCCTTCCTGCTTGTGAAGAGGAAGCTCATTCCTGATGAGCTTTCTGGAATTGTCTTTGGACAGTTTATTTGGCCTTCCCCACGAAAATCACACAAATAGCAGACGCCTGGAGCTCAGATTTGGTCTCCCCCTTCTTACTACAATTCCTGTAAAAAGAGAAGAGAAAGGCCCATGACTTGGGAACTGGGCTGAAGTAGTACCCACAGGAACAGGGGCTTCCACTCCAGGACATGGGTTGGGGTAAGTGTTGTGATGGTTAAGCTCAATGGTCAACCTGACTGGCCTGGCAACCACCTAGAGCAGTGATGGCAAATCTTTTAGAGACCAAGTGCCCAAAATGCAACACAAACCCACTCATCTATTGCAAAGTCCCAATACTGCAATTACACATGAGTACTGAAGTTTCAGTTTAGAAAAAACAGCTGTTATCTGATGCTTGGCTGTTAGAGCGATGTGGCTCATGTGCTACTGATAGAGAGGGCTCTTGTGCCTTAGGTTCACTGCCATTTACATGGGCAAGTAGTAAAGCTCAGTTTGGGGTGTTTCTGGGTGGGTCTTGGAGGCATAGTTTTGGGGTCTACATCTGCTTCCTCTCCTTTCAGGCACTGTTCCTCTGCCCTGCACCCCACTCCCCTGCAATGAACTGAGCATCTTTGCTCCCCCACACCCTTCCACCAAGAAGTTCCTGCCTCAGAGCCAGCCAACCATGGACTGAATCCTTTGAAACCATGAGCCAAGTAAACCATTTCCTCCTTTATGTTGTGGGTGTCACATATTTGGTCTGAGTACCAGGAAAACTAGTACAAGCATCCACAGAGCACACAGAGAGAAAGAGGCTCCTTGGGCTTCTCTGACAGACTGGGCTAGTGGATGTTCTCAGACTTCCATGATATAACTTGAGGAGATCCCTCTCAGGAAGATGGAACTTTAATCCACCACAAATCTTGCTTCAGGAAAGATTTTCATCAAGGCATCCAGAAGATTCTATGATTTCTCTAACACCAGGAATCAGGTAATTTGATTGCTATCATCTCTTGATAGCTGTGGGCTAACTTTAAGACAAAACAGTAATTTTCGACTTCTGACTTTTCCTAAAACAGCACTGACTTTCAATCCTGCCTGGGCATTAGAATTCAAGCTTAGGAGGCTTAACAAAAATTGCTCAAAATTAAAGGAACTAGGAGTTGGGGATTTAGCTCAGTGGTAGAGCATTTGCCTAGCAAGCTGAAGGCCATGAGTTTGATCCCCAGCACCAAAAAAAAAAAAAAAAAAAAAGAAACTAGGGTGGCAATACTAATACCAGACAAAAGAGAAGACAAAAAATTCCTAGAGATGAAATAGAGCTTTTATGATAGAATACTTAATCCACCAGAAAGACAAGATTATATGCAACTAAAACCAGAGCCCAAAAATATATGAGCAAAATTTGACAGACAAGAGAAACAGACAACTAAACGATGATAGTTGGCAATTTCACTACTTTCAATTTGTAATAGAGTAACTGGTATTTAGCAAGAAATGGAAAGTGTAACAATACCATAAACAAACTAGACATAAGTGATGTCTCTAGAACACTCCACTAAACAAGAACAAAATACACATTTTTCTCTGGTGTACATGAAATGTTCTCCAAGACAGACCAAATTTTAAGCCAAGAAACAAACTGCAGTAAATTTAAAAGGAATGAAATCATATAATATTATGTTCTCTAAACACAATGGAATGGAACTAGAAATCAATAACAGAAGGAAATTTGTGAAACTCACAAATCTGTGGATATTAAATAACACACTCTTAAATAATTCATAGTTCAAACACAAAAAGCACAAATGAAATTAGAGAATACTTGGTTATGAATAAAGACAAAAACACAATATAACAAAGTTATGAATACAGATCAAAGCAGCACTGAGAGGTACATTTATAGCTCTGAATGTCTGTATCAAAGAAGAAAAAAGATCTCAAACACACAAAAAGTTCAGCAAGATTTCATGATACAAAATGAGTATACCAAAATACAGTCATCAACAATTCAAAAATGAAATTAAGAAAACAATGCCATGTACATTATAATAATATTAAAAGAATAAAATACTTTTGAATAAATTTAACAAAAGAAGTACAAGACTTGTACCCTGAAAACTATGAAATATCATTCAAAGAAATTAAAAGCCTAAACAGAAAGACATTCCATGTTCATGGATTGGAAGAAAATATCTGTCAGATGGCAATACTCACCCCACAGATGGACAAATTCAATACAGTCTATCAAAGTCTCAGTTGGCTTATCTGCAGAAACTGACAGGCTGACTCTTAAATTTGTATGGGAATGCAAGGGACTCCGAAGAGCCAGAACCATACAAAAAAAGAATAAAGTTGGAGGTCTAACACTTCCTGACTTCAACATCTACAAAAAACTAGAAAAATCAAGACAGCGCTATGGTGCAAGAGTAGACATTTAGATCAAAAGAATAAAATTTAGAGTCTTTCACAGTTAATTTTTGACAAAGAGTGCCAAGAAAACTAACTAAGTGAAAGGATAGTATTTTCAACAAACGGCTGGAATAACTAGTAATTCATATGCAAAAAAATGAACCTGAACCCCTATATTTCATGCAGTGGAATACTAGTTGGGAATAAAAAGGAATGAAATAATGATGTACAACACAATATGGATGAATCTCGAAAACTTCATATTGAGGGAGGAAAGCT
>PVJO010000484.1:90729-236602 GCA_004026905.1 Hystrix cristata | reverse complement strand
AAGAAGCACATTTGAACAGGTGGAAGCTAGAAGCTTATGCTCGCTGACATGGTTCCCCCCCCACACACACCTAAGAAAAGCAACACTTCTTGGGGTCTCAGCCTCACCAGGGAAACTGAGCCTAAAATGTCAGGGTCAGGAGCCCCAGTGCCCTGCGCAGGTCTCTGACGGGAGTGCTGCGGGAGGCAACTCCCGCCACTTGGTGTCTTCTTTGGAGCACGATGACATAAAATGATCATTATTTTGGACACACAATGTACCTTGAAGAACAACGCCCCGTTTTCAGAGAGTCTCGAGCTGAAGTTGCAGCTGCCTCTAAATCGGGCAGTCACAGTGCTCTGTGCAACGACAACCTCAGAATGGCACTTTATGTGGCAGGACTGACACTCTTCACGGTCGTGAGCTCCCTGCTACCCAGGGGAAATATTAAGGTTGCCCTCGGCCCTTCCTATGAGTCGGCGCTTTACTAGTTGAAGAACCTTTCAATTCTGAGTAGGTCCATTGCGACCACTTTATTTTGATGTGGAGAAAGGACATGTTGTGCCAACGATGCAAAGAAATGTGTCAAATGGACTTACTTAGGCCTCCAAATAATGCCTAAGCCCTAAGCATCTCTCGTATAACATGAGGCTACAATTACACTTTCATGACCTGGGTATCAGCATCGATGCAGACCTCATTGTGTTTATGAAATGTTTGGGCCCTTCAGAATTTAAAAATTGAAATCTGGGTCGGGGATTTAGCTCAGTGGTTAGAGTGCTTGCCTCGCAAGCATGAGGCCCTGAGTTCGATTCCCAGTACCAAAAAAAAAAAAAAAAAAAAAAAAATTGAAATCCTAATGCCTAGAGACAGTATTGAGAGGTAAAAGCTATAGACATGATTTGGTCATGAAGGTGAAAACTTAATAAATGTTATTAATACCCTTATTTTAAAAACATGGAGAAAGACTCCTTGAGCTGAATAGAATGAGGAACGAGAATGAGGAGCTGACTGTCTGTGAGAAGCAGGCTCTCCGTAGACAAGGAACCTGAAGCTTGGACTTCCCACACTCACAGCCGTGAACAGTGAATTCTACTGACACAACACAATACCATGAACCACCCCGTCTATGGTATTTTGTTATGGCAGCCTAAATGGAATAAGATATTGTATTGTATCGCTTTCCTCTCATTGGAATAAAATACTCGATACGCACAAATTAAAGGGTAAGAGCTTTATCTTGACTCATAGTTTTAGGAAGTTTCAGTCCCTGGCTGGCTGGCTGCAAGGCAGAAACAGCGTGGTGGAAGAGCAAGACGGAGGAAGGCTGCATAGTCACGGCAGCCAGGAAGCAGAAACAGAAGGGAGGCGTGAGAGGCGAAAATACACACTTGCAGGTAATAGCCCAGTGACGCACCTCCACCCCCCGACCAGGACCCCACCCAAATATGAGGTGTTTGCGGGGTGTTTCAGATCGGAACCGTAACAGATAACTCTAGGAACACTAAGTATTATTCTTTTCATTACTGCATATGGCAACCCAACAAAATGGCCGTAAGGCCCTTTGTAGAAAGACTAAGGAAATCCCTGCTGAAAACACTACTGTGGGCTACATGTTCTTTCTCACATGAGGACTCAATCCCTCCTTCTGTCACAGGTTGCGAAGTCTGAGAATAGGGCCAGTTCAGAAAACTGGCTAATGGAAATGAGAAATAGCAGTTGTTGAGAAGGCTTGCCTCGGCCTACACCTCACTGCCTTCTGTGTGTGTGTGTGTGTGTGTGTGTGTGTGTGTGTGTTGCATTGTACGTGCATACACATGTGCATGTGTATTGATATGGAGATAAAGATATCCTTGATGTTTTTCCATATGTTTTGTTCCGATGGTCCCTCTAGGTCAAGGATCCTTTGTTGTCATGTAATCTTGTTAATTAAGGTAATCACACTCACAATGCATTTGCAGTTAAATGTTTCCACTAGGCTCAACAATCCTGGGATCTCCTATTCCCATTGCTAAAAAAGCTTGATTCCTCAGTTGCATTTTTATCATCACAACAGTCTACAGAAGCTAACAACCAGTAGGCTTTTCAATAATGATCGACACTTTCTTGTCAGACAATTCTTCACTTAGTTGGTAAATTGAATGTCCTTCTGCCCTCTACATTATACAGTCAGCTGGGGAAATTTTGGTTCAAAGGTTTACCTTTATGTGTATTGGTCACCTTTTACTTGCTGGGAGAAAATAACTGACATACATAACACAAAGGAGGAAATGTTTATTTTTGTTCATGGTGTCATAAGTTTTAGTCCAGGGTTGGCTGGCTCCAAGCTGCAACATCATGACAGAAGTGGGTAGCACAGGAGAACTGCTTGCCTCGTGGCAACCAGGAAATATAGCACCAGAAAGGAAGGGACCTGGGGCCAGATATTATCCCCAATTTCACACAGCCAGGACCCACCCAGACACCCCCACGAGTGTGCTTTACTAATCTACAAGGCATCTCTCCAGCCAATCAAGTTGCAAGCAAGATTAATTATCACATTATGTTAACTTGCTTCCTTACCTGAGGTTTTTATCTCTTCCTTGGAGTTTGTCACCGTGAACATGGCCATCCCTTTCTTCTCTAGCGCATCCAAGCTGTTTAGTTGAATATTTTTCTGGATCTGTGCCATGATGTTA
The DNA here is from genome assembly GCA_004026905.1 of Hystrix cristata. Classification (NCBI taxonomy): domain Eukaryota; kingdom Metazoa; phylum Chordata; class Mammalia; order Rodentia; family Hystricidae; genus Hystrix; species Hystrix cristata. Next base: position 233,945 of record PVJO010000484.1, on the reverse strand, counting down.
AATCCTATGTCACAAAAAAAGAGTCCTATGAAATTAACCACAATTTAGAGAAAAATCTCAACAAAATCCAACCGGTGGATAAATTTTTTTCCTGGAGTTTGTTTGTTTGTTTGTTTTTGTTTTTTCTATCTATTCCATGCCCCACGAGTCCCATTTTCAAACACGTTTGGCAGGCCTGATATTAACGTTATCCGGGTCCTACAACCTCTTTAACAGATTTCCCTTCTCTTCCTTTAACAGACCAGAGATACTCCTGTTGAATTATGTCACTTTCCATAGATATCTGACTTTCTATAGATATAATAATCTGAAGTTTCACTCTCTTAAATGCATATAACAAGTATCTCTACTCCAAATCTCACCTCTGATCACTTCCCTCTTAGGTCCCTGACATTTTAAGCTAAATAATAAGCACCCTTTGAATTTTTGCCACTCTTAAAATTAAAATTCAACTCTGTCTGCTATGCAGATGCAGAAACAATTCTCTTGCAATACTGCCAAGAAGGCCCTCTCATTTTCACACTTTGCTTGAAATGTGCAAATTAAAATAATGTGGTATCATCTAATAAGAAAATATGAGTGAAAACTGAAAATGCTGATAACATTTATTATTAACACAGACGAAGGAAAATGGAACTCATACCTCGCCGTTATAAATTACATAGTGAGACTGTCAATTGGTGCACTCACTACCACAGAAACATGAGGCTAACTAATGAAAGATTTGGTCATTATTTAGCAAATATTTATTCCCCCTTTTCGTCAAAACTCCACAGAACGAACCTATTTTGTTGCAACTATGGTGTTGGGCTTGGCTAGTGATTTGTTTGAGTAAAGCAGATGCTAGCAAATGAGGGTTGAGGGGACCTCAGATATACTGAGCTCTCGTGTTCCCTCCTGGCACCGCAAGAATGTGCCTCAGGTAGCTGTCTGTCTAAGGATACAAGGCTCAGGCTTCAGGGAGGACCACCTCAGCCCTCGGCTTAGAGCAAGAGCCAGGCAATCAAACAACCTGCTGACATCTAAGTAAAAAAATAAGTGTTCTCCGTCACATGCCACTGAGCTTTGCAGTGATTTGCTTTATATCCTTGTTGTGGCCATGAGTGATTAATGTAACTACTTAAGTTGAAGATTTCTTATTTTATGATCCAAATATTCTATTTTTGTTTATCGTAGGTTAACTATCACACATGTGAGTAACAGGACATGGCAAATGATAGTCATGTTGCAGAATGTGCCTCACCCATGAATTTAACATTTTTATAGTGTATCTCCTTTTGAAATATGTAAGCCGGCCAGCACTAGTCTAGAGCAGTTTAACATTCTCCTGGGTAAAGTGATCATAAATTTGTTTGGCTTTCAGCCTCAAAAGAAGCTGTCCACTACACTTATTTTTTATTGGTTGTCACCTCATGAATCTATAAATTTATTTGTAGCTCAATATTTTCACAATGCTTTGTAGACGTTACTTTAGTAATTTCCAGTGCAGTCTCCTGTACAATCAAATAAGTTCCTGTTCCTTTCTCTAGATATATCATATTTTTGATTCATTAATACTGAACCCCTGGAGATTTGCAGTGTAAATCTGGCCTGAGAAAAGCGTATTTAACAAGCATATTTCTCCATAAAGCACACCAATAACAGCCTGCTCGGGATTAGGAATACCAGATAGCTTCAGTATTATGCTTGGAATGTACTTTACATGGAAAAATAATTAACAAAAAGAATGAAATTCAAAACATATGACACAAGAGAAACCACAAGGATACTTTCTATTAGAACCCGACAGCCAAAAGATGAAAGCAAAGCAAGCACCACCTTCTTCAGCCTCGAATGGGAAAGAGCACGTTGTAAGAATTCAAAAGTTCGTGCCTCTATGAAAGTTTGTAAAAAGCAAGGAAGTCTTAGGGATCTCAGCATTACAAATACATGTTCGTGAGTAGGCAAACTCACAGACACATACTCCGTGAATAATAAAGACGATCGACTATTTACTATCACACTCAATGCAGAAGTGTAAGTGGGAATGATATTATCGAACTTCGCAATTGTTCTTAAATCTTGTGAGGAAAGATGAGAAAAGGACATTTATATGGTTCTTAGTTTTATCTATATTTTTAACTGAAAAGATTTTAAACACGTATTCCAAAAAGTTCTGTAATATCTTCACTAATTATCTCCTCTTATACTCTCATCTCTACTTGTGCAACATTTGAAAGATTTTCTAATTGTATGTATTACAAACTTTAAATATATTCAATTTTTTTTCCTTTGGGTAAAAAGAAGCAATTCGAGAAGTGGGAACTTGAGAAAAGTTAGCAATTCCACCACAGTGTGCCAATTCTGAAATACTTGCTGGTGAAGCGTGGATTTGGTGATTAAAACAACAGATGCCCTAATTCCTGTTAAGTTCTTCTTACCCTACATTTAGAAAATAGATCAAATATTGTAGCTATCAAAGATTACTTCAACTGCGAATTACTAATATATTCAAAGTTCAGTTAATTTAAAAACTTAAATCCACCAAAGTACCCTACGCAAACCTGAGGCAGTGTCCAATAAATGAAACTACGTTTTGCATGGATATCTCCAATAATTTGGGCACATTCTGCCATAGTGACCATGTACTCCTTGTAAAACATTGAATTTTTCTCCCTAGATATACCATCCAAATAGAATGCCAGTATTCTCCTGGGAAAGTGATCATCAAAAACTACTGATTTAATGCTTTGATTGAGGAGAAGGGTGGCTTTAGTGACTATTCCTTGCTGTCAGAATCACTACCCTACCTTATTAAGAACTCTTCCAGGACAGCTTATTTTTGATTCTGAATATTGAGGCTTTCTATATCCTTGCCTTGGGGTTAGAAATGACATTTATAGCCCAAACTACACAGCTTGAAAATGAAAAAGATCATAGTAATGTCAGCACTCAGAAACTGATTTCAATTATTATAGTGAAGAGTCAGATCAAAAAGATCGTTGTTTGGGTAAAGTAGTTAGAATTTTTGAGGGGGAAAAAAAACCCATAAAGAGGAAAAAAATACAAAACAAAGCAAAAACAAAACCAAAACAAAACAAAACAACAGGTTCTTATTCTATTTCTTGAAAATTATTTAGTAAGCATATTTATTCCGATTTGTGTGAGGCTTTCTTATTCTAAACATTAAAAAAAAAGTACATAATCATTTACAAGTAGGTCATAACGTGCAGAAAATTTTATAGAAAGGAATTTGGCATTCTTCAAAGAGATGGTTAGCTATTCCTTTGGCTCTTGAGAGATATCCTCTTAAATCCTTGATATTTCTCCAAAGCTGGGTATGTCTTTGCTCTCCACATTGGGCCTGTCATCCATAATTCTTTAAATTAATGCAATAATTCAAGGTAGGGCTAGTCACACCTAATAGTTTTAGTATCATGCTGGAAAGACCAACCATAGGCTTTAGGGCAGAGGCTTTGGTCGTGTGGTATCATCCTATCTTCGAACGAGAAGGGCTGGGGATTGAATTTGTCATCATTTTATGAGTATGCTAAGACCAAATGACTTGTTTTTAGATGAAACATAACTGCATCAGTTTGAAGGCAAAAGTTTGCACACTGACTAAAGACTCTGGATGTTACCTGGAGACTGTAATGCACAAGACTATGCCTGCCTTAGAGAAGTAATTACTTGAAGGAAGCACTGTGAGATCTGGGTGTGAAAAAAGGACAGACCTCAACAAATTGTGTTTTTATTTTCTCTATAAACAGAAGAAATTTGCATTACACAGCTACCTATACTGCATGTTGTTTGCTCTTGTCTAATAATTGTCTTTTTACATTGTAATATGTGGTTCTAACAAAGATTTTTATTTACTTATGAAATGCAAGACAAATTTTCATAACAAAATAATAATAGAATAACATTAGTTAATATATTGTACACCATAACCTTAAAAAAAGTTACTCAAGAGTACAAAACATAGATAAAAGTCTCTTAGAAAAAACAAACACTATGCTATTTTTTTTAATTCATAGTCTCTTAGTTCGCTGAAAAGAAAGCTTATGCCATCATCTGAAGATTCTTGCAAAAAAAGTTCTATGAGATATTTTTTGAGTGTGTTATAAGGGAACTACTGAATTTCTTAATTTGTTATGTCACATCACATTGCAAATATATCTCTTTTGAGAGAAATGACTATGAATCTAAGAAGTTTGTCTTTATTTCATGAATGTGGTACTTTACATGAATAAAAAAGTTTCTCTTTTTCCACGTTTAAAGTTAAATGATAAACTTACACTTCATTTTAGTAGATTTAAAAATTGAGAAACCTAAAATGTAAGATATTTATTCATTTTTAATATGGTTGAAATTAGTGAAATATATGTCACCAGGCTGCGATTGAATAAAAGGAGCTTTGCAGCTGGATTAGTTCTGATATTTCCCTTTTGACTTTCTGTCTACTTGATCTATTTGTGACAGTGGGGTATCACAGTCCCCATTACTGGTCACTCAAGAAAGAAAAAATAAAAAAAATTAAAAAAAAGAAAGAAAAAATAAAAGTGTGATTTGCTAAAAATACACTTAGAAATGATCTGAATATAAAGAGACTTAAAATAGTTCTTCCCGAGAAATTTTTAAAAATTAATTAAAAATGTAAAATTATGATGTATCAATAAAAAACAAAATCTTTTAAAAAGTATAACACCAAATTCTCAAAAGCCCCAGAGAATTTTATCACCTATAAAATTTGTTAAATAATAGAGATGAAACTGTACAGTGAAGTTTGAAAGGGAAAGTAATTGGGCATTTTAAGTTATATAGTCCCAAGATACAGCATTATTTCAACGAGTTCTTTACATTTCTGAACACACAGAGAGAAGAAAGGTAGCATCAGTGTTTCTTCTTGAGGGAAAAGTACACAGAAAAAAAAAAAAAAGGAAGTAAAAACAGGCACAATACTGATGAAAGAGTTCAATGCTGATGAAATCGAGTCCTAAAACAAGATACTCATCAAAGCAGAAAATCATGATTAAATGAAACCAAACCATATTGATACTCACACTGTGGAAATGTAGGATGTTTGAGGTCTTCCTTCTCTACAATCATGCTAATCACAATTCATACTTATATATAAAAAAAAAAAAATCAAAAACAAACCTTCATTGTTCCATCAGATAGCCCGTTAAAATACTGGCATGATGACACAGCTTATTTTAACATGCTTTTATAGCTCTATGTGTGGTGAAGTGGAAATTCACAAATGTGCACTTTTCAGAAGATTATGAGCAATTTTTCTCACGAATGTCCGGATTCTAATCAGGTTGCTTTTGCTAAAGCCACCCAAAGTGAAACGATCCCTCGTTGACTGACACATGCAGTCTTCAAACAGTTTCATTTCAGCAATTTGACTGAAATCCAGCTGGCTCACTCGCAATGATATTAAAAATCCAAGTGTTGCTAATTGACTAGAGAACAAAATTTGAAATTCTGACAGGAAATACTTCCTCACCCTTGAGGGAGGCAGAGCACAGATGGTCAACATGACGCGCATTCTTGGGCCTTTCAGATTTTTTCTTCTGTATTTCAACATAGAAATAGTGCTTAATTAAAAAAAAAAAAAACACACCTTTAATCTCTGGGTTAAGGTGTCCATTTTAAACTCCTTAATTTAGATTTTTAAATGCTTCATGTAGCATCACCTGGAGTTTAAATTTCTCATGCACTTTCAGTTCTTCTACAGGTAGAAGTTTCTGTAACGATTATAATTCTTCTGAGGGACAAGAGGACTGAGACCACATCGCATCAGTACTTCCTGCCCTGTTCTGATACTGCCCAAAATCTGAAAATAATTTACTGTTTTGTTCCTTAGCCTCAGGGCACAAATCTCGATAGAATCTAGCAATTTCAGAAATCTTATCATGTTCCACACCACATTACTGAAAGCCACTATTTCCAACACGCAATCTGTGGTATTGATCCTGAAACTGAAATGGACAAGATTCTGGGTCAGAACACTCCTTTAAAATCAACAGAATTTTGGCAATTAGTTTGAAAACTTTTATCTGGACATTACAATGTTTTCAAAGTACTTGCCAACAATTTAGCAAGTTTATTCTTTATTTCTCAAAATATTTTTAAGCCATAGGTTTTGTTTTGCTGTTGTTGTTGTTGTTTTTATTTTCTCTCTTATTTACACACTATTTCATAGTTTCTTAAAGGCCCTTCCTTCATTCATTCTGCCTTAAATATTTGCAGCATTACTTCTTACTTGACCAAGAAATCAAAAGCCACACATTGGAGCATCCTCCATTTCTGAGCCCCTCTCCCACACTGGTTTATCTGTAATATAAATAATAAAACATTTAAAGTAGTTTAAGCAGCGAAGTTATTTACTAAAGAGACTTAGTCACTTTCCTTCTCACTGAAACAAAATACCTGATATGCATAATTTAAAAAAGGAGAGTTTTATTTTGGTTCCATTTTGAGTCTGTAGTCGGTCAGCTTCAGGGCAGGAAGTCAGAGCGGCAGGGTCTGGCAGAGAATGCTGCTCCCTCATGGTGGCCAGCAAGCAGAGAGCTAAGGGATGAGCCAGGAAGGGAGAGCATCCTTCCACATCACGCCCAGGCACCCGCCTCTCTGACCTTATCCCCTTCCCACACCAAGCCATCTGAACTGCTGCGTAGTCCGATCATCTTCCTCAAGCTCCTATTTTGCTCGTTCTCGTCCTTTTCTTTTCTTTCATTCTTCATGTCTTTTCTCTTTTTCCTATATCAGCAGGTGAACAAGGCCAACAAACTCACTGATCCCTCATTCATATTTTATATTTTATTCTCCCTCCAGTCTACATTCTGAGGCAACTCTTTGTGGAGTCCTTTTTAAACTTATAAACTCTGTATTCATCAGTTGACAATTTACTAACCTATTCATCTTACTTTCTTTAAATTCACTCTTAAAACTTTAAGTTTTAATTTTATTATATTTCAAAATTCATCCTAATGTGGATGAAGACATGTTTGTTACTCATTATTTAAAGTTTTGCCTGTTTTATAATATTTTCTATAATATCTCTAATCATGGTATTTTTAAGAAATTATTACTGGTACTACATCTGTTGTGTTTTGTCTATTTTATTTAATGTACTGTAGTTTCTGCTGGTATCCACCCATGATTAATAATTTCTTTGTATATTATATCCAAATGTTTTTCAAAAGAATTGAGGGTTTTGAGGGAGTGGGTAGAGAATGGTCTGCAAGTGACCCTGAAAGATAAATATAACACATAGAGTCACTTCTAGTGTATCTCTAGAATGGGAAAAAGTATTAAAACTGTTGCTATGTGAGATGATTGAGCAGGCAAAAAATGTCTCCGGGAGAATCTAGATTTCATGTAGAGAAAAAAATGTAAGTGAACATTCAGACAAGAATTGGGAATAGAGAAAAATTGTTGGATGCATATTTGGCCCAAGAAGAATGGAAGATGTGTTTGCGAGGGGATACAGGCACTTTAGTCAAGTACTACATAAAATCTGACGCTATAAAGAGCAGTATGGGAAGAGGTATGAATAAGGAACACCCAGAGACATGCCCAGGGCTTTTGCTAAGCCAAGTAAATGACACATGATGAGATTTGTCTTGATTATCACTTGGGACAGATCCTTAAAAATCTCTCTCACAGCCACACTCCTGGAGTATAGAAACTGATAAAAGTATGATCTAAAGAAAAATAAATGAATTTCAGTAGATTAGTTTAAATTGCACAAAGTATAGAATAGAACACAAAAATTTAATCGGTATTAATAATCGCCATATATGGCTGTTAAATTTATTAGCAGTAGTAGAAAATAACTGAAAATAGATATCATATCTGTCCATTTTTCCATCACTGGAACAAAATATCCAAAACTCTTAATTTAAAGAAAAAGAGTTTTGGCTCACAATTTCCACTGGGTTCAATCCAAAGTCAACTTCCTCCAAGGCAAAAATAATATGGCAGAAAGGAATAGCAGAGGAAAACTGTCACGCCACAGAAGCTAGAGAGAAGGGAGGGGCTGGGGCAAAAATACGCCCTTCCAGATCATGGGTTCCCAACCCCTGGTCCACAGACCAGAACCAGTCCGTGGCTGTTTGAAGCTGGACTTCGCATCAGGAGGTGAGCGTTGGTTGTTTGAGCAAACTTTCATCTGTATTTAGGTTGCTCCCCATTGCCTGAGTGATGGCCTGTGCTCCTTCTCCCCACAGGTCAGCTGCTCCATTTGATTCTCAGGGGAGTGCAAACTGCGCTGGGATCAGCCCATGTGAGAGATCTACGTTGCACGCCCATTATAAGAATCTAATCTCGAAAGAATACCCCCAACCCCAACCCTGTCTGTGGAAAACTTATCCTCCATGAAACTGAGCCCTGGTGCCATAAAGTTGGAGACTTCTGTTCCAGGTCACGCCCTGGGTGACTCACCTGTAAACAAGCTCCACCTCCTAACAACACATTCAATTCTGAACTTATCAATGGATGAATCCACTGATGAGTATAGTACCCAAAGGACCTAATCACTTTCCAAATATATCAGATTTGGGGGCCATTTAATATTAAAACCATAACATTTGGTCCCTGGCCTCAAAAAGACTCGTGTCTATCTCATAATGCAAAATGCATTGAATCTGTCTCTAGGAGTTCCTGCTCTTAACCATTCTAGTATTGTTGAAGAGTGCAAGTCCCAAGTTTCCTCTGAGTTTTGAAGTAAAATGTACTAGAATTCCTTAATTTAGATTCTACAGCTTGATAATTTCAAGTACACCTTGCATTCGCTTCTGTACCCTTCTAATCTCACTTCTCTTCATCTACCAGTATTGCATGGAATCACTCTGTACGATCTACCTGCACTCAAATTCTTGTTTCAAGGTCTGTTTATAGTAGAATCCAGTGTACTAAGTAAATATTATTTTCTCATTAGACAATTATTTGAGATTTAAATTTTTCAATTTAAAAAAATTATTAATACATATTTTCATTACATAATGATTACATTCATTGTAGGGAGTTATTCTCTACAAATTTTACAACGTATAACTAATCCATGAGTGCTTCATTCTCATATATGGTATAATTCCGAATGTTTCTATTTTCAGTAGCACAAAAATTAGGTGTTAAAAATGGTTTCCATTGAAGCAGAGTGATCCATCGTCAAGACTTGGTAGACTGGGTGAGCCTTTCAGCCTGGACCACAATGAAATAAATGCCACGTGCTTTTCTCCAAGATTTCTGGTCCTTACGAATTTCCGGGGACTCCTTAGTGACCTATGCCCACAGATAGTTGCTTGAATTTTCTCACACACCATTTTTAGGAGGGTAGTTTAGCTCAGCACTAGAGCACACACTTTGCTTGCATGAAGCGCTGGGTACAATCTCCAGCGCACACACACGAAACAGGAGGGAACAGAGCAAAACAAAACAAAACTGCCACATTGGAGTTCAGTAGTGATATTGTTAACGTTTAAACAGACAAATAGCTATGAGATATTTTAGAGTGCAATATGGGGGTCAATAAAGAGAGAAGTTTAGTTTTCCTTATTTTAAAATAATTAGGAATATAATATTTGCTGGATTCAAATGCAATAAAATAATTAAGAAACAATAGTCATAATTCATGTTGACATTCATGTATTTCAATATTTGTTATACAAATAAATGTATTTTATAAGTGTATTTCATGATCATGGTATCTCCCCTGCCAGGTAAGTATATAAGTGTATTTCAGTGCAATGATTTTTAAGAATTAAATATTTTCTCTTGTAAGAAAATGAATGCTTCTAGATGCATATATTAGGCAAGATTCAATGAAATATTTTAATAGATAAATACAGTGAGATAAATGTTGTTTTTCTGCTATGATTTCATGTTATAAAGTCACTAGAATGACGTTTAAAAAACCTACATCTTTGGATAAATATTTTTTTACTTTTCAAGGACTTTCCACTTGGAATAAATACAAAACTCTTTAGTAAATTGTAAGACTTTCACACATGTGGGGATCTTACACATCAGGTCAAGGCATTCCCCACACCCTAATCATACGACTTCTCTCAGGCTATCATTACACCATTCCTTACCCACCTTGGGTCCGTTCTGCACGTACTATTCCCTTGGAGTATAGTCCTGCTAGGACATTCATTTAAAAAATCAGAAGACACAAAAAGGCAGTTTTCTAAATTAAACACGTGTGCTGTTGTTAAATCAGTCAACAGAATTTATGTGAAGAGGCTTATTTTCCACCAATCAATAAGTAGCTTGGAAAAGAAGCTTTGGGCTTGTTAAGATCTGCAGGACTTTTAAAAGACTTGAAGATCAATGTGCAAAGAGACACTTGTTAAGAATTACCTGTAATTTATCTTCACAGGTCTTGTCACATATTTTCACTTTACTGAAGGGGAAAACAGTTTTAAACCTATAATTTTAAGGAGTTATTTCAAATAATTTATTTCTCCATATTCATATTATTTTATTTTTAATGAGGCTAATATTTAAATTGCTTCCCAAATCCCTCAATTTAACGCTAGAGTATCTCAAACTAAGATCTGCCTAGAGTGATTTTTTTTAAATCATCAAGTTTCTTGTGGCTGTAGGATACATTTAAAAGTTTGTAAAAATATGCTAACCATAATGCAATGTGTATTAATTTCAATTTGTGTATTTATATTAATCCATGATTTTATCCTGTAAAATATATCCTAAAGAGTCATACAAAATTTTTTTTTGTGTGTAATAAATAACACTTTGAACAAGTCATGGCTTTTATGATTCTAAGCTATAAATAATAGTGAATGTTTTAAAGTTTAACAATGTCGGTGCTAGGGCAAAATGCAGACTTTTTGGATTGAGTTTGTTGGTTGCCGATGCACTCTATTGACCTACAATGATTTATATAGGAGCTAGTTACAACTGGTGAACAAATGAACTCAAATGGTAATAATAATTGTATTGAGACTATGTATAAAAAGAAAAAAAAAACTGAATTGATGTTGAGTGACAACAGAAATGGAAAAACTGAGATTAAACAGTACATTTTCGTAAGGGCGAACATCAGAAGTTGGATTTGTCCCTCTCTCCCTCTCTTTCTCTCTCTGTCTTCCTGTACCAAGGTTAGAATCATTTTACATATATATGTGGGGGATATATAGAGATATGTAAGTGTCTTAGAAGCTAGGTGTGGTAAAAGTCAAGTCAGTGAAGTAAAAGTCAGTGAAATCTTGTTCTGAAGTAATAGATTGATAAAGTTCAGGCAGACTGTATTCATCAATGTGATTTCATTTAAGCTACATCTGATCAGTCCCATCAGTTACAGAAAATCACTAATATTTCTCAATTTTGGAAATGATGTACTAAAATTTATTTTAAAGTACTTAGTAATGGTGCAGTAGCGTAAAATCATTGTTATATTAAAAGTTAAAGCCAATCAAAAGCAGACATATTTCTGAAGTTTAATCTTAAACATTTATAAACGAGTTTAGCATGTCTTCAAAGTTGTTTCAATTATATTTCTGCAACACATGCAGACACCCTAAAATCAGGCCAGCTTGGCCATCAACTCTTTGCTCCCTCCACTTAATTGCCATTCAGAACAAAGATAATACCTAGCAATAAATGTACCGTTTCAAACAGTCGCACAAATTAGCATTCCATCTATTAGTTACATAAAATAGCTTAACAATAGACTCTAGAATTGAGCAGCTACATTTATGAGAATATCTAAAAATTATGTGGTTTTCAAAATAGAATATAAAATCTGATGTTAAGGCAGTAATACCTGAGTCACTGGCAATGTTTTATTGCTACACTTGCCAAGTTATCTCTGGTGTATACATTTTATGTAAGAGAGTCCCATTCAGATAAAATAGTGGTACCATCCCCTTCTGTGTACCAGTCAACAGATAAGTCAGCTAGAAGTCTTTTATCATCTCTATTTTCCTCTCCTTCTCATGGAGATTTCTGTTCTATACAGTAATTCAATGATGCAAATAGATTTGCCTGAATTTTTGTATATAATTCTCTTTACAAAAATTGGTTTCGGTGTAACGTATTTAGTGTAATAAAATTAAATATAAAGTTACATGTTTAACTAAATTTTCATAAAACTTAGTTTTCAACTAATTCAAAATGTTTTGTAGAATATAATTAATCCTTCCCTTTTCCACATGCATTTATTCATATTTTAATCAAGTTTTTGTACTTTGCAAAGACTTCTCTTTTAATAATGCCAAAATATCCTTTACACAATCTGCATTGGTAGTTTTAGATATGATCAAGCTCTTTATTTTGTTTTAGAATTTTTATGTTAATCACTTTTTTAAAGAATAACAAATAAAATATTTCACTTTATATCATGGCTAAAAATCCATATCTCATGCAGGTATATTCTTGGCTGCATTCATTTTAAAATTTAATACAATTGAGCATAATTTAAAAATTACATACCTGCAAGGAAAAAAAATGAAACACTATGATTATTTTGACTTTTATATACTGAATCCAATCTTGGATTAGTAACCAGATAATAGTTTACATTGTTATCGATAGAAAAAGAAGAGGAAAACAAAAATAATGGCAAAGCAATACTTCTTATTAGAGTCTCTTGTTATCAGGCACTTTTATCATCCATTTTAATCATGCATGAATGTCAAGAACTTGTTTTGATTATACAGTGGACAAAAGAATGTTAATACATCAAAAGATGACTCAATAATACAATTAAATCGTTAAAATTGGCCTATAATGATTTGCTAGGATACTATAGGGGAGGATAAAGCAAGGTGAGCATCATCTTTCTAGAAAACCCATTGTCCATTTGTGAGTTGATCACATTAGAAGAAAATTCTGGAAGATTTTTTAGGAACATCTGATATGATCAAACTCAATAGACATGTTTCTATTTCTGCATGCAACACCATGACAAGTAGTGCGTCTCATAACTTCTCTGGAACACGTGGAATCTGATAGTTGTATTTTCAGTCATCTTGGAGCCTCTGATGTATTTGAATAATGAATCGACATTCAAAAATCATGTTACAAATGACTTTTCTTCATTCTATCTCCAGCTTGACACAAGGGAAAGCTGTGTAATAATCTAATACGGTGTGTAGGGGATGTTAAAATAATGTCCTGATTGCTGAATTCACATCACTGTCTCACTGGGGAGCCATTGGTCTCACAGATTAAATAAAAATAAATAAGAGAAACAACCCATTCTTTTGCTTGCCAACTGAAAATAAATTAAAAGCCACTTCCTTTTTAAACAATGTTTAATTGTCCTAGTCCACAGAGACCATTCTTTGGAAATACAAAAGCATGTATTTAGCTCTTGATGAAAGAAAAATAATTTAGTAATTTCTCCTGGCAGGGGGGAAATAAAGCTATGGTTGAATAAAGCCATTTTCCTGTGCATGAAGTTTTCAGATTTAAGTCTCTAAAATGCTTTGGAATACATTATCTCAACACTCTAGTGGCATACTGTTTTAAGTTCCTCACTTAGAAAGAGGAAACAAAAATTTCAAGCACACATATGTTAGCAGGCTTTTCTGATCTCCTAGAAGTCAGAAGTGGAAATCACAAGTATTGATAACTAGGCAATCTTCCCAGTATAACACTTTTATTTCAATTACAAATAATTTTAAGAAGGAATTGGTGAGTTAAAATTGTGTCTCCAGAAGCTTAAAATATGATTTACGATGAAAAAAATAATACATCTGAATACATCTGAATACATCTGATAATAAATCTTTGTTGTTGTTACACTGTGATTGTATCTTATTGTTGTTTTTGTTTGTTTTAAAATCAACAAGGAGGCAGTTTTAAATTGTTGAACTCATATGAAATTTTGGTGACAACAAACAAAAGGAAGGAAACTATTCTTGTTTTAAAAATATAATGAATATCATTATGTAAGTCCAGATATGCAATTTGTATAAGCAAATATTATATGCACATACTTTCAGCATAACATTCTGGCTAGCTAACTACTGGAAAAATCGTCAAAACATAATCTTTATCTAAAACCAAACTGAATCGTGTTTTGTACCTTGAGTAGCGCCTATCTAGTTTTCAAAAATTTGTATTTGCCCTCTAAAGGACTGTAATTTACACCTCGATATTTAACTGCAAAGCTTCAGTGCTTCCATACGTACCTACACTTTAGTGTGCAACCATAGATTTGTTATAGATCATAGTTCACATACTTTTATTTCCCTATATTTGGATAAGCAAGTGTTATGGTTTGTGTCTAGATGTCCTGCCAAAGGCTCATGTGGTAAGAGGTAGCTGGATCTAGAGTGTGTGGATACTAAATTAGTCCACTGATTGGTTTGGCATAGTTCTGCTGGGATCAAGGATATGATGCTGGGATTAAAAGTGTTAGGATTAAGGGTGGGAGTACTGCCCAACCTAAAACCAGGTAGCCTGGATAAAATATAAAATACAGGAAGAAGCTAGTTAGTCCCCTTGCTTGCCTCCCTTGCTTACCTTGCTGACTTCTGCCTGTCTGCCAGGCCACCCTGCCTCGGACCCAGTTGACTGTGGACTGAAACCTCTATAAACTGTGAGCTAAATAACTTTCTTCTCCTAACTTTGCATGTCTAGTATTTTGTCTCGGCAAGGAGAGAAAAGTAACTAAGACAGCAAGATTGACAATATTCAGTTTAATCATGGGGTAGACATTGCTTATATTCCCAAATAGCATTACCTGATCTGCAACTCAGACTTTTTACATACTCAGAATAGTCTCACATACCTGCCTGTGGAATGTGAAGTGACTCCTTGAAGTCCCCTGAGGTTTGTTAAAAGGGCCTGTCCCTTCACTACTGCTTCAGAATATTGCTCCCACTCATCACGTATGCTGTAATTACCCTTTACTATAGATATAATGTTATTTTAAAAACTGCATTTGATAAAATTTGCCATGAAATATTTCAGCATCCACCTTTTTGCTTTTCTGCCCTACCAGGAATTAAGTAAGGCTCCATGATTTTGCTTCTTTTTCTTAGTTGATTACATTAGCAAAAATGAATATGACACTTCTTAGCATTTATAAGATTATCACAGTGGCATTACTGTCATTGAATTGCTTTTCAGAAAACTATGCTCCTAGAATTTTCTCTTGTTTCATGAAAATAGGATTTTTGTATTTGGAATTACAAATATACATACACACATACACACACATATACACACACACACACAATGGAGGCGCTCTGGCTATACATTCATTGTACATATTAAAAATCTAGAATGATTCAATAAAGAAACTAATGTATATGCTATTTATGAAAGCTTTTATTCTTTATAAGTTATGACTATTTCAGTCTGACATTCTGCCCAGGCTATGTGAATAGATAATAAAAAGTTAAATAAGTAAATAAATTAGCAGCTAAATAAAAGGGACAATTTGACATACACTTAATAGGATTTCAGCCACATTAAATCAAATATTATTTTATATTTATCATAGTTTTAATAATTATATTCCACCGATTTTCTGTGTCCATTAGAAAACTTTTATGCAACTTAAAATGGAACACAAACATAAAAATAGGCTGTATGATCTAAGAGTTTATTATATGGTCATTCTTTTACCTTTCTCCTTCAATCATAATTTTATAACTATAAACGATTTTAGAGAACCTATACTTTGGATTATTATTTTGTATATACAGAATAGTTACATTACTACGGATTCTATTGTTACTAACAGAATCCAAATTAGAATTGAGTTACAGACTTCTAAAGTTATTTAAAGTTTAATATTATTTATAAATCTAGTTTTCTTTAAGCCATAACAATTCACGGGATTCTGACAACTTTTTTGTAAATGTCTCTCAATAATTGAAGAGAAATGTATTTCAACTTTATTTCAAGAATGACTGGTATTTTTTCAGTATTAAGAGAGAAACTTTAGCCATGAAGTTTATTCTCTCTCTTTATATGTCAATTTCTCAACATGCTAGGATAGAATCAAAAAGGTATGCTCTTGTAAACACATTTCAAAAGTACAAGCACTAGCTTCCCACACTTCAAAGGAAAATATACTATCTCCTATGACTGCATAGATAAGCAAATAAAAAATACCTAGAGCATATATAATTAAAAAGAGTTAATTGAACAGTAGGCTAGGTATTACTGTGAATAATAAGAAGATTAAAGAAAACTTTCTGTTTTCAAAGAATTTACAATATAGTAGGGTAAATAATCTCAGAAATGTCTCAAACAAAAGTGCAAAAAAGGCATGACTTCATCAATTAGCAATTAGTCTTCTGTGTAAGAAGTATATACTGACTATGTATACAGTGCATATGCTCGCACAATATACAAACCATGCCTGGAACTGTACCATGAATTCAGGCATCAGTAGTGAGAAAAACAAATTTTTTCTTGCACCGTTCACACTATGATAGAAGAGACAACCAGATGAGTTAGTACAATATAATGTGGCAAATACTCAGATGCAGCTATTTTCCTCAGTGAGTAGAAGGAGCCAAATGAATGGTAGAATATCTAACTCAGTCTTGGTCAGTTAGTGTCATAGAAGTCTGTCTTTAAGAAAGGGATCCCTATGGATGATACATGGTAATACTTTATAGAAACAGTGCAGAGTGCAAAGAGCTCCAGGAGAAAGAATAATACAAGAAAAGCTTCAAAATTGGAAAACTCTGAATAAAATTTAGAGAACCACACATATAGTTGGGACAGCTGAATAAAGCAAAGTCAACTGTAGGGGAACAATTAGATGCTTTTAAGAGCTTTGGTTTTTATACCTAAAATAATATCAAAAGGTGTTTTATAAGAGGCTAAATGGTGCTACAAAAATGTTTTAATTGAGAACTAAATTTTGAGCTAATAATACTCAAATAATACTACTATTTTGATAGGCAGAGAGAAAACAGAAAAAACATTTGAATTGGTCAGCTTCCTTGTCACCAAGACATGAAATACCCACAGTTTGAAGAAGGAGAAATGTAATTGACTCATGCCTTCAAGTCCACAGTCCACTGGCGACAAGGCAGGAACAGCCACAGAAGGGAATAGTGAAACAAAGATGCCTGTTTAGCAGTGACAGGGAAGCAAAATATGGGAAGTGTCAGAGCAGAAGCAGAGGGGAATCAGGCATACAACCCACAGCCAACCTCCATTACCCACCCAGGAACAACTAGAAGTGTGCTCCATGAATCTCTGGAGTGGATCTTCAAACCAATCAAGTTGAAATTTCACCCTAACTACTACATCACACCTCTGTCCAACTTCCTTTTAGAACACATCTTAAATCATACTTAATCTCCAAGTAGAGACAACAGCAAATTCAACTATCATGCATACACAAGAAACACATTAATCCCTTTCTTAAAATCTCAACAGTTCAAGCATTTTTCAAAAGTCCAAGTCCAAATCTCTTCTGAAACTCAAGGCAAACTCTTAGCTGTGAACCCTGAAAAAAAAAAAAGAAATGAAAACAAAAAAACCTTAAAATATCCTAACATAGAATGGCACAGGGTCAATATTCCCATTCCATAAGGGAGGAATAAGGAATAGAAAAGAATCAGACCAAAGAAAGAGCAAAATTCAGCAGGGCAAACATTAAGTTCTGTAGATCTGTATCTGGCACCTGGGGCACATGACAGTCAAATATGACTTCCAGAGAGCTTGGGTGGCCTCATTCCTCTGGCCTTCCCAGTTGTAGTCCCTATGGGTTCTTTCATGGGATGGCTTCATTTATGGCCTACAGCTCTCCTTGGCAGATGTTCCACATTGCCAGCATCTCCAGTTTCTTGGGTTCTGCATTAGACCTTTGAGTTTATTCCCATGACTTCATGTACTGCTTTCTCAGGAGCTCCTTTCCTGGCATTCCTTTGAAATCTGGAAAGAAGCATCCCAGACCTTGTAATGCTTGTATTCTGCATTCCAGCAAAACCAGTGTCAGGTGGATGCTGATAAGGTCTGCTGTCCATGGAAGCAGTAAACAGGCCTCCTTGGACTATGGCTGCAGCAGCCTCTAGGTGTTCTTTTGGCTATACACAATGAAATCAGTCTCAGGCAATCATTCCCTAGAAGTCCCTTCTCAAGCATATTTTCGAGTCTCTCTAAACATTATGCACTGCACACATGCAATAATAAGCTAATAAAAATATAGAGATGGAGGAAGGGGGAGGGGGAAAGAGGGGAAGAGGATGAAAACAGAATTAAGATGTATTATGTACATGTACCAACTATCCATGAGGAATGAAATTATTATGTACTATAAACGTACTAATAAAAAATGTTTTAAAGGAAAAAAAAAAAAGTTTGACACTGTTATACAATTGAGCCAGCAATGAGTATGGTCTTGCGAATTCCTGAGATGTCTTCAAAGCATCTGTCTTTTCGTCCTCATGCAATATACTTGGCTTCTTTTTAATGGTACTAATCTCCAGCAACCATACTTTTTTGGTCCCCACTGTGCACACAATTCCATCTGAGCCAAGATTTAAAATTTTCTAATTTTTCTTTTCTGCCTTTTATTCTTGATTCTCATTAGGAATCTGGATAACAGTAGCCAGTAGCAGAAGACATGTCTCAACTTGAATGTTAGACTGTCTTGAAAATTCTCCCCAAGGTTAATTAGTTTACCACTCTTAATCTTGGGCTCCTACAAAGTCTCAGGACATGGTAAAAATGTAGACAAATTTTTGGCCAGAGCATAACACACATGCCCTTTAGTCCAGCTGCAAATGGAGTCCTTGTTCCCAAGTGAAGCACCCTGAGCCTGGGCTGTTACTGTCTGCATTCTCATTAGCATTTTAGTATTCTGAGCTCTGAGATAGAGTCACCCACCAGGCTTTACTTACAGTGTTCCAGGATGTCTCTGGCTCACATCTCTAAACCTTCCAAACTCCTCCTGAAAACCCATCTGAAAGGCTTCTAAATCACACTGTCAGACACAGTCACAGTAATAGTGCCACTTCAGTACTACCAATTTTCTGTGTTGGTAAACTTTCTTGTTATTGAGATACAGTAACTTGTACCTACAATTCAGAGGAAGAAAGGTTTAATTTGCTCTTGGTTTCAGTTCATGATCCACTAGCTTCAGGGCAGAGACCCATGGCAGAAGTGTATGGTGGAACAAGCTACTTAGTCCAGCGTAGCAGAGCATGGGAAGCACACCGAAGCCCAGAGTACACGAGTGAGCAACTGTACAGAGATCCCTTAAGCCATGTCTCCATGATACACCCAGACACACGTGAAAATATGCACCCACTAGGGCAGACCTCAAACCTTTCAAGTCGGAAGCCCACCCTAACTGCCACAGTTGTGTTCAGCACTAACCAAAGGAAGTAGATTAAAATTGTAGCTTACTTTGGCCCCTTTTAATAAGAACATGACACTATGCCATATGGAAGGAAAAAAATGGGAAACTCATACTTGAGCCATTTTTAAAGAGTTTTTGTAAAGCAGATTGATGAATTATGTAATATAAAAATGCATAGTATTTCTTGAACAAGTCTTTTCTTTACCACAATAATTTAAATTCCATCATTAAATCATATTTTAGCAATATTATTCAGAACAATAATTCAAAACTTTAGTATTGCAAAAATGGTCTACTACCAGTCAAAATAAGTGAGCACTAACTAATATATTTTACAAAACTGTTTTTCAATGTGTTATTCTTAAATTATTATACTAAAACCACTTGGAATGATGTTAACAGAATTCTGAATCCTACCTGGCTCATAGACTTTATTCGAGATGAAATTCAAAACTTTTCACTTAAAAAAAATTTAGGTGTTTGATACCCAGGTGAGTAGGTGCTAGGAGCAGAAAAGCGTGCCAGCTGAGAAGAGCACATAAATCCAAAATAAAATTATCAAACTTTCAGTTGAAAGCAGCAAATAGCTATGACTCACATTGCCTAGCATCAAAGCCCCAGTCGAAAAAGAGGATTTTGAGAGATGTGTTAATTTACAGGGGCACCTTACCCTGGTGGCATTTGCCAATTAAGATCTCAAGAATGGGCCTGAAAATCAGATTAGACAACAAAAGATTTGTCGAGGAACTGAGACACCAGCAAAGCTTTTGGTGAAAAGTGGGAGGGCCCCAAGCACAGAAATATTTGCTGCATTCTGGAATTGTAAAAATTGGGAGATTACATACTGAGACAGAAGCTTCTCAAAAAAAAAGGCGGGGGGAACATGAATATTAGAGTTCAACAACTGGCAGCTGACGGGTCTGGAGAGTGCACAACCTCACAGTCAACGATCATAAAAAGAAGAAATATACCGAGACAGTCTTAGCTTTCCCAAGGTTGCAAGTGAGGCTATTCAGCAAAGTCCCTGAACCACAATACCAAAGGGAAGGGAGAAGATTTTTGGAGCAAGATAAATCTATTTTAAGCCTTTACTAAGATGTTTAACAAGTATAAAACACTCAATCAAAATCTGTGCAACATGCTCGTTTGTTGCTTAATAGGCAAAATAAAATCTGACTGAATGAAATGGAAAATGACTGAATAAAATGGAAAGAAGACAATAAGGAAAAGATATATACTGGATCTCAATATTTAAATTTTGACCCAAAGTCATTGAAATAATATAATATCTCCAAGAAAATACAGAATATGTTCAGAAAAGGTAAAATAAACGAAAAGATTGTAAGTTCAACCAAAGAACTTTTTTTTTAAGTTAAAGGACATTTAGAGCTGAAAAATAAAATTTCTGAAATCAATAATTCATTGAATAAGCTTATTAGAAGATTAGAATCATAGCTGATGATTATATAAGAGAAATTGAAAAAATAAATAGAAAGTACCAGTATTGTATTGGTCAGCTTTCCTGTTGGGGGACAAAATATCTAATGTTCGTAATTCAAAAGAAGATAGGTTTGATTTGCCTCACATTTTCAGAGGATTAAGTCCATGGCTGGCCAATTCTGAGGCAGCAACATCATGGTGAAAGGTTGTGTGTTGTAACAAAGCTACTTAGGCCTCTGGGAAGCAGAGTACAGGGGAACATAGCAAGAAGAGGTATAATCCAGCACACACCCCAGAAACCCCCTTCCACCTGGACCCCACCTCGTCACAACACTCTCAGCTGTGAGCATCGATGGCATAGTGCAGTGAGGAGTACAGTGCCCCATTAGCCAGTCACCTCACCAGGAGTGTCTTAATTCAGTCAAATCCACGATTAAGATTAAATGGCATAAAGAATGAACAGGAGGAAGAAATAGGAGAGTAGCCAAAAGCTACTTTTTTAGAAATTTATGAATTTAATAAAAGTGTAACACTAGTCTATAATTTTGGTTTTATAAGAAAAAAGAAATGTAATAAAGATAATAAAGAAAGGTAATAAGATAATTAACAAAAACTATCCAAAATCTATAAGGAATATTCACAAACCCTAAGTAGGTTGACTATTAGGAAACTCAAGTTTAGGAATGTCATAGCCGATAAAAATAATACGTCTACCCTTCAGTGAGAAACAAATCAAGAAGAGAAAAATGTTAGGGTTAGAGATACAGCACACAATTGTGATAATTGCCTAGGAAGGCTCTGGGTTCAATACCCAGCCCCACCGAGACGAAAAGTAAGCAAAATCATATCTAAAAATTAACATAACTATTTATCAGAAAGGGAGAATAAATAGAGATATTTTCAGCCCAATGAAAATATGGTAGTTCCTCTTCAACTCTTACTAAAATATTAAGGAGAGTTTCTGAAGCAGAAGAAGAATGAGCCAAAGCCGAAATACAGAATATAGTAAGCAGTGAAGAATAAGGAAGAGAATATTTTTGTGGTAAAAATAAATCAATATTTATGATTCAAAATAATAAGAATTTCTTATCATATATGAAATAAATGAAAAAACTGAGATGTGTGATGTCAATTATGCAAATGAAAAAAATAATAGAGATTTTTAGATTCAGAGAGAAATGTTATATGTAATTATTTCTATTGTGATATAAAAAACAAAGCTTATACATCATGAATAGAGGAGCCACTAAAAAAAAAAGTAGAAGTATATAGGACAAGTTGGTAAAGGGTAAAAAGCTGGAAAATTATCTAATATATATAAAGAAAAATGGGAAAGGAAAAAGGCATGAAATATGTGGGTTCAATGGGATAAAATAGCAAGTCTGAGTTTATTAAATAGATATTTATTTAGTATTCAGAGTAATTTGTGAATTTGTTTTATATTTATAAAATTTATACTTGGACATGTTAATTTTTGAAAGTTTTACACTTTTTGTTTTATTTCTCTATTCTCTTTCCCCTGACAGCTCTTTCAGGTTTACAGAACTATTTCACAAGTTGCTATGTATGTCATGTTCAGGCCAGCAAACCCTGTTAAGAGAGACAAACGAAGATGTGGTATATAGAATATCTTTACTGGGGGAGGAGGGGGGGTTCACCTGTTCTGAGCAAAATCCTGAACTGACTGAAACACCTAGATTTATCGGGAAACAGCAAAGGGCAGAATGTTTGCTTTAGGTAGCAAGGTGAGTGAGCAAGCCAAAGGTGGGAGGTAGTTCAGCTAATGATTAACCTTTATCTGATTGTTCCCTCAGGATATTCTTTGCCTTCCCTTTAAGGTTTATCTCTGCTTGAATTGGCAAAACATCTCTCTCCAAGACATTTCGACACTCCAGAGTTGATGACCTCCATAGAGTCAACTCAAGCAGATTTCTACTGCTGGGTGAGGTAAGGAACCCTACATCTGTAAACAAATGGGTTTATGTTAAAAAAATAGTTACATGAATAAGGAGATAAGTTACAGTTGTTTGTTCAATACTTACTATCATATCAATTTATGAAAAGGATATAAATGGTTCTTATAGACGGTTCTGAAACATTAAAATATCTTTTCCTTGATAATACTTTATCAGAGTGATCAATACCCAGATTTTCAGAAATCAGTGAATAGTATGCCATATAATAATAGGTCATTCAGATATTCAAAAATATAAATTGCACAATAACTGACCCACTCAGATATTCAAAATAGGGGAAAAGTACAGAATTTAATTCAATATATGACAGTTATCAAAGTTTATATTTTTTTCTATGTTACATAATTCTTATCAGATTTAATAAATACTAAAAACCCTTCAATGAAAAGGGGCTTCTTATTTTATTTCAATTAGAGTTAAAATCTCCTCAATAAATACAAACCTACACAAAAGACATGAATATAAGTAGAAGAAGTATACAAGCACATACACCACTAACGCCTTGTTGCAAATAACAACAGATATAAAGAGCAGTTTTATTATAAATGTCCCCTACAAACTGCAAATTGCATCTCACTTTTGGAAAATGTTAATATTATGAAATGTCAGTGATACACATGTAAGTATATTTAAAATATACTTCTCTGTTGAAATGTTAAAGTTTTAACTTTTGACAGAAAATACAGAAATATATGAATTGCTCATTTTGACAGTGAGAATAAGGATCTTTCAGTGTAAAATGGGGTTATTTTTAAAAATAATAGAGACAAATTACTGCTGCTTTTTAACCCTTGCTGTTGTAGTAGAAGTGTGTAAATAAGAAAAAGAAATGCATGACTATGGAAAAGCAGAGAGAGGTTTGATTAATAAAACATATGGAAGAACTTCTTATTAGGCCCATAAATTTATGTTTCAAACGATCACCAATATGTGCCATTGGATTCTCCCTGTGTGTCTATCTTTCTTCTTAAGCATGCCTTATATGCACTATTGATCATAAGGTAGTTTTCCTACTAGAAATAACAAGATTCAAGATAAACAGCTCTCAAATGCAGTTTGGCCAAATACAATGCAAGACATTATATGAATTGAAGCTGTAAAAATTGAGGCTGTAGAAGTGTTTACCCCAGATGAAGAAACTGGGAAAATGAAATTCTAAACTCCTTATATAAGATAATGAATTTCATATTCATTTCATGCAAATAGACATGGAATCACGTGAGGAAGAATTACAAAGTGTTCTCTCTAAGGCCTGCAATAAATGTAAGGAAGAGAAGTGACTGTAGATGTGAAATTTCCACCCCAAATATCAGTGGTGGTCAGCGACTCTGTTCAGAAGTACAAAGAGAAACCATGTGTATATGTGAACTACATGTGTAGCAGATGCGGTCTTTATGATCTGTCAAAAAAAGTAATAGGAAGCCTTCTGAGACATAAAAATTGTGATACCATTTCTATTCATTTCCTTGGCAACAAATGATCAGAGACAGTGTAACTGCAGTATTCCTTTCAAATAACTAGAATTTCATACTGCAAACTGAAATTTAGGCTAGGCGTTGATTTTTTCTTGAAATTTGAGTATCATGATAAGTGGAAAGTAAATAACAGATTTTCTGCTGGTATATAATAACTGAATTTTATTTTTCTAGACACAAGATCCTAGTTAAAAAAAAAAGTGCACATCAGAAAAAAAAAAAGCTGAAAATTGTAATAGAGAGGTTTGACTTGCTCAGCAGGGCTTTAAACTGAAACCCCAAAGGGAAAGATTAAAAGGTTCAGTTAAAGATAAAACTACATTTTATGTAGCAAAGGAGACATGGTACAAAAATAATTGTAGAGGATGTTTTCAGTGATCTTTGATATAGTTTTTTAAGAGTAGAAAGGAGTCATGAGGCAGAAATTAGAATTTTCTTTAAAATATGAGAGACAAAGAAATGTATGATTAGATGGGTAATATTCTCATTTTTTAGTGATAAAACACATGATAGATGAAATTCATTGTAAATAAGACATCAGCATACCTTAATCATATGTAATTTCTGGAATAATTTTCTATTTTTGCATAAATGTAAAGATAATCTTGAATATGTTCAAATTCATTAAAGAACTAAACAGGGCCTATTTTTCTACCACCTTGGCCTTCATATTTTTCAAACACTCCAAATTTTACCCATCTGGGACCTTTGCCTGCACTATTTCTGCTACCTGTGACCTTACATCATTCCTTCACCTTTTAGATATTAACCAAAATGTCTCTCTTCAGGTACAATTGCATTTACAGTCAATGTAGATCTGATACCGCCTAATATTCTTCATAACAGAATAACTATCTATTTTTTTCTAGAGCACTTTTCATAATTCTCAATATGTGTAATTGATTTGGTTGTTATTGTCTAATTCTTTTGATAAACTTCAAATTCCCTGAGTATAAGAATTAGATCCATTTTGATAATCATTTTCTATAAAGAACTTATATTGGACCCATAGTTTTTATTTTTAATCTACTGTATGATTATAGTATTGTCTACTGAGTGACTTCTAAATATTTGCTTTTCTGAAATAAATGTAAATAACTTGTATATTATTTCTTGAATTAACTTTGTCACACATACACTATTGTATTCTTTCCTAATTTATTATTTATGATACTCAACTTACTTTACTGTTTTATTACATATTTCATTATACTCTAATTTAATGGAATGCTATTTTTGAAATTAGGTTTGTTTTCTCTTTGTTCTTATCTAATTGTTCTTTCTAACAATGAAAATATTATCCTTTATGGTAAAGGGCCTTAATATATCATGTTGCATCATCCTTTATTTTATACTTCCCAGTGTTTATTTTCTGTGTTTACACATGCAGGTATTTACTGCTTATATGGTGCTCAGTGTTTTAGAAAGATATTCCCAAGCTTACTGTTATTAATTCATGTGTATGTGGAAGAGGACCCGCAAAAGATATACCCTCAAAAAAGCCTTCAGTGACCCACATCTTCCCACTGGGCTCCAGCCCCTCCGAGTACATTCTCTGTGAATATTAGTGGATAATTCAGGGTAAGTACAGTATCCTTACAATCCAGTCACCTGTCCAGGAGTCACTCCGTCCAGTCACGTTAACAATTAAGATCAACTAGCATAAGTCCACCTCTTATCAATTTAATACCTGAACACATCTGTCTAAACCATACTTAATCTTCAAATAAACACAACAACAAGGCCATAATTCTGCATAACTTGATGCAACTGTCCTGCACACACCAAAACTCCAATAACCCTCTGCCCAGAGTCTCGACAATTTTGATGTTGCTCAAATGTCTCCATCCAAAGTCTCCTCTCAGGCTGATGACACACATTTAGTTGTGAACCTCTATAAAATTAAAACAAACAAACAAACAAACAAAAAAGTTACATAACCCCAAGGTATAGAGGTATAGAGTAAACATTCCTATTTCGAAAGGAGGAATACTCGGACAGAAAAGAATAAGGGAAGAACAAGACACACATCTAGCCTGGTAACAATTAAGTCCTGCAGCTCCATGACTGGCACCAGGGCAGGTGATGGTGAGATGTGCTTTGTGCTGGTTGAAGCCCATATGGTCTCCATCTCGGGATGGCTAGTCACCCTGCCTATGGCTTCCTCAGCAAAATTTCCTGTTATCTCCAACTTCCAAGAGTCTCCACTGAAGACGGCCTTTCATCCACAACCTTGCCAGCACTTGTTATTGTTGGGTTTCTTGATGATAGCTATTCTTTTCACAGTAAAGTAGAATTTCGGTGTTATTCCAATTTTCATTTCTCTAATGGCCAGAGAAGTTGAGCATTTTTCAATGTGTTTATTGGCTCTTTCTACTTCTTCTGACACGTGTCTATGCATTTCAGTTGCCCATTTTTTGATATGGTCTTATTTGGGAGCTCTAATTTTTTTTAGCTCTTTATATGTTACAGATATTAGTCATCTGTCTGAGGAATATCTGGCAAAACATTTTTCACATTCTATAGTTTGTCTCTCCACTCTGTTGTTTTTTTACTTTGCTATTTAATTTGATATGCTTTCCTTTGTTGATTCTTCATGTTATTTCTTATGCAGCTGGGGTTCTGTTCATAAAATACTTGCTTATATCTATGTATTCGAGATTTTTAACTATTTTACCTTCCTGCAGACTGTTTCTGTTTTAATATTCAGATCTTTGATCTTTTATTTTTAGTTCAGTGTGTTGTGAGAGATATGGATCTAGGTTCAAATTTTGTAAGCAGAAACAGATAGCCAGTTTTCCCATGACAATTTGCTAAACAGGCTGTCTTTATTTCAGATTTTTTTTTTAACCACTTTGTCAAGGATCAGATAGATGAATGTTCCTGGAGTTGTTTCTGCATACTCTATTTTTTTCCATTTATCCACAGGTCTATTTTGTACCAGTATCATGGTTTTTGTTGTTGTTGTTGTTGTTGTTGTTGTTGTTGTTTAATACTGTAACTTTGTGATATAACTTACATCTGGAATTGTCATGCCTCTTGACTAAGGTTGTCCATGATTGCTTTTGCTGTTCTGGGTTACTTCTGAATTCATATGAATTTTAAGATTTTTTTTCCCCTCAAGTTCTGTGAAAAACGTTATTGGTATTTTCATTGAAATTGTTTTAATTCTGTGTCTTGGAAGTATGGCCATTTTGAAACTTTTGGTTTTGCATATCCAGGAATAGGGTATATCTTTCCACTTTCTGATGCCTTCTTTGATATCCTTTTTTCAGATTATCGTAGTTTTCATTGTAGAAATCTTGCATGTCCTGGGTTAGGTGAATTCCTAAGTATTTAATTTTTCTTGATGCTATTGTGAATGACATTATTTTTATTAATTAAAATCTCATCTAAACTCTTTTCTACTCAGATTGTAATAGTGCCCCCATGTTGATCATCAAGTTTTAAATTCATTTTTAAAAAACAACAAAACATAACTGCTGGTGAGGATGTGGAGAACAGCGAAACTTTGAAAAATGTCAGTGGCAATGTAAATGAATACATCCTTTGTGTGAAACAATGTGATTGACTTTCAAAACTTTAAAAATAGAACTACCAGAGAAGCCAATAATTCCACATCACGCAATAAAATTAAAGGAAATGAGAAAAGACATCTGCCCTTATATATTTATTGCAACAACATTCACGACAATCAGTAAGTGGAAAAATTTGTGTGCATCAACTGGTGAACAGAAAATAAAGAAAACGTGGTAGATATAAACAATGGAATACTATTTAGGCATAAAAAGCATGAAATCCTGTCATTTGTGACAATATGGATGAGACTGGAAGTCATTAAGTGAAATAAATCAACCACGGGAATACAAGAACCTCCTGGTATCAGTCACATGAGGACTCTTAAAAAGTTGACTTCATAGAATTGAGGGTAGAGTGAGAATGACCAGCAACTGGAAAGTGTAAAGAGGAAGAAAAGATAAGTGAAAATTAATTAATAGGCATCAAGTTCCACATAGATGGAAGAAAGTGGTACTGGCATTCTGTTATGCATAAGGTGACTGTAGATGATGATGATGTATCATATATTTCAAAAGTTAGAAATGATTTTTAATCTGTCCACTACAAAGCAGTGTTAATTCTTCTCAGAGATAGGTATTTTACTTTAATTTGAACATTATAAAATTCATACATGTGTTAAAACATGTCGTACTACTCCATATATAATTTCTGTCAGTCAAATGTGCTTTAAAGATCTATTTTCAGTTTACACACGTGTGGTTCAACAGAGTTTCACTGTGAGAGCTGGCGAGGTATGGAAGACCTCCTGGCATCTACTCTGCACTGTGCTGGTGCAAACTTCTAGAATAAAGAATTTCTTAGTTCTTTGTTTTAAACAGAGGTCACAGACTAGACTCACCACACTGTGAGAAGCTTCATTGCCCTAGTTATCATTCAACTTTGATTAAATCCTCAAGGTTCATTCCACAAGGCTATCATAATGGAGAATATCACAACATAAAAATGTGTGGCCTCAATTCTTTTTAGAGAAAAATCATCCTGGAAGACAAAATATTAGACTTCTTTAAAATAATAGCAATTAACAGAGCCAGAATATATTGACCATTGCTCTATAGCAGAGGCAATTTTTGACATTTTTACTGGTGTTGGCTCTTTTATTGGATTATTGCTTTTCAGAAGAAGCAAGCATTGAGAAATTGAGAAACACTCCAACCACACAGTAAGAAACAGAACCACGAGTTTAAGCAAGCTCTTGACTCAGGAAATCATGTTCTTATCCAGTACCCAAAGCAGCCACCAAAATGTAAAGCAGTCCACCCCCTTTCCTCAAACCGTGAAGACCAGGAGAAGCCTCCATCTGTGTATTTCCACAGGCAAAAGGAGACTTTGCCCAGGAGAATTGATATCTATTTTTGTATTGGTGTAGCTAAGAGTGCTATGGGAGTTATCTGTGGAAGACCACTAAGATTTGAGGAAGACAACTTTCCCTACTTGGCAATTGCAAAATTAGTTCTCTTTATGCACAATTTACAAGTTTATCTAGAGTCAGTACATTTACACACTGATATTCCTACTCTTAATCAATATTGTTGCTTTTTCTTTCAGATTATTGGAAATTAAGAATTTAGATGTTCAAATACATTTCAATACATGAACAATCAAAATACAGCATTACATATAAATGAGGAGAAAGATATAGAGAATATTCATTTTAGTTGAGGGCAAAGTAATAGATAGATAGATAGATAATCAAGTGGATCCAAAATTTCAATGGAATTAAAATTAATGACAAACTCTGGTTTTTGTTAAAATAATTATAATTCCTTTTTTTTTTTTAGCATTATCTCTTTGTGTCGGGCAGAGCAAGCTGTCCATTAAAATGACAAGACAGCAGGCCAGAATCTTGGCCCTGAATCCCCTCCACCCAAACCGTACAACCAGTAGTCCCCACATTGAACATCTTCCTATAGTTAAATAAAGTCCTGTACTACTGACACATTGTAACACTGGCTAGTATACTCTAATTATCCTCAAATAAAATCGTGTTTCTGCAAATCTCTGAAGACCTTAATGTTTAATGAAGAGACTTGACAGTTTTGTTGTTGTGGGTAACTATATTTGTTCAGTAACTAGGTTGTAAAAATACATATTAAAAGAAATTGAATTTGATACATTAGGTTGTTAATAAATCCAGCTGTCTTCTAATACTGGAGACAAAAATATATGCATGTGTATGTGTGTAAAATGTTTGCTAATTCTCCACTATTATAAAAAATTAAAATCCTTTATGACAGACCAGTTGCAAATACTGATTTCTCCCACAATTTCTATGGCCTCTTGAAATGTCTTACAATATTTGTCACATGAATTTTAAATTTCTTCAAAGTCTGTAATGTCTTTAATTTTGTTTGTAGAGTTTGTAAATGTAGACTATTTATTATACATATCTGTTCTTTTTTACATATGGTTTTTGAGCTCTGTGTGTGTGTTTGTATGTTTTTTCTTAGGAACACTTTTCCTAACTATACAAGTGCACAAAAGGCTGCCCAATATATTGTATCTTGAGCTTTAAAGTATGTTTCCATTTGATTTGCTATTAGGTAGAAATTAAACATATTTCATATATGGTTTCAAATATATATATTTTTTATCTTTGGGTATACCTTTTCTTTGTGATCTGACAGTTTTGATGTTGTTGTACATAAATTATGTCTGTCTGTGAACTGAGTTGTCATGTGTGCACAGAGGTGTGTTTATCCGGTTGTTTTTGTATACTTCCAAATACATCTGACGAAGGCTGATTTGAAATCTGTAAGCATGTGTGCAGTTAGCAATTGACAGCCTTCATTTAGGCAGTGATTTAGTGAGTTAACAGGTAGGTAAAAGTACTGCCAAAATGAATTTCGATTTCAGTACTTTCACCCATCCAGTAATGTGAATACACATTACAAAGCACTAACATTTGCATTTGGCACATACTAGTTTTTTAAAAAAAAATGTCAGCAGTAATTAAGACAAAAATTATTGAGAGGAAAAGATGAACTTGGTCTTCCTCTCCTCTTCTTTCCACTGGTTGAAATACAAACCAATTTATAGTCAAAGACAATTGCGAAGAGAAGCCTGAAAGTGGAAGTAATTTGTTTGCCAGATAACTTGGGGGGAGGGAGATACATGTTTTAATGCTAAATATCCCAGAGTGATGACAATTTTTGTAGTCACTGTTACAATTGCCAATAAGACCTTGGGAATGTGTTCAAAAGAAGGAGATAAAAATGAGCTAGCATCTCATGAATTTTTTTTTTTTTTGTGGTACCGGGGATCGAAACATGAAATTTTTAAATTAATGAAGATATTCAGAAAGATAGCATAAACATTTTTAAATATTTTATGGGATTTAGAAATTTTATTCATAATGTTGAAGTATATATCTAGAGACATTTTTGTATTTTGGGTCATTTAATATTTGTAGTGGATATATGCTGTGTCATACTCCATATTTATTTCACATTCAGGACTAGGTATTTTAAATTTTGAAATACCAAAGACAAATATAGTTTATACGTATTACTAATTAGTATAAATTAGTAATATGTATATTTTTCTAGTTGAGTTCTATGGTAAGAAATAGAATATAGTCTTTACCCCAGAATACCATTGCATATGCATTTAAATCACAATCCCTTTCTATTATTTTATTTTATTATTTATTTATTTATTTATTTTTTTTTTTTTTTTGTGGTGCCGGGGATCGAACTCAGGCCCTTGTGCTTGCAAAGCAAGCACTCTAATCACTGAGCTAAATCCCCAGCCCCCCTTTCTATTATTTTAAAGTTAACCCCTATGCTCACATTTGTAGTAAGATTTCTTGTTTTTTTCACAGTTATCCTATAAATATGTATTGCTAAACCGGTCAGTTAAGCTCTGTCTTTTTCAAAATAACACCACAAAAATTGTTTCATATCTAATGTCTTTTTAAAACTAGATTTGTGATAGTCATACATGTTTTTATTTATGCTACAGTTTGTGTACTGTCATCTGTTCTAAAATATTATAATAATACTACACTTTTAACACTCGCTTTTTTAAAAAAATATATTCTTAGAAATAACACTGTGATCCTTTTATGTGTCTCCTAGTACATCAATATTTGTACATCAAACCCAGGCCGATTGCCATAAAGAATGTGACTTTTGTACAAACATCTTGAAAAATTCTTTGAAGTCATCTACTAAAATTGGAATTAAAATATCTAACTCTCGTCTGCTCTGGAGTCCATTCAAATAATTCCTAATGTCAGTCATCTTAACTTCTAGTACTAGAATTTTTACTTGATAATTGTTTCTAAAATCTTCTAGGTTGATTTTTATGCGTTTTTATTTGCCACTGAAACTTTTTAGGTTGCCTTTTATCTACTGGAACTCAAGAGTTGTTTAGCAGTTTATTCTTAAATATGACTTTAATTGTTTTATAATGGAACTACTATTCCATGTACCTTAAAGTAATGAATGAAGAATTAAATGTATGGAATGATGAATCTTTTTATGTTTTATAGAGTAAATCCCTGATTTACAAATGAATTCAGTTCCGGAGAATCAATTGATTTGTAAGCTGATAAAGTGGGTCTTGTATAGTATACCTGTGAAAGTTTGCAACTCAAAAATTCGTAATTTGGGGGCTTACTCTATTGGCATTTTCTAAAATATTTTTCATTTTTTATTGTGGTAGAAAACATGAAAATTGTCCACCTTACTCATTTGAAAGTATAACGTTCAGTACTTTCAAGGATATTCACAATGAACAAGCTTCTAGAACGTCTTAATCCTGCAAAACTAAAACTACAAAGCATTTTGCGTGGTGTTGTATAATGAGCTTTGGTTATAATATCTGCAGACTGAATGAGTAGGTTTCTGTTGTCTCCTGTTTCTTTCTTATGCTACCTTCTATCTTTTTTATACTGCCTGCTGATTATCACCAACTGTGTATCAGAGTAAATAGAATCTTTCCCTTTCTCTGTTTATACACATAGACATATAAACTCACATGAAGATAATCTGAGGACTAGAATAAGATTATTTTTCCAAATAGAATTTTTATTCCTGTCTATCATCTGAAGGCACAAAGAACCTTAGATAAGAGGAATCTAAGTGCTATCCAAGAGTCACGTCTGGGCCACCGCATAACACGAATCAGCCTGAGCTGTAGTGTCTCAAATCTGAACGTGTCCTCTTCTATCCCTATAAACCAGCCTTCTAGAGCTCAGCCTAAACATACTGTGATTAGGCACAACCCCTACCCTTTTTTTTTTTTTTTTTTTTTTTTTTTTTTGGTGCTGGGGATTAACTCAGGGCCTTGCACTCAAACCGCTGACTAAATCCCCAACTCCCTTCCTACTGCTGATTGGATTTAGACTTTAACTTTTCTTCCCTTAGCCTAAACCATCCCAGTTTATGCTAAGGCATGAGGATATCTACTATGAGTCAGAAAACTCTCCCAAGCCAAAAGGCCCCTCATGTGCCGTGTTCAACTTTCTGGATCTCTCCTGAAATCTGGCCACATAATATCTTTCTCTTTTATGATCTTCCTTTGCAAAATTACTATTTCTTCCATGTTTTAAAACTTTCCTTAGTGAAATACTGGTTAATTTGGTATTATAGAAAGTGAATCTCTGGTTAATTTGGAGAAAAATGTGTCTGATATTACTAGAGTGTAAGTTTTCACACAATAGGAATTTTGTCAACTTAAAAAATGTTTTTCCCTGTTTTCCAAAAATTAGAGGGCTAGAACCAAAATGGTGGAGTAGTGATTAGGAGCAAAACACAGCCTCTCCAAGGCCCAGAATCCAGAAACCTGGAAAATAAACTTGGTGAACAACAAAATATAAGTAGAACTCATGGAATTAGGAAAGAACTGACAGGAACATTAAAAGCTACAGAGGAACTAGAGCAATGGACCACAATACAGATAAAAGAACAAAGCCGTCTGGAAACTCACCCCAGCTCCCAAGCAGGGATCCTGTCTCCACAGACACAAGGTGAGCCCCCAGTGTTAGGGCTCCAGGGCAAAACCACAGACCTGGCCAGAAGCATGAACCCCAAGAAAATCCCTCTGCTGTTGTAAATTACAAAAAAAGAAAGAAAAGAAAAGAAAGAAAAAGGATTTATTCTGAAAGCGATTCCTTCTACATGGCAGGTAACAACTGGAGAAAGAATCCAGTGCAGAGTCTGCCATATTGCCAAGGAGGTTTTCATTAGGTACCACTTGGGGGTGGGCTTTGGATGGGGTTGATTATTTCAGACTGATCCTCAGATCAATTTAAAAACAATTTCATTTCAGAGATTCCAATGTTTTCCTACCACAGTGACTGGGTGAGAGACAGCCATGATTGCACCCTGGACATAGAACCCCTGAGAAAGTTAAATGCAGGCCTGCAGGGACAAGAGGCCCCATCTTCTGTGGTCTTTCAAAAGTGGCTGGTTCTGACCATCCTGGCATTGAGCTCAGGTGTCTGCTTGAATCCTTGTCCTGCTGTTTACGTCCACCACAGATCAGATGTCTGATTGCTTTCCCTACCTAATGACATGAGCAAGGATATTCCTTGGCATGTATGGTTGTATGAATGAGCAGAGGGGCCCCTGTAATGGGGGCACCTCACAAACCCACACACCATAAAGCTAGGTGGAGGCTGGATGTGGTGGTTCGTGCCTGTAATCCCAGGACTTGGGAGGCTGAGGCAGGAGGATCACCATGAGTTCAAGGCCAGCCTGGACTCCATAGTGAGTTCAAGACCAGTCTGAATTATATAGCAAGAACCTGTCTCAAAAAAATAAAAAATAAAAAATAAAAAAATAGCTAGGTGGAGAAAACCATGACTTACTGGATTCAAAAACTACAAAAACTGAAGATACTGGGAAATACTCACTCATTCAAAAATAGAGAGAAAAAATATGTAGGAACTTTTTTTTTTCTTTTTTTTTCCCCTCTCTTTTTCACTGGTTTTGGGAGTTTCAAGGACTTTCCTTTTTCCATGATTTTTCTTTCTTTCTTTCTTTCTTTTCTTTTTACTTTTTTTTTTCATTTTATTTTTATTCTTTATCGTTTTCTACTTTTCCTTGTTTGTTATTTTCCATTGCTTTCATCTAATTTTATTAATTTTCTTTATTAATATCCTTAATTTCCTTAGGATCTTCTGTTTTAGTTTTCTCTCTTCATTGTTATCTTCCATTGCTTTATTTTTCAACTTTTTCTTCTCTCAATCTCCAGTTCCCCAACCTTTCAGTCTTTACTAGTATAACCATTAAGTTTTATCAATATTTGTTAGTTCACTTGATGCTATTCTTTTTTAAATATTTTCTATTGTTTGTGGAGTTATAGTTGTCACATTAGTAGATACGTACTGTATGACAATATTTGTTCTATATTTATACTATGATTAATGGTGTACATTATTGATTTTTATTGTATGTCAATAGCCAGTTTGTCTTTTGATGCTATTATTGATGCTGATTCTGTTGCTATTGTCAGGGTGGCATAGTTGTTGCTGTTAATAGGTGTTCTCTTTATGCAAACATCTAAATTTTCTTTCTATCATTAACAATACAATTCCCAGAGACCTTGGTGCTGGGCTAATTATACCAATTCCTCCCCTCCCAAATTCAGGTAAGCGGTTGGATCTTTGGACAGAGTAAGCCATGAACAGAGTACATCACAGAAATGTTAACACTAACTGAAGTGATCTCCATACTAGTAACAAAGTCTCTCCATGAGAAGCTCCTGGAAACCTCAACAACAAACAAAACAAAGAAACACAAAACTCTAGAAACGTAAGACAGCAAGGCAAAAGCTTTTTCCCAAAATGTCAAAACCTTCCAAAGCTGAAACCCTGGGCATTGACATGGGAGGAAACCAAAAGCCATATGCCAAATTATTTGAAAGGATAACAGAGGAGTTGTTTTTTTTTTTTTTTTTAAAAAAAAAAAAAAAAAAAAAAAAAAAAAAGAAAATGAAAGATCAATAAAGTGCTCAGCCAGAACAAAAAATGTATATAATGAGCAGATAATGGACTTAGTAAAAAAAAGATCACCTGGTTGACAGAAGATGCTTTTAAAAAGCTACATCATCTAAACAAAATGATATAAAACATGAGTGACCAGTTTAGCAGAGAATTAGAGTCCATGAAAAGGTACTAAACAGAAATCTAATAGATTTTAAATTCTATGGAGGGGTTTGGGATTTAGGTAACGTGGTAGAGTGCTTACCTAGCAAGCACAAGACCCTGCGTTCAATCCCCAGCACCTTCCCCTTCCCGACCCCCCCAAAAAAAAAACTATGGAAAGCAGAGAAGACCAGTGTGAGGACAGAGGGTCAGAAATAGAAGACAGGGCTGCTGTTTGAGACCATTTATTCAGAGATAACTTAAAAACAAGAGAAGATAAGAAATGTACCCAACAGCTTCAAGATAATGTAAAGAAGGCCAACCAAAGACTAATCAGACTTAGTACAAAATTAGAAGACATCACACATGGAATTTAACAACAACGACAACAACAACAAAAAACCTGTTTGTGGAACTAATAGAAAAGTTTCCAAATATAGGGAAAGAATTAAACATACAGATAAATGAAGCATATAGAACCATGAATAGCCATGATCAAAAAAGAATTTCTCCACAACATATTATAATTGCTGTTGTCTGAGTGGCATAGTTACTGCACTTAATGGATATTCCAGAAGTCCAACACAGGGACAGAAATTTAAAAGCTGTTAGAAAAAACATAATCAATCACTTATAAAGTTAAACCCATTAGAATTAAAGCAGACTTCTCAACTGAAGCCTCAAATGCCACGAGAGCTGTGAGTGAAGTGTTTCAAGCCCTAAAACAAAACAATCACCAACTCAAAAGTTTTACCTTACAAAGCTATCTTTCAAAATTGGTGGAAAAATAAGTTATTTACAGGATAAAGCGTGCTTTAAGAAATTCAAAATAACCATGATAAATGTGATCATTAGGTATACACTGTACCAATACCTGTTCTTGATTAAAAACTATATATATATACATATATATAATAAAGAGTTTCAAGCACTCAAAAAAAAAGAAAGAAAAAAATTCATGACCACGAAACCACTACAAAAAATCTCAAGGTTATTCTAGAAAGACACAAGGAAGCCAACAAGGCACAAAAGACTAGTAGAATGAATCCACAAGAAAAAGTGAGCAGTTAAAGAGAAGAAAAAAAAAAAATCAGCAATTATGCAATGACAGGAATAACTCAATAACTTTCTGAAATAACTCTCAATGTAAGTGGTCTCGAGTCCCCAAAAGACACAGATTCACAGTATGAATCAGCAAACAAAACCAAATGAGAAACATATTTAGTCCTGAAAAAAATTCACAAACAAAAGAAATCAAAGGACAGAAAACAATATTTCATGAAACAGCAACCTGAAAACAAGGAAGATTAGCTATCTTATTTTCAGACAAAGTGGATTTCAAGCCAAAGCTGATCAGAAGAAACAATAAAGGTCTAACCAAATTACACATTAGTTAAAAGAACAATATAATGGGAAGAGATAACAATGATAAAATTATATATACCAAATACTGACAGGATCAACTTCAAAAAACAAATACTACTAGACATAAAAGATCAGATAAACACCAACACAATTTTAGTGGGGGACCTCAATATCCCACAATCACAAATAGACATATAACCTATGAAAAATCAACAAAGAAATATCAGCATTAAACCACATTATTAGAACAAATGGACTTATAGTCACTACAGAATGTTCCACCTAACAACAGAATACACATTTTTCTCAGCAGCACACAGAACTTCTTCCAAAATATGCCACATGTCAGCGAATAAAGCATGCTTAAGTAAACATAAAAGAATTAAAATTATACCATGCATATTACCAGATCACAGTGCAATAAAACTACAAGTCAAAAGCATAAGACAACATAGAAATGGCGTAAATGCATGGAAATTAAACAGTACACCATTAAATAATCAAGAGGTCACAGAAGAAATCAAGGAAGAAATTAGAGATTTCCTACAATCAAACAATAATGCCAGTACAACATATTAGACCTTCGGTGAACAATGAAAGCAGTTCTGAGAAGGATGTTCATAGTGGTGAATGTCCACATCAGAAAAAACAGAGCAAATCCAAATAAAACCTAGTACTGCACACCAAGGACCTACAAAAATGAGACAAATCCAAATCCAAAAGGAAGGAAAAAATATAAAGATTGGGACAGAAATTAATGAAATCGAGACTAGGATAACAATACAAAAATGTATTGAAGAGCTGGTTCTTTGAAAGAACAAAATAAGCAAATCTTTAGTCAACTTACCAAAAGAGGAAAGAAATGACCCAAATAAATCCAGTCAGCAATGAAAAGGCATAATCACAATGGATACCAGAAAAAATTCAGATGATTAATAGTAACTATTTGGAGAACCTGTACTCCAAAAATTTGGAGAATTTAGAAGAAATGAGTAGATACCTACATACATATTAATTAATAAAAATGAAATGAACCAAGAAGTTATAATATTGCTGGATAATCCAATAACAGGCAATGAAATTCAAGAAATAATAATAATGATAATGATAATAATAAACTACCAGCTAATAAAAGCCTAGGACCTAGTAGATTCACTACTGAATTCTACAAGGACTTTACGGATGACCTAACACTAAAGGTCTTTCAACTCTTTAATGAAATTGAAACAGAAGGAGTATTCCCAAAGTCATCCCTGGAAGCCAGCAGTGATGATTCCAAAACTAGAAAAAGACACAACCAAAAGAGAACTACAAGTCAGTCTCTTTAACCAACCAGATAAGAAATCCTCAACAAACTACTCACAACAAAATGCAACAAAATCGTCAAAAATTCATAAATTATGACAAAATAAGTTTTATCTCAGGGATGCAGGGATGGTTCAATATACACATACCATTAAGAAATCAAATAAAAACAAATACTGGCATGGCTGTGGGGAAAAGGAACCCTTCTACATTGTTGGTGAGAATGTAAAATAGTGCCACATCATTATGGAGATGCTTCAAAAAACTAACAATTCCATTTGATCCAATCACTGATCGACTCAGATAATACTAATAAAAATGTATCATTCACTATTTTCAAATGCCCATTGCATTTAGGCACAGGATTTATTCAGTTCATCATGGTATATTTTCATTTTAAAATATTCCAATTTTCTCCAATTTCAACATACTTACAGAAAATGACTTAGTATAATAAAAATAGCTAAGACATTTGTTATTAAATGTATATATTATATATAGTTTTTGTAGTTATTTATCTTATATATTTTCTCCTACGGCTTTTCAGATTAACCACTAAAAGTCATATTAAATTATTAACATTATGAGCGATTACAGATTCTTTCTTTAGAATAAATATACATGCACATAAAAATTTGCTAAAGGATTCAGAGTCTTTACAAACTGCCTAAATTACATTCATGAAAGGCCAAGCAAGTTTTGAATAAAAAAATCTTGCTATAAATGTCTGTCATAATCCTCTCTTAGTCTTCTCTAACAGTAAACTATATAAGCAATTACTTTACAGTATATGAAATTGATAAATATAAGAATATAATGCATTCTTCTAACAATGCCATGATATAAAAATCCAGTGAAACAAATAAAATGATACAATTCAAAAGTATAACAGTCATAGCCTGGAATCAGTTACTTTGCAGATTATCGTCCAAATTATATAGGCATCTTAATATTAAAGTATTTTATTTAGATCATCAAAATGAATTAACATAAAGAATAAAATTTGTGTGTGGGAATGACATAAAAACCAAATTCTTCTCTATACCGACATTGTGATAGAACAAACACTGCGCTTCACTGATAACCAGATTGTGAAGTATTATTTTAAACACTGTGCCTCACTGATAGCCAGATTGTGAAGTGTTATTTTCACAAACAGAAAATAAGGTGAGCTGATAACACTTTTTGATTGTAATTATAAAATTTAAAGTAAAACATGGGTATTAGTAAGCAACTTCTATAATGGGATACTGGTATTTTCCCTGGATTTAATAATTTCTATGACCAACCATATTTTCAAGCTTCTGGGAAATTCATCTTATCATGAAGTTTATTACATTTTAATGGCAAACATGAACAATCAATACTTCAAAGAAAATGAAGACTCCATTTATATATTACAATGAGTTTTTATTTTTTAATATTAGTTACAATCTTCATTTGAAATCTTCAAATAGATCTTTGAATATATAGTCAAGTTAAATAATTTCCTAACCAAGAAGCACCTTTTAAAAACAAAAATTAGATATACCTGATACCAGAAGGAGCAAAGATTCAATTCAGTGCACACCATTGAGCAAACCTCCATCTCCAAGAAAAAATTGAAATTGAAAGTGCATGAAGCATAGTTATTAGGTTTTCATGGACCTAATATGACCCATCATTGGGCTATTTAGGTGATTTCTGCAATACTTCAAATATTGCAATTCAAAAGTAAAAGACAGATAGCTGTACTCATTCCCCTCACTAGTAGAAAAAAATAGTAACCTCAGACTTTTATTGTCCATAGCAATCCATTAAAGGTTATGGGAAAATTGAGTGTCATTGAATAGTGAAAAATATTCATATAAGCAGGTAGGAAAACCTGATAAAATAAAATACTAACAAATAAGACTAAAATGTTTTAACGTTAGCTTTCTACAGAAGATGGATTTTAATACAATTAAACAAATTATGTTTTTAAAATCAACCACATAATTTTAAATGTATTAGAGGAGATGGCTTTGTAAAATAGTATGACTGAAAACTTGTAGAAAATGAGTACCTTTTTATTAGTAAATAATCTATATTTTATATGCACTTTAAACATAAATATTTTTGAAAGGAATCCATTAAGAACAATTATAATATTTATTTGTTTTTTGAGAAGCATAAAGAGATTTATTAGACCACATTCAAAGTACATACTCAAAGAAAATATAGTGTGCTCCCTCAAGATAGAAGCATGCTGTAGTCTGGAGATGGGGATATTTATGTGTTTATAACACTCAAAATTTGTGGAATTTGTGGTTTTATAGAAAGTTTGGACTTTGCTTACAGGAGAAAAGCATGGCCAGAGAAAGGAAGTTAGATAATGAATGATTCATTTTAAAGATGAAAAGAGGAGGACCCATTTACAGGACAAAGGCAGGGCCCAATCCACTGTATTTGTGATGGGTGTTCTGTTTTCCCCAGAAACATTCTTGGAAGCCTTTGAATCTGTTTCTCTATTTTAAGGTCAGGTTTCTGCCCCTTACCTTATCATCTAAGCTCTTTTATTGATTTATAGTACCTATAAGGATCTGGAAAAAAAAAAAAGTCTAAGAAGCATAAACAAACCCACAGAGTGCAGATATGGATAACCTCTGTAACTTTGTGTCCTAAAGTTGCAGCCTTCTTAAAAAGTCAATTTTAAAACCAAGGTTTTCCTTGTCTGCTTTGTTCCTGTCTTATTTATCCCACTTCTGCTTCACCCCTTCCCCCAGCTTTGATTCCCTGTGCTTAAAGGATGCAGAGAGGTCAAAAGTCTGTTTTCTGTTCTGTTCTTTTCTTTTCTTTTTTTTTTTTTTAAAGTCCATTTTCTTATGGGGTGCTTCAAGTGGAGGGGTGGGGATGACTACAGAGCCAGTTTCACTCCGACTGATCTAAAGAAAACATAGAGGGTCAGGCTTACTTAAGGAGCCGTCATGCTTTGAATGTCTGGAAAAAAGGACAACATTTAGAAGTCAATGACACTTAAATTTCATTTTATATCATGTTGTTACAGTTGAGTGGGCCAGAAATAGTCCAGGTTCTCATATGTGCGCTGAGGAAGGAATTCCAAGCACACACTGTCCTAAGTAGAAGGTAGCTGTGTTTATTGGCGATCTCCAGGAAGGTGGTAGCTGGGATGAGGGAAAGGGAAAAGGGCAGAAACAAAGAGTGAAAGGGCCAGAAGGCACACTGGGAGTGATACGCAAAAAAAGGGCATGGAGTGTCAGGTTCCTTGAATTTAAAGAATAGCCATCTCTGACTTCTAGGCTACTCCCACTCCAGTGGGAGGCCATCAGTGCCTCCCGCTGAGTTTCCTACTGACATCAGAACCTGCCCCCTAGGGAGGGGCAATCACTTAGGCTTTTAGTTATTAAGTTTTGTTCCTCCTCTGAGAAGGTGGAAGAGTAGATAATCCTTAAAATGTTTATGTTTATAGTTGAGCTTTTGGGGAAGCGCATGGCTCACTAGGCTCCTCTTTTGCTAAGTGTACTAATGTTATACCAGCAGGGGCCAAAATTAAAAGTAGAATATTGGCTAATCATGGCTCCAAAAACTTGCAGAACTCAAAAAAAAAAAAAAAATTAGGTCGTATTTGGTATAAAACTTTTATATGTAATACTAACTTTTGTTTCTTCACCAGTGTTAACCAAATGCAACAGGTGGAATTTGAGAACATACAGTCTCCTCCCTGCTTTTGTCAATAAGAAATTCAATGTCTTCTTTTGATTATAGCAGTGACCAGGGAATATACTTGTAGAGACAGTGGTCCCCATAGGTAGGGAAAAGGTAGAGCAAAGGCCTCATTAGACATTATTGAAAATTAATAGACAGTTCTGACCTCTACAGCCAGACTCGGAAAGGCAGAGACAGCTATAATCCAA
Organism: Hystrix cristata; assembly: GCA_004026905.1. NCBI lineage: Eukaryota > Metazoa > Chordata > Mammalia > Rodentia > Hystricidae > Hystrix > Hystrix cristata. Next base: position 191,520 of record PVJO010000484.1, on the reverse strand, counting down.
TTGTTAGAAACAATGGCAGCTAGTTCCAACAGTTAAACAGACAAAGGCAAAGGAATTAGCTTGGAAAGGCCCCAGGTAGTGTGATTAACATAAAAATCACACACTCTCCCTTTATTTGATCCCTTACATCTACATAATTTGGCCTTGAGGCACCCTTTTATAATCTTCCCCTCAACCAAGACAAAGGTCACAGGTCTAAGAGAAATGGAGGCAGAGGTGACAGAGAGGCCCAAGAGTCAATCAGATTCCAAAGGCCAACACAAGGAAAAATTCAATAAAAATGGACTACAACGAAGGGGTCAAGAGTATTTCACTTTCATTCGCTCCCTACTTGTGGAATAGTTATCTGTCTTCTCTCTCTTCCCCCTTTTCACCACCTTTAAATTTGTCTTCTCTTAGTTTAAACTCGGTTTCTTTAATTCTTTACCATAGCTGCTTTTATGATCTCTGGGAGCTGCCTTTCTAGCAGGGCAGCAGCTCATAGTCCACCTCTGGACCTAACATATGAACGCAGATACCTGCATTTCTATGACCATCGGGCCATTAAAATTTTTAATACAGTGTTCAGAACTGTATCTGGCCTCTGTTTTACAGAAGATTTTTTGTAGTCTTTGGCTCCAGATTATATAAACATACAAAGTTTTAAGTAGTTAACAGACAGTTTATACCACAAAGCCTCATAGCTAGAATATTTATATAATAATTTTTATTCTGTAGGCACACCTATATAAGAAGCCAAATCTTTAACTGATGGGTAACTGAAAATACATTAAATTACCGTAATGGCAATATACTAAAACAGGCTGAAAGACACATTTTTAGAAGAGCTATTTACACCAGGAATCATGACCTCTCATGGTTTTAGGTTAACACAGATATAGCTGGAGACTTCCAGTAACAACTATTGTAGTATTTGGAGCTCCTTTTTATAGCTAGCTTAGCTCTCTGTGTTTTGGTATGACTATTAGTTACTCCAGTTTTTCCAGGTCATACTTTCCAGCTGGCTCTTTAAGATCACATAGAAATCTATCTGAACAAGGGGCCATGGGAGGAGTCTCTCAGCTCCTTTAGCTTTTTCCTCCACCACTCGTGTCATCTTCCAGGGTGGGTCACAGCCTTGCTTGATCTTCCTGCTACCTTGACAGTGGGCAGCCTCTCCACTTTTTAGTTATCCTCCATTTTGTAGAATGCGCATTGGTTGACTCCTCTGGGGTGCAACAGCCCCCCCTGCTCAGGAGGCTGGGTGGTGCACTACAGGTGCAGAGCTCTTTCAGGGCTGTCCTGCCACGTCCTAGTGGCCAGCTGACCTGGGAGTGTAGGGACAAAATATTGGCTGTTCTCTCAGCCCTTTTATCTTCCCTAGCTGTGGCCTCTAAGCCTCAGTTGTTGAATGCCCAGAAGGCCCATTTAACCAGTCTTGAAGCAGAAGCAGTGGGTCCTAATCCTAATTATTAAATGCCTTTTGAATATTAGCACATCTTAAAATATAAACTATGACCAGCAAACAGCTGCCTCCTCTACTAACCATTGTCAGGGTTAGTGTTGGGGTAAATTACATACTCTATCCTGTAGGTGACAGCTATCATATTTATATTGTTTAGCTTGTCTGTTAGAAGTCATATTCCTGCAGAATATTAGTGAAGAACACTTATAGAGCTTTACGAGGAAGATGTAAAATACAAATGAAAAAAAGCAAGCATACTATCAGGATACCAATTATGACATTATCATACTAGCAGCATTACTCTCTCTAAAAGTACATAGAAGTTCCCATTTTAGTGTAAAATAATTTATCAGTTATTGGTTACCTTTTCCAGTTATAAAATATTAAATTACATAATTAAATTCTTAGCAGTTTTTTTTGAGCCAGCATCTCACTAAACAGTTCAGACTGACCTTGAACTCACTTTGTAGCCCAAGACGGCCTCAAATTCAAAGTGCTGGGATTACAGACATGTGCCACCAGCCCCAGCTAAACTTTGTTACACTTTAAAATGAAGTGTCTAAGTAAAATGTACTTGTTTATGGATGTACTTTATAGGTGACTAATGCCCAATCTTTTAATTATCAGAGAGACACTTTGTGGAGTGCTGTAAGATTCACTATATGGTTTTGAGAGTTGGTTCAAATGCCTGTGTTCTGACAGAGGTCTCACCTTCCCAGTGTGCGCCTGTTCTTCCAAGGTCTGGCTAACCTTGCAGGAACAGCTTTACTATCAACAAAGAATTTACTTCCATATGCTCTCTGGCAGCATCCCTGCTCCTAGCCAGACCCGGGATGACTGCCTGAGATAAAGTCCTGCACGCCCATTTCCGGAGGGGGGATTCCTTTGCCAGAGCATAGATAACTACAGGTGCAGCACCCAGGTGCTCTGTCTCTTCTCTCTCACTCTCGCTCTCTCTTTCACTCTCTCTTCTTCTTTCCCTCTCTCGTGCCTGCCAAGGTTGCTGATGATTTGCTTCGCTCGTGTAGCTGATGTTGTTTTTTGCTTGCGTCGCTGATGATGTTTTTCGCTTGTGTAGCTGATGTTTTCGCTCATGTAGCTGATGATGTTTTCACTCACGTAGCTGATGATTTTTTTTTTTTTCACTCGTGTAGCTGATGATACTTTTCCTGTGTGCCTTGGTGGGGGCTGCTGTTGGCTGCACCTCCATGACTGCTGTTTTCTTCTCGTACCCTACGTGACTGCTACTCCTCTCAGCCACAGTTAAGATCTCTGCTTGAATGTATCCGCATGCTGTAAATTACCAGTGATGAGAATGGCAAATTGGTGGTATGAATTAATAGAATTTTTCCTTTTCTCTTACTTTCCTCATTGTTATTAAATAACTTAATTAATATTTGTGAGCGGTGTCTTGTCTCCTTCCCTGCTAATTGAGCCCTAAAACAGTAAGTTGTGCACAGCAACAGCAAGCATTTACCCCCTTGCTGTTACGAGTGCATAGTGTTTAGAAACATCTAAGTATCAAAACACAATTAGGAACACATAAATGTAACAATGATACTACTTATAAAACAAAATATCCTTCCTTATAAAGGAGTTTAGTAGGTTTCCCTAATACAAGAATTATGTTATTTTATTTACAAGTTTTAATATATATTTTAAGACAAAACACTGTGTATGTACTCTTCTGAAAGTAAAACTCATTTTTCATTTCACAAAATTTAGAAAGTATCTTCTTTATATGATCTATCAATTTTGTCTTTTATATATTAAAGAATGGGGTGGGAAACTCTATTATCAGAGTGAAAGTACTACCATTAATATACGTTTTTAATATACTTAATACATAGAAGTTATTGTATTATATGTTTCTTAATTTTTTCTATGAACTCTATGTTAAATAGCCATAACTCTGGTCCTTTTCTTTACCTCATCTTGAGAATTATTCATTCTACTCATCTCCATCCAGCTCACTGGAACTGAAATCTCAAAAAATAAGCTACTTTGAGGCTATTATTGGAAAAGGTGTTAGTGTTTTTTAACTTTCCAAGCCAAATAGCTCCAAAATAAGGTAATCTTCTCCTAAGAAATAAGGATCACACCTGAATTTGGTGCATTGTTTAACAGAGTCTATGTTTCTTTTTACTGCCTAATCAGAAATAGTATTCTGGAAATGGGGGAAGAAAAAAATGTGATAGGAAGAATTGGTCTTGTTGTTGTTATGCAAGTAACTTGGAAATGGGGAGTGGGATATTGAAATACAATTAGCCCCAAGAAGACAAGAGACATATATGTAAACACACAATTAAAATTCAACTTGACAAGTGGTTACACAAAAATGTTAAATAAATCTTATGGGAAGTCATGGATTTCAACCAAACCCCTGTATTAGGCTCCAACAGACCAAACTAAAATAGTCACTTAGGCCTAAAGTTCTACATCACCAAATCAAAGCTCAGTTGTTTATCTGACCTTTGGAGGAATCAGTGAAGAGATATCTAAGCCCCTAAACAGGCCAGTTTTAACCAGCCTAAGGAAGTCTCCCATGAATCTTTAATTAGAGCTTTAAAATTAACTTGGCAAAATGTATTTAAAAAGAGACAGAAGTGTACAGGATCAACCATGATGTAAAAAAAAACAAGTGAAAGTTTCAGAGAAAATACTATATCCAAATGTCCAAGGGTCCTTGAACCAATCCTGAAGTACCCATAATTTGATGTAGAGAAAAGCAAAGTCACAACAATACTAATAAGATTAGAATATACTTAGTATTGCTACAGGAAATTTTAGTTCTTGATTCATATATTTTCTATGGAGATTGAAGAGCAGATTAAAAAAACAATAAATTTGGAGGTACTATCCATCCACTCTGCCCATATTTTCCAAAGGAGCATGAGTCTTCACCAAACAGAAAGTATACACCTGGTCCCACAGCAGGGGAACTGTGTTCTGTGGCAAGCGCTTCCAGTACTTCCAAACTTTATCTTTGCCTCTTTTCAAAGTCTTTTTAAAACTAAAACTCTATATAGTGCAGTGGTATACGTGCATCCCTGCTACTGGGGAGACTCGAAAGTTTGAGGCCAGCTTGGGCAATGTAGCAAGCCCAGTCTCCCAACAGAAAGGCTTCGTGATGTATACAACGCAGCCACAGATTGCCTGCCTAACAGGGACAAGGTCCTAGATTCAATCCCAGAAAACAAACAAACAAGTAAATAAAAAACTGAAATTTCATGTAATCACAATAGCCATAAGTGCTATTGTGCATAGATGTCCACAGCAGAGTATTAAACATTCAAGTTGAAAATCTACCTGGCTTTAGATATCGGCTCTGCCATTTTCTTTAGTTTATTTTATCAGACAGTATCACATTTCCTACACTAGAAAAAAATACCTAAATCTACGAATTGCTATTCCTACAAGTGCCCAGAGTTAATATGTTAAAGATCTTAGTGCAAAGTTTGATACATAGTTTTTATTACTTCTGAGGAGTTGATGCAATAATTAGAAAATGTGACCAACTTTCCAAATAAGGGCCTGCCTAGTTTCTGAGCCCAGTTTATGACATTAAAACCATCAACATGGAAAATTACTTTTTCTATAGGAAACAATATTCAATTCACTCAATTGAAAATGACTGTAAATTATTAAGCTAAAAATACGAGAGGAGAAGGATCCAAAATACCATTTCCAAAGTGACTGTTTTCACATTGTTGTCTGATCTCTCAGGAAAGTTCCTGTACTTTATGGGCTTCAAGTCAAGTTTCTGGAGGACTCTATAGGGATCAAGTGTTCCTCGATGAACTCACTCATCCAAGGTCATTTCTAGTTTCCGTCAACAGATATGAAGTCAATAAAAGTTAGAAAAAGTCCTATGCTATTTTTAGCACAGTTTTATATAAGTTACTGAATATAACACTTGGATGTACATTCATCAAATCTACAGATGACTGCTACTTATTGTATTTTTAGTGTGAGAAATCCGTGATTACAATTTGACAAGAAGGAAATTGGCAAAGTCTTTAAAATGGTGTCAAATGAACTCATGGATATATATTAGGACAAAAGGGAGTTATAAACCTTACCTATAAAAGAATGGCATGTATTAAAATATAGACAGAGTTGTAAGATCACCTAGGCAATTACCCAAGTTAAACAAAGTATCAAAGTTTAAGAACCGTACTTAAAGGGGATGTGTATTAAATACTTATAATGAGTGTCGTAATGAGTATCATATGTAGCAAGATTTTAAAATGTGTTATTGCCCATCTAATTAGTGTATCTATCTTTTTAATCATTAAAATAGAAGATTTAGGCATAGCAATGATTTACTAATATCTCTAAACTATATGATTCAATAAAAACCATTGGAAGTCTTTGTTTAGAAGGGAAGTTTCCACAAAACTGTTCGTATACTGAAGGTGAGGAGAAGGAAGAGTATAGTTCTGAGGCCTGGAAATGGTAATCCCATATCCATTTGTGAGAAAACAACCACTGATGCAGCTCATTTTCCTAACTCATCTTCTTTCTTGACTTACAGTTGACTTCCCAAGAGTTTTTAGTCTGCAACCAGAGATGGCCAGTCATTAAGGTGGATACCCTGAATACAAAATGCATAAGAAACATTTGCCCGAACATTACATTTGTGGATTCTCAAGTGTTTATAAACACAAAATGAATATTTCAGTGAAATGTCACGTTCTTTGTGGGTCATCAAATCAACTGATAATGGCCCAAGTTGGAAGCTCAAACCCAACAATTCAGATCAACCCACTAAAATCTCAATTCAAACTTGACCTACTCTGTGAAATCGGAAACTAAAACTATGTCTCAAACCAATATCTGGAAGTCAAAACAGCCGGCGAGAGAATGATAGAAAAGGACTCACTGCGCCTAGTGCCTTGCATAATACTCCTCAACAAGACTTACCCTATGTGAATTAATTTGGAAACAAAATAAATGTTACTGTATAATTTTGTTAAGCACATGTCCTGTGCTATCGACTGTTTCCCCCCCACATGCCTAGTTTAAGCCTTAACTTCCTATGTGACTATGTTTGGAGATAGAGTTTTAAGTGGTCATTAATGTTAGCACATTTCCCATTTGCCTCAAGAATACTGACCCGTGGTACTTGTGGCTACATTTACCCTGGGATAACTTGCCAATTACAGTCCTAACGTTACCCTCCTCAAATTTGTTAGGAAATATTTCACTTTTATTACAGTAAGTCCCCAGCTTGGGAACACTTGAGTTGTGAACTTTCACATATACAAATGGACCTTGCATTACGAACATTCACGGATGTGAACGAATCACAGAAGTAGCTCGTATGTCTGCTGGACATTGTCACGGTTGTGTTGCTGTGTGCTTCCTGTGCAGGGCGATAGTATACAGTAGCACAGTGCTCAGTCAGAGCCCAAGATGTCTGGAAGCAAGAGGAAAAGCAGGGGCGATGTGGAGGGGACTGCTAGGAAGTGCAAAGGAATAGCCATAAAAATAAATGTGAAAATATAGTAGTAATTAAAACATTAACTCTATTCCTGAAAAATTCTTGATTGTTGAGTGAAATTTTCATTCCAGTGCTATTATTGGAAAGAAGGAAGGAAGGAAGGAATGAAGGAAGGGAGAAAGGAGGGAGGAAGGAAAAAAAATAAAGAACTATAGACCTACAATAGAGATGAATCCAAGGACAGATTATCAGGTTTCATTGATCATGCATATATTCTCTGCTTTTATATCTATTTTCTTACCTCTTTTGATTTATGGCTGTGGACTACAGATTCTGTTATGATTGTTGCTAAAGCACATTATTCTCTTGAATAATGGATGCTTAACTATTTTTTAAAAGAACTATCTAGCTCTCTTTAATACCAGCCCCTTTAAAGAAATGATTTTTTTTTAAAAAATCACAGTTATTGCCAATGTGCCCCCTCACCAGGAAACACCACAATAGACTACATATCCCAAATTTTGAAACCTGTCATGTCCCTCCAGAAAAAAAAGCATCCCCACTAAAACAATACTTTGTTTTGTTAGACGGTATAGATTTTATAACTGTAAATTCATAGAAATACATATTAGAAAGGGTCCTTAGAAACTAGCTTAGACAAAGCACTTTCAAATACATGGCGAATGTTTAAAGAGTCCATTTGCACAGAAGACACATTGCCAATAATCCCTCTCAAGATACTCCCCCCACTTTGATTTTTGCTGTTGTTGTTTGTTTGTTTTGTTTTTTGAGACAGGGTGTCTCTGTGTAGCTCAGGCTGGCCTCGAATTCATGGCGCTCCTCTTGTCTCAGCCTCCCAAGTGCTGGGAAGACAGGCGTGTGGCACGAGCCCAGCGCTCCCCCTGGCTTTGAACACACCTGTCTCATCTTCTTTGTCACATTCTGAAGCAGTTCTGAAAGTTTTCTTTTGTGAGTGTCTGTAGGATGTGTGACATAAAAATGTGAAGGCTGCTGCTAATTCAAAGGACAAGCAGTCTCATAGAAACATTACGGTGTGTGTTCATGTCTCTTACTCCCGAGATCTAGCCCCTGTGACTGCAGGCTTTTTCCCAAAGTCAAAATGACCATGAAAGAGAAGCACTGTGAATTCATCTGGGAAATCGGGGCAAGCAGTGCAGTGTAGCTAAGAGCACCCGTGGTGGCCCTCCAGAACTGCTTCGGAAGGTGCCACCAGTGACTCAGTGCATGCGATTGAAGCCGGAGGGAGTATCTTGAGGGGTTTAATGGCAAATGTCATTTATGTTAATATTTTTTAAAAATATGAAAACACAACTCAATTTTTATTATACCTCAAAGGTGGAAGCTATTTCACTATATAGACCTTACCCAAAAACTCCCCCTACGTAAGCTTCATTTTATGTTAGTTTGGTTTGATGTACTTGGTAAACTATATTTTGAAACTCACCACTCATGCGAGCAAGCACATTTTCAGTAGCGACTAATCTGTGTTACAGGATTCAGCAGCCCGGTGGAGATATTTCGGGTAAATTAGACGATCAGGTGCTGGTTGTGACCCTAAACTGGTAAGAATGGCTATTATCAAGAAAACTGCTGACAACAAACGCTGGAGGGACTGCAAAGAAAAGGACTCTTCTGCACCGTTGGTAGGAATGTGGACTGGTCCAACCACTGTGGACAGTAGTGTGGAGATTCCTTAGAAACTAAAGTAGAGGTTCCATTTGACCGGGCTATTCTCTTTCTCGGTATCTTCTTGAAATAATCAAAAGCATCATACCACACCAATGTGTACACACCCATGTTTATAGCAGCTCAGTTTGTAACAGCTAAATTTTGGAAAAGGCCCAAATGCCTATCCACCCAAATGGATAAAACAGATTTTTTTTTTAAAATAGAAAGGAGTACTAATCTGACATAAGGAAGGATAAGCTTGAAATATGTCTAGGTAAATTGATGCACCATGAGACCACACTCTTAAGTGAAATAAATCAGACACACGTTTAAAAAGCACATTTTTTTCTCTGGGGTGAGAAACTGAGAGTGTAAATAAGGACCAAAATGTATAATATATTTTGGGGAAAAGGAAGAAATTGTTCAGGTGGGAAAGGGAACAAGGAAGGGGGGAGGGGAGAAGAAAGGGTAGGACAAGACAAAAAAGAATAGAAGGAAAAAGGTGGAAAAAAAAAAACTTTTGTAAATAAGGAGGGAAAGAGGTGTTGAAGGGAGGGGAGGGGAATGGAGAAAAAATGTAGAAGCAAGATATATCATGTACAGGTACAAAAAAAATGTACAGATACAAATTCCCTGTGATGAATGTTATCATTATGTACATCTAAAATGTACTACTAAAATAAAAATAAATTAAATAAATATCTGTAAGCATACATAAATATATATGAAAGCCCATTTACTAAACAATACAAGAAAGTTAGTAATTTGTATGCTCATTAAATTGATGCATTTACCAAAGTCATCTTTTTCTTCATTTAGAGTCTAGTTCATCCCATCAACTTCCCATTTTCTTTTTTTTTTTTTTTCAACTTCCCATTTTCAGAAAAAATCTTTATTTGAAGAAAGAGAAAATTTTAATCTTTACTGAGAACACAATCACAGCTGCTAAATGAGAATTTGACGTCAATTTCTCTTTTCTTCTGGATCCTTGATGCTTACAAAAAGCTTAAATTTGGAAAGAATTTTATGAGATTGTTTGAGATATGAACAATACCACTAAGATCATAAATTTTATTGTCCTTGAAATGTAAGACTGGAAATGTCATGTTTCAAAGGAGAAAAGTCTTACATATGATATTGTGTTCTCTCAAGGTAAAACACATTATTCTTTGACACAGTCTCATAGGTTTTATCTAATTTCTGGAGATTTCCTCATATCGTTAATATTATTAAGACTCTGAGAAAGCAAACAAAGAGATCAAGAAAACAGGTTATCTGGTTTAAATACCATATTTTCCCCCTTTGGGCAAACCAAATTGGTAATTGAATATTGTCTTGGATTAATTTGTTAATTTGTTCAGGCTATTACGCTAAATGAAAATATACAGAAAACTGTATTCTTTTTAAAAGAATCTATGTTATATAGCTAGCTCAGATTGCTATAGCAAAATAACATCAACTGAGTGACTTAAATGACAGAAATTTATTTTTTCATAGTTTTGAAAGTTCATAATTCTAAGATCAAGTTTCTGGAAGATTTGCTTATTTGTGAGTATGTATCTTTAAAATGATAAATACCTTCTTTTTAACTCTTGTCTCCATATGTCCAAGCCTAATAGCTTGACAAATATTTTACTTTCTAACAGTGTCATATTGGAGGCAAAGACTTCAAATCTGAATTTTGAAGGACATAAACATTCATTCCCTAGCAGGTATATTGATCAAAATATTGTAGCGTGGTCTGTCTTTGAACTCAGGCTGGATAAGGACTAAAATGAAGGTCTGTGAAACAAAACCATTTGGATCAACATAACTAAATTAGTAAGACTGAAACCTGAAACTATCATTATCCTTATAACGTAACTATTTACACCAAGAAATCCTTGTTCAGGAAAATAGGACTGCAAATCTGTATATAACTTGACTATCTGGGTTATATAATCATTGAAACATTTGTAGATCTAGGTAGTTTGCTCATCTCAAAACACAGCTGTCTTTTTAATAAAACAACCTACTCATCTACCCTTATGTTTACACATTTTCCTTTTGTCCTCTAATCCTAAATTGTTTTGTTATGCACATTATACAGTCCTAATAAATTCCCTACTTTAATATATTCACCTTAACATCTTGGCCTACACAGCTAAGCTTGGAAAAATAAATTTCCCTGACCCTGACTGCAGTATTTTTAGATACCGCTGGCAAAGTGGTATGTTCTATTCCAGCAGAAAATTTAATGAAGTAAGCTTTTTTGGAACAGTAAATTTTCCAGGAGATAAAATTCAGTGGTTTTCAGATGGGACATGTGGCAATGCCTGGGACATTTTTGGTGGCCACAACTTGGAAGCTATTTTACTGGCATCTAGTGGGTAGAGGTCATGGATATTGCCAGATATCTTAATGTACCAGGTCGCTTTCGTAATTCCATACAACAAAGAATTATCTGGCCCAAAAGGTCAATAATAATCATTTTGAAAAACATCTAATTTATGTTATTGTTGTGAAAATTCAATGAGACAATTCTTTAAAGTCCTTAGTACTATTATTGGCAAATACCCAACAGTGAATAAAATTAATTATTGTGATTATTCTTATTGTAATGTTTAGTAAGCATCATAGTCATTTGATATTTTAAAAAATGTTTTAAATTTCGTCGCACAACACTTCTTAAACGCTGATTACTAAAAAATAGCATGGTTACGATAGAAAGAATTTTAAACTACTATTCCCATGATCGCAATAGCATGAACTCCTTTTGTGTGGAATTTCCTAATAACAATTGGGAAGCGTCAAACTGCAAAAAGTTTTACCTACTCTGGGAGGATAAGGCAGGGAGATCTCGAGTTTAAATCCAGCCTGGGCAAATTTGTGATCTCACAAGACTTTGTCTCAAAAAAAAAAAAAAAAGAAAAAAAAATGAAAAAGGACCGGGTACTGAGTCAGTGTGAAGGTCCTATGCTCAAAGCCCAGGATCCCCGCCTCCCACCCCCCCTCACCCTGCATGCTTAATAGATACAATTTTAGGAATTAAAGAACTAGTTTATTTTCACACAAATATTTAAGCATTTTCAATAAAACATAATAAGCATTAGGGAAGACAATTATTCAATAGAGGCCTTCAAAATGTTTTTAGTTTTCCTATATCCCAAATTTATTTCAGATTGACAAAATTCTTGGAGCAGTCTGTAGCGGACAGTGCTTAGAAGCACCGTATCCCGGCTGTGAGAGGCAGATGGCCATGCGAGGCCGGAGAGGCGAGGGTGCGGGAGGGGAGCCGGCAGGAGTGCGCGGAGGGATTTAGGTGTCTGTTTACTGTGTCTTTACGCCAGTGTATTGTACCCTCTCACTCTTACAGGGCAACGCTTCCATTCCAGAGTCAGTAGTAATTTTGCTTAGATTATGCTCAATGACAATTATTTTTAGGGGGTCTTTTGAAAACCAACCCCCCTCAAAAAAAGAAATCGTACATAGTTTATCACTTTATTCAAATTTGCCTGTAGCAGTAATAGGCTCAATAGCACACAGGCCATTTTTTCTTCTATTTTCTTTCTGTGTCAATCAATTCTTATTTCTATCCTTTCCATTCCATTGTATTCTGGTGGAATTGCCATTCACATCCCACCAAGTAGGCCACTTGAAATATTTTCTCCCAGATAATTTTAATGTTAATTATCATGGCAAATATATCGATCAGCTTCTATTTCCAAACATCAACATGGAAGAAACTAGTCCTTAGTAGAACAGTTTAAATTAGTCATTTCAACTGGATCATCTTCAATACTGTATAGGTTTTTCAACCTTTAGAAAATAATTCTTTGTGGATTCTCAGTGTCATAATATATTCATTGTAATGTAGTTTAAGTCAGATCTCATTATTAATCAGAAGCTCCTTATTGGTATAATATTAGCCTGTATGTACCAACTTACGTCCGTTCTAAAAGCCAGTCTACATTCAAAATTAATTTTTGAAAAATCAAGTGGGAACAGTTCTGAACTGCACCAGATTTAGTGAATTGTATCAGCAGCTGCTGACCGAAGGGCTTCAACATTCTAGCGGCAGAGGAAAACCTGCTACAAAAGACACGGGATTTTCAGTCACATCAAAAACCTAGCATGATAATACTGGTCACGGCATCATCTTCAAGTATGAAATGGACAATGTATTTCATTATTAATCTCTGTCTCACATCCCATTCTCTCTCTCTCTCTCTCTCTCTCTCTCATATATATATATATATATATATATATATATATATATATATATATATATGAATAGAAAAACCTTGCAGGGTAAACCCTAACCCGATCAAGATCAACTCTTTACCCTCTAATTCTACATCCAGTAATAAAATGAAGATTGCAAATAGCTGCCTTTCATCAGAACACTCGTAAACCATCAGAGCTATAAATACTAATTCCAAAGGAGACTACAAGGAAATGTGAAGGATGAAAAAATCAGTAGTTAACAACAGAGAGGAAAGCCCGGCTCTATGAAACTGGCTAAGGAGGTTAGCTCCATAAATTATCAATTTACATCATAAAGCAAGGTCAATAAAGGTTAAAGAGGCTTTAGGCTTGCTATTCAGATGAAATTATTGTTTGGTCTCCTCTCAGTCTACAACCTTCTCTAACTACTTCTATGCATAATCATGACCAGAATATGAACAAGCGTGGTTAAGACCTGTTGAAGGCATGTGAATAGATTAGTGCTATTGCTTTACTTTATGCTCTTTATCTCTTACAGCCTGCTGTTCTATAAGTCTGGCCTAACTTTTTTCAAACACTGAGCCTTAGGGCCAGGGCTGATTTACATAAGTGTCTGGAGAAGCAACACTTCATAAAATTTCCATATATAAATTGAAAGACTTCTATGAAATGCACTAGTTAAACATGGTGATAAATTCCTTTCACCAGCCATCTGGTTTAATTCTATGAAATGCAATACAATCTCCATGATGAAACGAAATGAAAGTACCAGAGGGGAGTTTTTTTGAAATTGAAAAATATAAAAAGTTGACAAATTTTTGTGAAGTTCTCTGTAAAAGATCTCTCAATATTTTCCACTGTTCCACTTGCAATAAAGTACTTATTCATTGAATACATGTGTAAGTAGAAAAGAAGTCATAGATGTCATAGCGAATCTGACTTTAATGAATAATTACCTCCATAATTAGAGTTAGAAAGGCTAATTTAGATCTTATTATCTTCCCATTTGAAAGTAATTAGCGAATAGCACACAAAAGTGAGAACAATTAGGAAGCATCTACCTTAGAAAGTTTCAAAACATCAAATTCACTTTTGTCCTTGTGACATCTGACAATCAAGTAAATAGGTTATCAAATGTGTTTATGTTGATTTAAGCATTACACAATGTCTGCAAATTTTAAGACATCGCATGGTAACTCTGAAACTATATAGTTTCTAACTATCAATTAAAGTTTTAAAAATGCATTAAACGGTAAATCTAACAAAGGGAACAACAATAAGAACTATTGTTTTATTGCTACTTTTGTTTGGAAGCCTTCTTTCTTGCTGATTCTATGCAGTAGGGTATGCACAGTTAATATGAAATTATTTAAACAACTTATTTGCATATTCTATACCACCAAATAATATTTTGGAAAGAAATAGCACCCTAAGAGACCAGAAAATGCATTCCAGTTGACGAGAGTTTTGCATTTATTTCCTTTGTGACTTACTTAGCTTACTTCTATTTTATTGTTTATGATAGTAAGCAGCAGGCAACAAAATTTATAGCTTTGACTAAATATTTCCCTGAAAAGGTTCACATAGTTTATAGGTGAGAGGAAATATCTTTGGGGAGACAATGTAGTTCTTAATGATCTTTCACATAATTCTCTGTGGTAAAAAATAAGATAATTATATTTATTTCTGAATTTTATATTATTTCTTTGTTCCTTTAAGAAGAATAAATTGCTTCCAGATTAGTGTTATAGTTTTCAATACAATAAGATAATTTTACTTTGCTCAGTCATAAAATATTCAATTGCAGATACATATATGGTTTTCATTAGCAAATATGCTTTCAAATATCCAATTAATTGCAACTAGTTTATCATACCATTACTGAGGACAGAGTCTCCTTCCCTGATCACAAAATATCAGGTTCCTCTGAGCCCCTATTTTAACCAGGCTTTGCCCTGGGCTCACCTTCAACAAACAATACTTTGAATTCAGTTTGGCAAGAATCACCCATCTGTGATATTATATCACCTCGGCCTGCCTTCAGGTAAACCCTGACAAGTGAGGTTAGTAAAAATTTTCTTACCCTTAGTGACTTCTCTTAATAATTTTCCAACCTCTCATTCTCTCACTGGGCTCCTTTCATTTAAATCCTGAGCTGTCTTTTCCACATTTCGAACTGAACTCAGTCTATCACAGTAGAATTGGTTCCTCTTGCCTTACTCTTGATTAAAGAGTTCTTACTGTGTTAACAAGTTTCAGAATAATTCTATTCTTTAACACTATGCATGCCTGCTTTTTAATTCTATTGAAGGACTGGCTCATTGGTATCCTGGTAGAGATCAGGTGATAAAAGGAGACATCAGATTTTATGGTTGGGATAAAATCTCTTCTCTTGCCTTTCCTGGCTTAGAATGGAATTTTAAAAGTGCTGTGCCAAAAAATTGAAGGTAACAAATTATTCCTAAACGGGTCCAGCACAGGATCACTAAGCAAGCCTGCTGGCTTGGACGTTAAAGGAGCAGCAAGAAACAGGAAAGTTTATTGAGAGGTGAAATGCAACCCAAGAGCCTACAAAAGAAGCAACTGCCACCTGCTGCAAGTACAGTGCTTCAGAGAACCAGAGAGTCTCGGACGTACATTTCTTCAAGCAGAAGGTAGAGAAGAGAATTAGCGGCTCTATATTTTGTATGGCAGAAATGTTTTCCTGTTTCTGCTTCCCATCAATCTTTTGAATATATTTATATACATTTCTTATCTCTATCCACACAAATACGGTTACTCCGATTCTTTGATTTTGATTATTTCTCTTTGCTTTAAGGTAAGAGATTCATGAAATAAAAATTCCTTTTTTGTTTTCTTTACATTTCTTTACTTATGGCCTCAAAGCACTGGACTGCATGTTATGATATCCTTTCACATAACTTGTTCTTACCGATTCACTGGTCTTTCCTTACTTCTAAGTCCACCAAATATCTTTGAGTTCTTATTGCACTTAAACTCTCATTATGTTATCAATGCGATGATTTTCTTATTTTAGAAATGATCTTTTTCCCGAATCTATTTTGACATTGGTTCTTATTTCACTCTATGTTTCCTAAATCTTTTTTTCTCCAAGTACTTTTTCCAGGGACCTTAAAAAGCCAATTTCCCCCAAGTTTCAGCCGTCAGCTTTCTGTGCTCATTGTGTACACTTTCTACGAGCGCTTTCCACCATTCACGTGGCTTTAATTATCATAATTAAGCTAACGACACTCATGTCTTTACAACTGGTCTTATAGCACACCTGAGATTCAAAGCCATATGTGTTGATGTAGTCACATTTCAAACTTAACATCTCCTAATAGAATTAATCAGCCATACGGAGTAGTCAATATCATTATCTAGGAAGAAAGTTATAGTTATAGTAGCTATGGCCTTTGATAGGGAAAATCAGCCCCTGCCTGCTCAAGAGAAGACAGCGAGAGACAGGAATACACATAAATTTCAGAGAATAAACACCAAACTTCGCTCCCTTGCCACATTCTGATTTTTGACTGATGCTTGCTGGTAGCTTAAACTAACTGGAATCTAGAAGAAAGATAGTTTGTTGATGCAGTCGCCAAATTCGGGCCTTCCCAATCCAAGGAAAACAGGATGATACGTACCTCTGGAAACAAAATCAGGATACAGCAAAGTCCGATTTTCTGTCTTTTGGTAGCCAATATCATTTCTTTGAATGAAATTTCTACTCTCCATTGTGAAGAAATACATGGCCTGGCTAGCTCTTGTCCCTTCAGTCTCCCAGCACGAAGCAAAACGTGTACCTAATGTCTGATGTTCCTAGACACACTCTGCTGGCACTTTGAACTGGAGCCAATGATGAAATTTGGGGTTTCTGGGTATCAGTAGTAGCTTAGAGCCAGCATCTTCCAGAAATCTCAGCTTTACCATTACTCCCGTGGACAGTTGCCATATTAAACGGAAAAGCCCTGGGGGGAAAAATCATCTCGATACACTCTGCTCTGTGTTTAGAGACCTTCCTCAAAGTACTGTAACTCCCTGTTAGTTTGAAGGCTTTTAACCCAGAATAAATGTAAGCGCTAAATTCAGAAATATCCTTTGAATCTCCACTCTGGTGAGTCAAGCATGTCAGGTGTGTCTAGCAAAGATATGCAGTTGGTGCAACCTGATTCTCCTCTTTCTTGTAGGCTACGTTTGATGATTCATCTTCTAGTGAAAGGAATGTGGCAGAAATGATATTGTGTAAGCTCCAAGAATAGGTTCTAAAAGATATTTTGGTTTCCTCTTCACTCGTTCTCATGACTCACTTCTTTAAGGGGAATATTTGTGTCCATGTCACCCAGAAACTCAGGCATCCTACAGAGAGATCCATGAGCCAAAGAAGTGAAAGCCCCTGAAATAGCCATGCAGAGTGAGCGAGCCATTCGGATGTGAATTTTCCATCCCCGTCCGAGCCTTTGAATGAATGCATTGACTTATGTATTATGCATTCACTTAGATATTAAGTGGAGTTTCCCGAGAGACTTGGAAACCAGGGCCACCAGAGAAGTTACTCCCAAATTCTTGACTTTCAGAAGCTGTGAGTGAATATATGTTATTTTATGCTGCTAGGTACAAGGATGATTTGCTACGTATATATGTATCTGTCTTAATACACTAGCTATTCCTTTTTTTTTTTACCCTTATTGGTACATGTTTGCAGTACATAATGATTACATTCACTGTAAGGAATTGGTACACGTGCGTAACACATCTCAATACCTTTTTTTTTTTTTCTCTTTCCTTCCACTCCTTTTCATTTTTCCAGCATTGGATTCATTTATAAGACTTTACAAAGTTAATTATCATACATACAGATTGCAAAACAGAATAGTAGGCCAAAGAACACGCACAACACATAGAATGATTATACTAAGTCAAATTACACTTTTAGATACATTGTCCTTGCCAGGTTAGGATTACAATTTCCCTCTCTCCCTCTCTCTTTCTCTCTTATGGTTTTTACTTCATTATATATATGTGTATATAAATATATATGCATGTATATACATATATGTGTATATATATATTGAGTTGTAAGAGAAACCATGCAATATTTAAGTATGTGTCTAAATTACTTAACATTATGGTCTTAAGTTTCATTCATTTTCTAACAAATGACTCAAGTTTATCCTTCTTCATGACTGAGTACTTCACTGTGTATAAATACAATTTTATCTTTATCCATTCATTTATTAATTGACACACAGGCTGTTTCCAAGTCTTAACTATTATAATTTGTTCTGCTATGAACATGGGTATGACTATATCACTCTGGTATTATGTCTTTAACTCTTTGGGACAACACCTAGAAGGGGAATAGCCGAGTCGAATGGAATTTCTAGTTTTACTGTTTTGAGGCATCTCCATACTTATTTCCATAGAAGTTGTATCTGTTTACAGTCCTCCCAATAATGGAGAAAGGTTTTTGTCTTCCCACAGCCTCGTCAGCACTTGTTAGTGGTTGATTTCTTGAAGGTAGCCCTTTTTTTCTAGAGTGAGATGGGGGGGTCCAACTTATTTTTTTAGTTCTTTATATATTTTAGATATTAGTACTATATCTGAGTGGTAGCTGGCAATTTTTTTTCCCTATTCTGTCTCTTCATTCTGTTGGTAGTTTCCTCCACTGTGCAGAGGCTTTTTAATTTGATATGATCTCATTTGTTGCTATTTAAGACTTTTTCTTGTCCCTAAGAATTTTAGGATTGCTTTCTCCTGTTCTGCAAGGAATGTTATTGATGTTTTCATTGGGATTGTTTTTAATCTATACAACAGTTTTGGAAGACTGGCCATTTAGAATACATTGGTTCTGCCTATCCAGGAACAGGGGATATCTTTGTAGTTTCTGATATCCACTTCAGTCTCCTTTTTGAGAATACTATAGTTTTCACTGTAGAGGTCTTTACCTTCCTTGTATTAATTCCTAAGTATTTTATTTCTAAGAAGTATTTCATTTTTCTTGATGCTATTGTGAAGGGTATTGATTCCTTAATTTTTTTCTTGGTGAATCAGATTTTGGTGTACAAAATCTCTACTGATTTTTGAGTCTTGAATTTGTATCCTGCTATGCTACTGAATTAGATATTAGTTCAGCTCTAGGAGTCTTTTTGAGACGTTTTGGGGGCCTTCTAATGTACAGGCTCATATCATCAGTGAACAATGATAATTTAACCTTTTTCTTCTCTATCCATATCCTTTTTATTTCTTTCTCTTTTCTTATTGCTCTAGGTAATATTTTGAGAACTATATTGAACAGAAGTGGTGATTGTCAGCATCCTTGTCTTGTTCCTGATTTTAGAGGGAATGCTTTCAGCTTCTCTCTGCTTAGAACAATGTTGGCTGTTGGTTTGTCATAGATGGCTATTATCAGAATGAGATAAAGTCCTTTTATTCTTATTTTCTTCCATGTTTTTATCATGAATTTATGTTGGATTTTATCAAATGTTTTTTCTACATTTATTGAGATGATCATGTGATTTTTGTCTTTGCTTCTATTTATGTGGTATATTGCACTGATTGATTCACACATGCTGAACCACCCTGCATCCCTGGAATGAAGTCTACTTGGTCATAGTGTATAATCTTGATGATTTGTTGCATTTTGCTTGCTAGTACCTTATTGACAATTTTTGCATCTGTGTTCATTAAAGAGATTGGCCTGTAGTTCTCTTTGTTGTTGGGTCCTTTTCTGGTTTTGGAGTCAAGGTAATAATCCTTAATTTCAGGAGTGAGTTTTGGAGCATTGCTTCCCTTTCGATTTTATGAAAGAGTCTGAGGAGTGCCACCATTAGATCTTTTCTAAAGTTCTTGTAAAATTTGGCAGAGAGTGTCAGGACCTGAGCTTTTCTTAGTGGGTACTTTATTACTTCTTCGATTTGACTGACTGATATAAAATCAGGAAATTTATATCTTGGTTCAGCTTTGGTAGTTCATATGTATATAGGACTTTTTCCATTTCCTCTGAATTTTCCATTTTATTAGCATATAGTTTCTCAAAGTAGTTATTGAAAATCTTCTGAATTTTAGTAGAATCTGTTGTGATTTCACCTTCTTCATTTCTAATTGCATGGATTTGGGTATTTTCTTTCCTTATTTTGGTAAGACTGGCTAGGGATTTGTCTATCTTGTTTTTGTTTTTTTTTTTCCAGTCTTCAAATATCTTTTATTGTATTTCCAATGTCTATCTTGTTTAATCTTTCAAAGAACCGACTCTTCGATTTATTTGTGTATTTTGTCTGAATTTCATTACTTTATGCCCTGATCTTTATAATTTCTTTCCTCATATCAGCTTTGGGTTAGGATTCTTGTTTTCCTAGGATCTTGAGGTGCATCATTAGGTTATTTATTTGAGCTAGTTCTGGTTTTGTAAGGTGGGAATTCACTGATATGAACTTCCTTCTTAAGATGCCTTTCATCCGTCCCACAGCTTCCGTATGTTGTGCTGGCATGGTTGTCTGATTGTACAAACTGTCTAATTTCTTCTTTAATTTCATCTGTGACCAATTGATTATTCAAGAGGATATCACTTAATTTTCATGCATTTATACAGTGTGTGTGGTGTGTTTTGTCATTGCTCTCTAGTTTCAGTGCACTATGGTCCGATAATAGGCATGGGATAATTTCAATTATTTTGCATTTTCTTAAGCATCCTTTATTGACTAGTATGTAGTCTATTTGGGAGAAAGTCCCATGTGCTGCAAAGCAGAATGTGTATTCTGATGTTGGAAGAACAGTCTATAGATATCTATTAAGCCCATTTGTTCAAAGGTTTGGTTCAACTCTGACATTTCTTTTTAGATTTGTTAGTTGATCAGTCCATTTATGACAGTAAGGTACTGAGGTCCACCATGACAATTATATCACTGTGTATCTTGATTTTTCATGTCCATTAGTGTTTGTCTTATGAAGTTACATGTGCTGGTACTTGAGTATATATGTTTATAATTGTTACCTCTTCTTGTTAAATTGTTCCCTTAACCAAGATGTAGTGCCTTTTGTCCCTTCTGGTCAGTCATATCTTGGATTCTACTTTGTCTGAAATTAACATAGCAACTCCTGCTTTTCCCCAGGTTCCCACTGCATGGAATATTGCTTTCCATACTTCAATTTTTAACCTGTGAGTATCTTTTTGAATTAAATGTGTTTCTTGTATATCGCACATTGTTGGGTTTTCTTTCTCGATCCATTAGGACAGTTTGTGCCTTTTGACTGGGGAACTGAGACCATTTGCATTGAAAGTTATTACTGAGAGGCGCTGACTTATTCCTGTCATTGCATTGCTTTCCTGTTTCTGGTTTCCTTATTTTCCCCTATTGTTTGGCTGTTTCTCTCACCAGATGTATTCATTCTTTTTAATGTATTCACATTGTTGCCTTCATTGTCGGCTTCATTGTCTCTTTCTAAGGTATCCTTGAGAATTTCCCTTGCCAGGAAATTCACAGTCATCTTATCAGGGCACAAAATCCCAAATCAAAACGGCCTGTTTACTTTTCTTTCTATGTAGTTTGTTTTGATAATTGCACCTCCACTTTCATCCCTGAGTCTCGTTATTTCCATTAAAAGCAGGAAATCTTCCAGAGTTAACTCTAACAATGAAAGCTGCCATAGAACTCATCAAGGTTCCTTCCCGATTCCTGCTAGTAATAATTTGGCAGAGAGATTGTTCTGTGGTCTCGTCTGAGAAGCATGCTAAGGGTATAGCTGAGCAATTTCATTCATAATCTGTACAAAAATTGCCACCCTCCTTGTCATTCAGTCCTTTTATAACATGCTAATGAATGTCTGCACTTTACCCACACTTTACACACCTGTAAGACCAACCATGGGGTCAGGCATCAATTAATTTAAGAAACTGTTAATACTGCTGCCAAGGGCTGAAGTTACTGTGTTAATCCTGAATCTTAGATGAGTGGACACATTAATTTGATCTCATTTAACCTGATTCCCAATCTCCTTCATCTACTACCTACAGAATTTGCTGTTATAAGTGTTGCTTGTGTTAGAGCGCTGTAACAGGTTATTAAACGCTGTGTGGTAGAAATTTATTAACTTAGAGTTATGGAGGCTAAAAATCCAAAGACAAGTTACTGGGGAAAACCATCTCTCTCTCTGGAAGCTCTGAGTGATAGTCCTTCCATGCCTCTCCTAGTGTGGTGTTTGCCTGCGATTCTTGCTGCTCTTTGGATTTCATTTATTTATGTTTTTTAAATCCCCATAGAAGTTTATTCTGATATATTTTTTTAAATAAATTTAATTGGTACATTTTAGATATATATAATGATCACAGTCATCATAGGGATTTTGTACCTGTACATGATATACCTTGATTTTTCCCCCTTCCCTCCTCTCCCGTGAACTCCTCTTCCCCTCATTTACTACAGTTTTGTTTCCATTTTTTCCACCTTTTCTCTTTTTCTTTTCTTTTCCTTTTCCCTTCCTTCTTTTCCTTTCTTCCTCTCCTGCCCCAGGTCCCCTTCCCTTTTGAATATTTTCTTCCTACTTCACAATATCTGTTATACATTTTGCTCCTTATTTACACTTTTGGTTTCTCCTACCAGAGAATGTGATACTTACTCATGTGTGTCTGACTTATTGCCCCTGAGAGTACATTCTCAAGGTCCATTCATTTACCTAGAAAGATCTCGAGTTTATAATTTTTAATGGCTGAGTAGTACTCCACTGTATAAAAACAAACACATCTTCTTTATCCATTCATCAGTTGCTGGGCATCCGAGCTGCTTCTAAGATTTAGCTGTTACAAACTGTGCAGCTATAAACATGGCTGTGGATTGTTCCTTGGCTTTTAGATGCATCACACCAGCCAGTCACCTGGCTGTTTTCTCCCCACGTGACTTTACTTGATCGTTCTTCTGTGCATGTCTTTTTTTGCACCCAAAGTTCTCTTTTTCATGAGGCAACCAGTCATAGTGGCATTGACATCCTCTGTAAATGAAATATTTAGCAGAAATACTTAAGGGAGGAGAGGGCTCTTTGATGGTTTCTGTTAGCTAGGAAGGCTCACAGGGACGGACATATACATTCTCTTTCCATGCACCACACACAGGTCACACTGACCAGCAGCTTGTCAGAATTTTTGTCACTCTATCCAGTCACTAAATGTATGTTCTTGTACAATCTCAAACATTTTGGGGGAGTTCTAGTGATTTTACAATGATTATTCATTTTTAATTTTCTTGGTTATCAAAGAGATTTGGTACCTTGACTTGTCTTTATTGGTCATGTGGATATCCTCATTTATACTTGTTTAAATTTGGGAGCCCACTCACGAGAGGGAGAGCACATGTCAAGACAGGAGGCCAAAGAAGGGAAAGGCCAGTTGTACTTTTTAATCACAAACTCATTCATAGGAACTAACTGGGGAACCGAGTAGAACTATGTTAAACATTCCAAAGGCAATGTTCCCAATGGCACAATGTCCTCTAGACTCCACTTCTTAGAAAGGATCCACCACCCGCCTACCTGGCCACACTGGGTTCCCAACTTCCAGACATGAAATCTTTGGGGACACTCACAGGTCAAATCCAAACCATAATGGTATCTGCAACTGGACAGGATATTTTTATTATTGCTTATTCAAAATGCATTCAGATTTACCCATTTAATGTCATTCCTTTGTGAATTTCTGATCTTTCATCTATGGCTACATTTCTATTAGAAAAAAGCACTTTTTAATATTTTTCTATGTCTAATGATCAAGTTGAGGTCTCAGTGTTTACTGAATTGAAGCTAACTTTATTCCAGTTCATTCCTAGGATTTTTTTTTTTAACAGAGCATAGCATTACAAATTAAGCTGTTATTTTGAAGATTGCTTGATTTTCTCCCTCTCTGGCTGCCTTTAATTTCTTCTGTTTGTCTTTTATTGCCACACCTTCAGTGGGTGGTAAACAATACTCCTAAAATCATCCCCTGACACTCAATTTTCTGGTGTCCACAATTCTTCCAGGCAGTGACATAAACACTAGGGACTCCTTTCGGGGATTTTGCAATGTAATTAAGGCTTCATATTGATTGATCTTAAATTAGGGAGTTTATCCACGCGGAAATTACCTACCCATGTAAACCTTTGAAAACCATAGTCTCCAGCTGGTCACAGAACAGGAAATCAGAGCTGTGATGCAAAAGAAAGGCTCGATGCACTGTGCTTGAAAATAGAAGAGGGCTTGCTGCATGGAATAGGGTGGCCTTTGGAGAGCACTGCTCAGCTGACAGCTAAAAAGAGGGGAGAAAACCCCAAAAAACAACAAAGAAAGACTTCAGTCCTTCAACACCCACCTCCTCCCAAAAAAGCTTGTAGGTACTACTCTCCCCAGAGTCTTCAGCCAAACGCTGTGTCCATCTGATACCTCTATTCCAGCCTAGCGATGCCCCTAGCGGATTAACCACTAACCAGACATGCCTCCCTGCGCTAGAGAGCTAGACAACCGTGAGTTGCTTTAGGACTATTTTAAGCTATTTAATTCATGGGAATTTATGTGACAATTTGTTATGTGACAATAAAAAGTGAATACGGTTTGCTATTCCTACTTTACATTTGCTTTATACTTTTTCTCCTTAGAGTTTGAGATGTTTCTGATTCTGAAGTATAATGTCTTTCCATGGCTTAGGAAAATGTTCAGGCATGATTCTTTCACATAGTGTTTCTTCTGCTCTATTCTCCTTCTATTTCTGTTACTCAGAATAATGCAATTTAGATCATTTCCCTGTAACATCTGTGCCACTTTTTTTTTTTTTTTTTGGTCTCTTCTAACGTTTATGGGTTTTTATCCTCTCTACTTCATCTGGATATTTTCTTGTGATTTATTCCCTCTTCATCGATCTAATCTTTTGTTTAATCAATCTACATGATTCTTTGAGTATTGAATTTTTTAAGTCCAATAATTCTATCTTACATTTTCTAACTTTCTGCCTAAATGCTCCTTCTTGTCTTTTATAATAGTAAGCAAAGCAAATCCAGTTATTTGAAGCATGTTTGAGGTATTCAACATCTCTTTCCTTTGTAGAAGTTTTTCAATTATTGTTGTTGGCTAATCGATAAAGTCTATTTTGAAACCCATTTCCTGTGATTCTTTACTTTTCTTTCAGCTTTTTTAAAATCTTTTTTCTTTTTATAAATTTATGGTAATTTTTGTATGTATACATAATCATTTTTCAAATGTTTGTAGAGAATAATATTGAGTTTTGGAATAACATTATCTTCTTCTATGGTGTATTTTTGTGTACTGCCAGGATATCTGTTGGTACATATAACCTGGGATCACCTTTATCTAATTTCATAGATTTGCATGTTTGAGTATGAATTGCAGGCCATGAACAACCTATTCTGCTACACCCTTAGTCCTGGATTGCTGTTCTTTAATTTTTATCCAAAAGGAAGCGGTTTTCAACAGAGATCTCTTCACCCTTGATGGACCACTGAACATCAGTTTGTCTTATTTTGTTTTTTCAAAATCCTTAAAGAGCTGCTCAGCCTCTTGTCCTCTGACTTGTCTTTTCTATGACAAGAATAAACCCTGAATCTGTGTTAAAGTTCACGATCCTCCCCCCTCACCCTTTTATGATCCAGTAGTTCTTCTCTATGTATTAGTTCTCCAATATTATCAAACTAATCATTTAATAATTGTATAACTTAGGGTCCTTCAGAGAAGCAGAACCAGAGTGTGTGAATAGATAGTAATTTATTATAAGAAATCAGCACACATCGTTAGGAAGAATGAGAAGTTCCAAGATCTGCACGGTAAGCAAGCAAGATGGAGGAAGTTTGAGACCCACAAGACCGCATAGTGCAGTTCCAACAAAGGGCTTGTGAGAACCAAGATTGAGGCACCAGTCCGAAGGCTGGCAAGCTGGAGATTTGGGAAGAGTTGGTGTTTCATTCTGGATCCAAATGTAGGAAAAATTTGTGTCCCAGCTCAAAGGGAGTCAAGTAGAGGAGACTGTCTCTCCTTCAGGGAGTAGTTAGCCTTTTGATTCTGTGAGGCTTTAACCAATTGTATACAGCCCACTCACATTAGGGAAAGCATTCTGTGCTGGGGATCGAACTCAGGGCTTGTTCTTGCAAGGCAAGTACTCTAACCACTGAGCTAAATCCCCAGCCCAACTACTGTGCTTAATTTAAGTGCTAATCTCATTCAAAAAGATCTTCATAGCATGCCCAAAATTATATGTGGCCAAACACCTGGGCATCTGGTAGATCAGTCAAATTTTACACATAAAATTTACCATCACATTAATTTTCTTAGATTTTCTTCTGTAGTAGAATTTCAAAGTACACACAATTTAGTGTTTCTATGCCTTGGCAATGAACTCCATATTCTTTACATTCAAAAAGTAGGGTCCAAATATGACTTTCATGGTTTTCTTTAATAGAATTGTATTACTAATGCTTATTATACACCACTGCCATTTCTCCATGCACCATTCATTCTCTCCATGTTTCACAGCTTCTTGTTCCTAGAAAGTCCTCTTCCTTATTCCCCGAAGACTTTATGCCATTTTATCCTACGTACCCTGCAAGGTCTCTCAAGTGCTACCTCTTTTATATAAAGATTCCGCAACACTCACAAGCCCACAGTAGGAATGTGACAATATTTCCTCCTTTTCATGTAGCACATCCATTGTGTGTGTACATAAATACATGTTATGAAGTGAAAATAATAAATCAAATAACAAATGATCACCTTATAATCCACCACCCAGTTTGTAAACTAGATTGTCACTAATCCACTGAAACCCATACCTGTTGCTCTTAGCATGTCTCACAACACTCCTGCCCCAGAGATACTCACACGGATATTTTTGTTCATCTTTCTCTTGACTACTTCTTCCTGGAATTTCTAGATTTATGACATATATTTACTTTAAATTGTTGCATATTGCCAAAGGTATGTTGTTGTAGGAGGCCCCTAAGGTATCACATATACCTGTAGTTCCTTTATTTTCTTTGCTGTATACTTTCACATGGTGATGATAGAATACAATTAATTTGCTTTACCTTTTGTCAGTAAAATTTTAATTGATATCTTCTGGTTTTTAAAAGTACAAATATAGGTTTTACATTAGTTTTTACACTTTTCTTGGATTCAGGAGATTCTCATATATAAGATTATGTCTAGAGTACTTAGCAAGAAGTACAATGATTGACTCATGGTTTGTGTCCATGTTAAACTTCATCTGAGTTATTTGAGGCTTCTATTGACTGGCTTTATACGCCCATATAAATGTAATGAATTCCTATTAAATTCTATGACTAGCAGCATTTGGTATTTTCAGAAATTTTAACTTTTGGCAATCTGGAATCTGCTACATTAACTTCCACTGATGTGATTATTAATAAAGTTAAATATCTTTCCATATGTTCACTAGTTACTATCGCTCCTGTGAAATATCTCAATGCCTTTTGACATTTTTAAGGTTTGTTTAAGTTAGTTTTTCATTAATTTACAAATTTCTTGCATACTTTGGTACCAAACATTTATCAAATTTATGCACTGTAGGAATTTTGTTTTATGTCTCAATTTTTCAGTGTTTTTATTGTGCCCTGAGGACAACTGAATTTAAAATTTTCATGTGTTGTAATTTAGTCCTTATTTCTTTTCATACTTAGCATCTTTTGTGGTTAGTAAATTCTTTCTCTCTCTGAAGTCATAGTTATTCTTCAATATTTTTATATTTCTTTTTGATTTCCCTCTGTATTTAAATCTTCACTAAATCTCAAAAACTTGTGTCCATTTTATTTTTTTGCTAGGAAAAATTTAGTTATTTTTATATATGCTTTGGCTAATTTTGGAGCACCACTGAATAAATACAATGTTCTTCCCTTGATCGTTTCCCATGTCTGTGACAGATCACGTTTCTACACATGCATAGGTATTTCTGGGTTCTCTATATTTTCTTGTTTGTGCTAATACTTCATAAGTAATGTTTAGGTGTTAGTAGGTATTAATATATGATTATGGCTGGCAAAATATGGCAACTATCACAATTTATTCTATTTCAGATTTATGTTGGTTCTTCTTAGGCCTTTTGTTTTCCATATCAATATTTAAAGTTAGATAATAAGCTTCCCTAAAAGCTTTGATTTGAAAATTATGACAAACACAGTATGTTCATCAAATAATCCACATACTTGCTATGGTTTGACTGTGATCTCCCCCAAAATAATTTATATCCTTAGTTTCAATATGAAGTTTTCAGTTTCTCTAATGTCAGAGCTCTTTTCCTACAATAAGGCCCACTGAGTGTGAGGTATTGCCTGATCCTGTTCAAGTTGTCCTGTGGAAATCACAGCAACGGGCGCAAAGAAGACATGATGCTAATGCTGTCTGCCACCATTATCCCTGACACATCAGGCTAATTTATAGCTTATAAGTCTGGTTAAATATCAGACTTTTCACATACTGAATCCAATGGTATATGACGGAGGAACAAAGTTTTTTTGTATTAAATCACTGGGATTTTTTGCTACTTCAGAAAGTTTAGTGCAACCTGATATAGAATGGCATTGAATTAAATCTCGCCTTGACTTTTCTTTTCTTATTCTTGTGGAAAAGTTTTTGGTCCTCTTGCCCTGGTTAGAGTGTCCAGTATAGTACTGAATAAAGTGGAACAATGAGTATCTTTTTCCCTTTTCTACGTGGAAGAATTGCCTAATTCTACAGGCAATACTTACAAATTCCTTTCATTCAAAGGAATACATGCTGCAGGTTTTGAAAGATATGTCTTAGAAAGTGAAATGACATTCTTATTTTAATTAAGAGATTTTTATCATGAAAGAGTGTTGTAGTTTATTAGAATTGTTAAAGTTGCTATTGTGTTTATTATACACGTCTTCTCCTTTAATATGCTACATATTTTCTAATGTTAACTGACCTGTGTATCCTAGGACAAAACAAACTAGGTCATGATGTGCTATCATTTTTGTACATCAGTGGATTTGTTTTGCTAATAATTTGTTTGGATTATTTCATAAATATTCATGAATAAAACTTGCTTGCACATAATTGTTTATTTGTCTATCTCCTGTAGAATAATTATGGCTTCTTAAGCAAGGACCATATCTTATTCATTTTTATATCTTCAATAATTAGGATAATTCCTAGCACATAGGTGGTGCTAATAAATAAATGTTTAATGAAGGCACAATTGATTAATTATATTGTAACACAAAAGTGAACCTGCAGGTAGGTTTTAAGTGTTCTCGACTTTAAAACAGATTAGCAATATTTATCAAATTTCTCTACCGACTTTTCTTATTCTCTATTCACTAGCATCATAGATATGAAAACCCCATTAATAACTCACTATCAATAACCCTTTAAATTCTACCTCCAAATTGCATTCTTAATGTGCATTTTATCCATTTCCACTCTCTTAACAACATAAAATTAGTATCACTTAATACCCAGGCTATTATAAATGTCTCCTAATTGGCTTCCCTAGCTCCCAGTCTCCCACACTTTCTGTCCATTACCTCATTTAGTTATCATACAGAAGTAAAAAATGATCTTATAAAAAGGTAACCAAATTTTTTAGTCCACATACTCACCACCTAAAACCTTCAGTTGCTTCCCGCTAAACTTTGGAATACCATTTTAAGGACTCACACTGGTCTGTAAGCCATTACATATTTGAACAACTTTTTGCCTGCTCCTTCTACCTCTTCTTACACCTGTACTCTTGTACAGCCACACTGACCCACGTTCACCTAAAACATGCCCAGCACTTCCACTGAAGTACTTCAGTGGATCTTTGTTGGCAGAAAGGCTGATGCCCTAAATGCTAGATTCATCCTTAGATTCTTGGGTCTAAATTAGTGCTGCTTATGTATTTGCCTTGTAATTTAATTATTGTGATTATTTATATTTATTTATTTATTTGGTGCTGGGGATCGAACTCAGGGCCTTGTACTTGCCTCTAACCACTGAGTCACATCCCCAACCCTATTATTTATATTTATGTATCTAATGCTCTAGTGATTTTCCCGTACTTATATATAGCTGACATAAATGTATGACAGACCTTTCTTGTACACCACATATATTCAGTTATATTTTAGTGCCTTGAAATTTGATATTGTCAATATATTATGTTGAAACAGAGATGAAAAAATACCTATTGTATGTTTATAAGACTGTTCATGTGTTTTATTCTAGTTATTCCATTTGGAGATAGTACGTTAAAATATGTGACTAAAATATTTTGGTCACTGGTAAGAATGAAATTTGTTAATAACACTCAAAAGTTAGAGAAATTACTAGCTGGAATCTAAAATAGCTAAGTATTGTGGAATCTAAAATAGCTGAGTATTGTCAAAAACTACATTAATAAATGCAACTTATTTATACAATCTCAATATCACAGATGTCTCTTCTATAAGTTAAGGTTTGTTTGTTTTTTTTACAGCTCAATCCAAACCTATTTAGGAATAACTGGCATAAGTCCAACAGAAATCCCTTTGCATAAATTATTTTGGATTTGAGGGGGATAGAAATCAGTATAAAAAATAAGAATTATTCAGATGAGCTTGAAGTAAACTCAAGTTTTAGTCATAAGAAGGGCCAAGTGATTTCACAGAAGACTTGATGCTCATTATTCAAATTTGTCTTGGGGTCCCAAGCTCTTAACTGAAATATCAGCTCCATATCACTATATTTGAAAATTTAAAATCCTTCATTAAAAATCTGGTGTTTTTATTTTAAACACTGATTTGGTTATTCTCCCAGAGAATGTATTAAAAATGAATTAACCAACAGCCCAGGAGATATAAGACTGAATGGCCAGAGACATGAGATAGGAAAACAAATTAAACAGAGCAGCAGTGTGCACACAGAATGCCTGGAAAAGAATCTGCTCTCCGCCCACCACGGTCCCGGGTCTTCTTGTTGCTCAGGCTCTCGGAGTCTGGGGAGCTGTGTGGTTTGGGAAGATTTAAATGGGGCTGTCATTTTGAACTTTAGCCTAACTGTGTTAGTGACCTTTCTGTTACTGTAACAAAATAACTAAGATAATCAATTCAAAAAGAAAAGGTTGCTTTTAGTTTACGGTTTGGAAAGTTTCACTCCCTGGTTGGTTGGCCTGCTGCTTTTGGGTCTGTGGCAAGGAAATACATCATGGAAAAAGTGTGTACTAAAGGAAGCCCTACCCCTGTGGCTGAAAGTGAAAAAAAGATACAGCAAGTGGCCAGGATCTCATCATTCCCTTCCAGGGAAAAGGCCTAATACCAGAAAAGCCCTCACTAGGCTCCATATCTTAAGGATTCCATTAGTTCCACAATAACCCCGAGACTGGAAAACAAGTCATTAATAAAGGGTCATTAGGTGACACTTATCTCAATTACAGGACAAAAGCATCAAAAACCTCCTTCTTCTAAAATTTTTTATGAAAAACAACTTGCACAACATATTTCCATTTCCTGGCTCTTTCCCATCCCCATTGCGCTGACTGAATGCTCATCCTTATATTCCCTTCACTCTCCAACCCATTACTTGGCACATTCATGAGTTCACAGATATGTGATAAAAAAAAATCACAATAAAATCTGTCTTCTCTCCTTACACTATAAAATTGAAGATTGCTTATAGCTATGAACTCCTTCCTTCTGGGTGTGCACTTTGTCTTTGGATGCTTTAGTGAATGAAGGAGACCAAAGAGATTGTGTGACACACTTAGTTAGGTGTACAAAATATGGTGGACCCCAAAATGCACCAGTGGACAATGAGGAGCCACAGCAGAGAGCAAAACGGTTAGTGGTGCCCAGAGACTGTGACCTGTCTTAGAAGTTGAAAGAAGATGGAAGATGGAAGTTGGGAAGATGGAAATAAAACCAGATTTGGTGAAACAGAACTCAAAGTTCTGAAATTTTTTCTTTTCTCTTCTCCCTTTCTCTCTCTCTTCCTCTCTCTCTCCCTCCCTCTCTCCATTCTCTCTGTCCATCTCCCTCTTTCTCTCTCTCACTTTCTTCCTCTCTCCCTCCTTTTAGTACTGGGGATTGAACACACAGCCTCATGCATGATAGACTAGCATTCTATCATTAAGCTACACTTCCAACCCCTGAAAAATTTAAAAACTGAATGAGAGAGCAAAGCAAGATATGAATCGTCTATAATTATATACTCAATTATATCAACAAAGTCTATAACTAAAATAATTTTCTATAGTTACATATAAAATAATTTTCATATAAAGTTATTTTAAAATTGAATTTGTTCATATTTAATTGTGGTTTAATTTAATGTGATATGATTTATTGTATCATTAAAAATAATATATACCCATTAATATAAAACATATATTGTAAGTCTTCCAGTACACAACTTTGTGTATTTCTCCATCTTAAGGATAAAATGAAAAGTGTGTCACTACTCATGGAAAAACGAGTTAATCAGGGAGAAAACAGCTAAGCAGCTGAGCCTACAGAAGTATAGACGGCTGTTTTCTAAGGTGAAAGCAATGTTATCAAAACCCAGTAACATTCCCTGACAGGCAGCCTGAAAGAATATTAGGATACTGACAGGTGGTACCAGAGACGAAATATCTATGCACTGGCTAGGCTGGATTCAATCAGAGAATATCTGTCTCTAAACTGGTTATATTAAATGGAGCCTTTATCTAAAGTAAGGAGTTTGAGAGCTTATTACGGAGGAGAAAGGAAAAGGACCGTTGAATTTGCACTGTGGGCAGAATGACTTGGGATAGAGTTCTATAAAAGTGTATGATATCCTGTCAATACCTTACCAAATAGATTTTTGTGGGCAAATATTTCATTTAATAGGTTAGAGAAATTAGGTGTCTTAGTGTGTTCATGCTGCTACAGTGAAATACTGTGCAGTGGATAGCTCATGAAGAACAGATATTTATTTGTCACAGTTCCTGAGACTGGGGATTCTGAGATCAAGAAAAATTTGGAGTCTGGTGAGTGTCCACTTTCTGGTCCTTAGTAGGGGCAACACCTTCTTATTGTGTCTTCACATGGTAAAAAGGAATTCTAGACTCCTCACCCACTTATGAGCGTGCGCATCTCCTTTGTGGGAGCTCTACCTCTGTGACCTAATCATTTCCTTAAAACCACATCTTCTAGCCTGGGAATTTAGCTGAATGGTTAGAGTGCTTGCCTTGCAAGTGCAAGGCCCTGAGTTTGAGCCCCAGCACCGAAAAAAAAAAAAAATCTTTTAGTAACATCGCAATAGGCATTAAGTTTTAGCATATTAATTTTGGGGAAATATGATTATTTAATTAATGGAAATTGTTAAAATTTTAAATTAATTTTAATGGATACATAAAATCCTAAAAAATTACATATATGAATGGGAAGCCATGTGATATTTTACTACCTATATTTACTGGTGAAGTTTAAATAAGGTCTTATTTATCATTTCTTTGTAGTGAAA
This sequence comes from Hystrix cristata, assembly GCA_004026905.1. NCBI lineage: Eukaryota > Metazoa > Chordata > Mammalia > Rodentia > Hystricidae > Hystrix > Hystrix cristata. The sequence continues at coordinate 158,290 of PVJO010000484.1, read as the reverse complement.
ATATTCGAAATCATTTTTGGAATGCACAGCACTCTGGTGTTTTCTATAGTTACCCTATTGTGCGCCAACATACCAGAACATTTTGCTCTTATCTAACTATACCTTAATATCCACTGATCAACATTTCTCCATCCCTCCCTCTCTACTATTCTCCCAAGATCTGATACTCCCCATTCTATTCTCACATTCTATTACTTTTTTGGATTCTAACACATGGCTGAAATCATGTGGTACTTTTCTTTCTGTACTTGGCTTGTTTTACTTAAATTCCATCAAGTCGTCCCAAATTACAGGATTTCATTCTTTTTATGGTTAAATATTATTCCACTATATAAATGTATGTACCACACATACTTTATCCATTCATAAACTGATGGATTCCTATGTTGTTTCCATTTCTTGGTTATACATATATGTAGAGCTGCAATAAGCATGAGAATGAATATCTCTGCGGAATATTGGTATCATTTCCTTTGCATAGTATTTAGCTTTTGATAATGTCTTCCTTGCAAATTTAGTAAAATAGACACTAGTAAATAAATTATTATTGTTAGCAGTAAATTAAATACAATTCTGTCTCTCCACCCTTTCTTGTGGTACCTAATACTAGACTAGATCACTATAGAGGGTCATAGTCCTGGTTCAGCATCATGGTAGTGAGCTAGAAACAGAAATACCTCAGAAAAAATTAAGGATAATAATAATAAATATTTGGGATAATATCACTAGTTACATTTTGTTACAGAAATAATTTCTGTAAATAGTGTTTCTTTAGTAGCTGAGGGAAATGAACATTTGTTTTGCCCTGCAAAGTAACAGCAGCTAGGGCAATGAGGTACGGTAGCTTCCTCTCACTTATTTCTTAGCAGTAAAACATTTGTCCATATCACGTGCAGTCCTATCACATGCAGTCATGTACAGTCAGCTCTTTTTCATTTGGCACTTGCCTGAACACACATAACTTAGAAGTGTAAACAGATGTGTATTGAAGGGTTTTATTTCTGAGAAAAGTAAAATGGTTATTTAAGATCTCATAGCAATAAATGGTGGCTGAAGCAGAAGACAGAAATACAAAGAGTGACATTTTGATAGGGTTATAAAAATTTCAGATGGAACTGGAATATTTACAGGATCTACCTGAACTGCAAAATAGAGACCTATCTAGGCCACCTGTATATCACACAGAAGAGTAATAGTATCCTAAATGAAACTTTAGGAATCCCGAACCAAAATCTAACTAATTGAAAAAGTATATCTCTTGTGTTTTAACCAAATTCTAACAGACCAAAGACCATAAATTATATGGCTTCGCTCTTGCTTACATCAGGGGTCCTGGTCTTCCTAAGAGGTAGCAACGGAACTTCTTCCCAGGTACTGAAGCAACGTTCTACATTCTAGTGTATGTTTCGAAATATTTAAGGAATCCAGAATGAAAGGGGCACCTGTGGAACCTGGGTACTCTGTTTAACCAGCAGCACTAGGCATCAGTCCCATATTCACCAGGACAATAAATCAGGTTAATTTACCAGGACATTGCTTAAACCCAGATCACTCCCACAATGTTTGTCATCCTACTCTGTGAGGAAGGAAATGTGTGGTCTCAACAAGGAAATTCTATAAGCAGGAATATTTCATGAGCTCTGAGGAGTCCATCCAGAAATACAATATATTCTTAAGTTTTTTGGTAGAGTTTAATAATACATATTTTTATGTAGAACATCTAGATTTTAAATATGGCTTGAAAACACTGTACAGGTCAGTTTAAATGTCTCTGCACTATATCTAGACTCTAGGTCATAAGTTTGTTATTTCTGGGTGAAAATGGAAAAAGGCAAGAAATACCTAGAAGGACAATTCAATGAGAATATGAGTAAAATGCCTTAACCACCATCAAAGAAAAGTACTAGAAGCAAATAATCAAGAATTTGAAATAAATATTGCACAGCTTCTCTTACACAAGCAACCCAAATTATAAATAAATAACAAAATAAAAGATAGATAATAGGGAAGAAGGAGATAGATCTTTCTCAAATGGGAGGAGGGTCAAGAGATGGGGGAGGAGGAGAGAGGGGAAGAGAAAGGGAAATAAAAAGAACTAGTAAGTGCTGTGTATATGTACCAATTCTCCACAATGCATGTAATCATTATGTATTGTAAATATGTACTAATAGAAATAAAAAAACAAAGAAAAAAGAATTTGCAATTACAGTGGACTAGAATAACAAAATACAAACTACAGCTATCAGTAGTGAACGTACTTTGTACTCTCATTTGTCTTGTCCTATTTAACATAAATATTTCTTTGATATTAAAAGTATAAAGTCCTACATAGGCAAACCTTTTATTTGCTTTCAGCAAGTCACAAGGACAGACTGCAGAATCTGCTAATACTTTCTAAAATATAGTTTTAGTCAGAGACAAATAAGTTATTCTTTCAAGACTCTGACAAGAGTATCAATTTTTATTTTATTTATTAATGTTTTTGAGACAGGGTCTTGCTGTGCAGTTCAGGATGGTCTTTGAACTCACTATTATGCCAAGCAGGCCTTGAACTCATGGTGATCCTACTGCCTCAGCCTCCAAAATGCTTGGATTACAGGCATGTGCCACCACACCCGCCAAGAGTATCAAATTTTAAACAAGAATTTAAATTGACTTTCTTCCATGGTACACACATAGAATATTGTTTCAATCACAGCTGTTGACATATTCAAAATGGAATATATGGCAACTTCTCTTATAAACCATCAGAGTTGAGACAGTGCCATAAGATGTTAGATATTCTTTCTAGTACTAGTAGTATAGTGTAAATGTAGTTTTCCATAGTAATTTTGAAACTATTTTACATCTAGTATCTTATTTGATACTCAAAAACCTGTGTTTTACTGGTACAATTGTAAATAAAATGAGTTATATTCCGAAGTTACAAATGAGGACACAAATTAATGTGTCTAACAGCCAAATTTTTTTTTAATAATGTATCACAATCCCATACAGCCCAATTGAACATGTTGAAATTATATACAGGATTATGTGGTGATGCAAGAGAAAAATAATGGATATGTATTTGCCATTTGGAATTTATTATCTAACATAATGTTTAAACGGCAACAACAAATCCTTTTGACTTACGAAGTATAAATAATAAATGATTCCATTAATAAGTAATGTTTTATTACAGAAACACAAGGTTCCATGAAGGCAAGCTGCATTGGAAAAGGTTTCACGAGGCGAAGGGAAGCATGAAGATTGTCATAGGTAAAGGCATTCTAAAGAGAAAAGGAGTTAGAATATGATTGTTATCTTTGCTTTGGAATCCCTTGCACTCCACCATTTCATTACCACAGAGAAAGTTCCCGAGGAACAAGATCTATTAGAACACATCAGAAAACTTTAGCAGGCCACTCATTACACCCCACTTGTCTGAGGTCTGAACCAGTCCTGAAATGTGACAATAAGCCGGGCAGAAGAGGGTCATATATCAGGTCTCTTACTAAAAACGAATATGCAGGTACCATTTCCAAACAACAACAACAAATCGAAACAAGCAAACATAAAAACAGAACAAGGACTAACTGAACACCTCAAAACTATCAGCACCAGATAACATTAATGCCAGTTTGTCTTCCTGGGCTTCGCCTCTTATGTTCTTTGAACTATCAAAGAAAAGAGAAAACCTGCTTCCGACAGGCAACTCATCTCCAGAAGAAGACAACAGATTAAGTTGTACTTCTTTTCCTGCAGGGGAAATGAGTAAGCAGGTGAAAGAAGCCGAGAGAGGTAAACTGAGAAGAATCTACCCACACAGGCAGTCAGATCCAAGTGGGGCCTGAGGCATAAATTGTGACACAGGCATGAAAAGTGGCAGGATCAGGGTAGAGGTCGGACACACAGCCCACAGAGGAGGTACAGTGTGAATCTCCCACCGTTTTTGGTCTCCAGCCATTACACTGTGGCACTGTACCACTGGACAATCAAGCGAGTGGATGTACACCATTGGGCCTCACAGGACAGAGTCTCTCCCAGGACTCAACTCACAAGAGGGTTAGGCAATGTTGGAAACAGATGTTACAGCAGCGACAGAAGCAAATATTGACAAATCCTATCCAGGGACAGCCTGTGAGTGCATGGCAGTGCTTTGATTCACTGACTGACTTCTGGGGCAGAAATAGCCCCAACTCCAAGGTTGATTGTATCAGGATTTTTTTTTTTTTTTGGCCTGTTTCTTTTTTACAACCAAATATTCAATTTATCTCTCCACTTATTTTTTATTGTAAATGTACAGTCAGTCAACAGAATCTTGATTAATAATAAAGTCGACTTTTAGAAATGCTGTCAAAAAGAGAATAGCATGATTACACTAACATGAGCATCCTGGTCCTTTGCAAATTGTATCAATTGATGTGATCTGTAAGCTTGAGTAGTGGCATGTAAATTTATGTAATTTTAGATACATTTTAATAAAAATCTATAAAAATTGCAGTTATAATTCTCCTTGCAGATTAATATATTCTCTTATTCACTCAATGCCTTACTCTCTTATGAAGCTGGTTGGCATATTAACCACACTCCAAAAGGCCCCTCGTGATCCTCACTTCCTGGCATTCTTCTCTTGTTTTATCCTTTCTCAAACTGACAGAGATCTGGAGCAACAGAATGCAGGGCAGGTGACAAGGTAGGATTTCCAAGGCCAAGTCTTAAAAGACTTTACAGCATCCATCTTGGTTTTTTGTATCATTCCTTCCAGGGAAAAATAGCACTGTGATATGAAAATTTTCCCCTTCAAGGGAAAAATATCACCACAAAAAAATCTGCCTATAGAGAAATGAGCCCACATAGCAGCACCCAGTTCCAGCCTTGTGTATAAGCTACATCGTGGATGAATCTGCCAGCTCCATTACAGAAGACTACTGCAGCAGCTGACCTTGAATGCAATCTCATAAGAGTCCCCGAGCTTGAATCTCTCAGCCGAGTTATTCCTTCGAAGTCCAAAAGAATGGTGAAAAATAATAAATATTACAGTTACAAGTTACCAGATTTTTGAGTGATTAGGTAATTAATATGGGTTAACATATTATATTTTGATGATGAATCCCCTCTCATTTATAGCTAGCTCTTACTATTTTTTTTCCTTTTTTGGGGGGGGTGCTGGGGATCGAACTTAAGGCCTTGTAACTTGCTAAGCAAGTGCTGTACCACTGAGCTAAATCACAAGCCCCCAAGTAACTATTATTTAAAGAGTATTAACTCTTGTGGGAAATATTCTAAGCGATATACAGGCATAAATGTAAGCATAAATATAGATTATATAAACTTGTTTAATCATCAATACAAATCTACTATTATGCCCAATTTATAAACGCAGAATATTGGGTAAAAAGAATAAATTGTCAAGATCACACACCTAGAAAATATCAAACATGAGATAAAAATTCAGAGAATCTGGAGCAAGAGTGGATGTTCGTGACTGCTAAGCCATAGTTCACTAACTTTTTGCCCACCAAAAGCAGGAATGAAATCACTGTTTCCATGCCTGCCACACAATGGGGAATTCACTAGACTGAATGTTCCCTTTCTAGTATCATTGCTCCAACTAGCTTAATTTGCCGAGACCATTCTCAAAATACAACACAGGTTGTGATGCCTCGGAACTGATAGAGCAAGGATACAGTAGAAGGAAATTATTATTCATTTCTGATTATATGGCAGTCAGCTGCCAGGAGATGGATAGGAAGGACTTGAGAAGTGGAGAAAATTTATTTTTCTTACAGTATCGTAGTGCATTCTTAACTCATGAAAGAAAACACTGCTGTATTGATTTATTATGTCCAATTTCTAACCTCATGATTTATTATGCTCTTGGCCACTCAGTGACTCAGTGAGACGCTGGTCTCTTGAAGTGGCTACTGAATCTTTTCAAACTTTGTATTTTCACATTCCATTCAGATATCAAGCATACAGCTTTTTGGCAACAATAACCCAGAAAACAGAGAACCTTGATTTAATTATTTGGTAATGTTCTCAGGCATACTTGGCTATTATGACAAAAATAGAACCTTTATTAAATTAGCAAACTGTGAAAAGAACTGTCATATTATCCAGTTATTGTTTCCTAAACATCTTCTTTAATGTCATGTGAAATGTACAAATATGATTTCTGCCAAAACAGAAAAAAATAATGAAGCAAATGATTCACTTAAAATATCAACATTGGAATTTATAATTAAACGCCAACATGTCCCTTGGGGCAATGAATTGAAATTCCAACTATGTTCATTTCACCATAAGAAGCAAGAAGGAATAAATACTGCACACATTTCATAATCTTAGTCTATTCCATAAAGTAAACTGTCTTTGGAGGGGAATATGATTGTGAAGTCTAAAGATTTAGATTAAAAGTCCAGTTCTATCACTTACTGAGTTGATCACCCTCTGTAGCTATTACTGTTCATAACTGTTTACCACCCTTCTGTGAGAGGGTTACACCCCCAACAGCTGTGCCTACTGCGAGCTGAGTGCAGACTTCCACCCCACTGAAAACGGACATGAGCATGACACTTGTTTTGGCCAATGACATGTGAGCAAATACGACATTTGCTAATTCGGAGTAGAAGCTTTTATGTTTCACAAGGGGACTCGCATTTTCCCCTTTGAGATGAGAATTTCATGTTCCAAATAAAGGTTGATGCTTCGTGTTGAATCAAACAGTTGGCCTACATGCATGAACACTTCATGTGAAAAATAAAATAGTTCCTTTTTTTCAATTTCTGAGATATAGAATTTTGAATCCACACACATGGAAGGAATACGCCCGCTGTAGTGAGTAGTTTAGTGAAGGGAAAGATGAAGAATCAGCGACAGGAAAATCAAGCTGTGGCACGAACAAGGCAACAACTTCGGTACGAACCCTCACTGGGAATGGTCTCAATTCCCCGAAGACACAGGCGGAAACACACATCGAGAAACAGAATCGTATGATATGTGTAAAAGAAACACATTTAACCCAAGAATAAATTCATAGACTAAAAAATCAAAGGACAGAAAGCAGTATTTCATGCTCCGGGACACCCCTCCCCACCCCCGCACCGAGAAAGCAGGAATCGCTCCTATTTTCGGACAAAGTGGATTCTAGGCCAAAGTAGATCAGAGGAAGAAAAGAAGGTCACTATATATCAGTTAAGGGAAAAATTCAACAGGAACAGATCATGATTATTAACGTATGTGCACTAAATATCAACACAACCAACTTCGTAAAACAAATACCACTGGACACAGAAGATCGGATAAACACAATCCGAGTTACAGTGGGGCCCTCAATCACCTGCTGTCACAAAGAGACAGATCAACTGGACAAAAAGTCAACAGAGAAATATCAGAGCTCAACAAAATCTCCACACAAATGGACTTAATAGACGTCAACAGAGTGTTCCATCCAACAACAGAATGTATCAATGTCAGAATGGCTGTTATCAAGAAAACAAAAACGAACAAACGCTGGTGAGCACTGAGGAAAAACTTTTACACACCACGGGTGGGAATGTAGTTAGTAACATCACTGGCAAAACAGTTTACAGGCTGCCAGAAAACTGAAGACAGAACTACCACGTGATCCAGTTATACCATTTCCACGTATGCACCCAAAGGAAACAAGTCCGCAGACCATGGGCTTACCTGCGTATTCATGTTTCTTGCACCGAATTTATAATAACCAATATATGCAGTCTGCTTAGATGCCCATCAACAGATGAATGAAAAAATATGTAAGTGTATAATTCAACTATGAAAGTAACAATATCGTATCATTTGGAGGAAAATGACTTGAACTGAAGATCACCATAAGTGAAATAAATTAGTCTCAGAAAGATAAGTGCTGCATGTTTTCTCTCATTTGTATAATGGGAAAAAAGACAATGTAACAGTGAAAGAGACAATTAGGGAAGGGAGCTGAGAGGGATTTCTGGACATATGCATGCCCAGAAATGGCACAATGAAACTCATTAATTTTTACAATTACTATGAGCTAATAATTTTAATAATAAAAAAGCAGAAGCCGACCCAACTTTGCCCTATGTAGTTATAAGGCTATGAAATATTTTTAATACTTGCTGTATATCAGATTTATAAACTGGAAAGCGGGTGTGGTATAATATTTTACAGATATGTTTGTTTTCATGAATAAGCAAATTCATATGCTTACATGCTTAGCATCTAATATCGCCCCTGCCTTTTCCAAATACAACATCTCAATGCTAGAATTGTGTGCCTGAAAAAATTCTACATTCTAAATACAAAGTGTTACCCTGTAAATAAGCACACCTATCAGAATTCAACATAGTACACATTATTTCCCTGAAACATCTTCCTAAAAATATTCATCTTTATACTCCCCTTGTATGTATTCAAAGTAATTTTATTCTGCATTGCTTCATCATTATATCTTGAAATAACGCAGCAAGCAAATTGAAAAGAATTTTCTTTGCCAAAATAATACATATCAACAGGCAACATTGAAAGTTCTATCCGGATTAACTTCTTGAAATATTGGTAACATGGAAATTAGGTAAGCGATACTTACCTACACGCTGGATCCTGAGTTATGTACTACCAAGTCATCTCAAGTATTCCCTAATCGATACAAGCAGTAAGATCTCCTGGTGTACATTTCATTTTGTCATCAGCATTAAAATCATCAAAACAACATAGCTAAATAAGGGCTGATAGCGGTTGGCAGTAGAAATTGTCATTTTTTTCTATGTATTATTTAGGTTAATATAGAAATGGCAGTGGAATGAAAGTTAATTATATCTTAGCTGGATTTTTTTTCTATAAGCAATTTGAACGTCACGCAGTTTAGTAGTAGACACTGGCAAAACAAACAAAACATTTGCTTATTTATATAGTCATATTTAATTGAAAAAATGATACTATTCTTTAAATATAAAAAATGAGTTTGGAAAAAGACATATGAGAAAATATGGAAAGCGATTTACACAAAGATTTATGCCGTTTATATTTTAGGATGATTTCTAAAATAAATTGGTACATATTTAGTGAATTAAAAATATGCATAGTAGTTTGTCAAGACACAAGTATGGATGATTTTAAGTGAGCCTGTCTCAAAAGCAAAATTAATTGCAGCAAGAGAGAAGAGGATAAAAGAAGTCACAGCCTTTCAAAGTAGGTAAGTCTTGATTCTTCGTTGGAATATGACAATTTCCGAGCATAGAGGACTCACTCAGCCCAAAACTAACACCCACAGGCAAAAGGTGTATTGCTGTTCCCACAAAGTGTCAAAATACTGTGGAACTTAACTAATATCATTATTATATTGGAATAGTAAATATTTATGCTATTTTCCTAAAATATACTTCAGAGCTTCCAATTTTGATTATTTAGACATGTTTTTCATTTTTAAACCAATTACGAAAATTATGTAACATACATATTCAGGCAAAAATTGAAAGTTGCTAACATTTGGTCCAGCATGCATCTTAAACAGTAAGAAAATTTTGCAGATAAAGTCGATGTTTCTGTTGTAACTAACTCCAAATAATTTTTAAACTAAAAAAAAATAATAATAATTTGAAAGATTAGAGGTGGTTTATATACCTAATTCAGCAGTTGAATTGATTTTTGAGTTAATGCTACTAATACTCTAATATGATCTTGATGAGCCTCATATTTCAAATTATTGTGACACTAACAGGTTCTGCACATATTCAGTACGGAGACAGCTCCAGGGTGCACATTTGCTCATTATTTTGAGCTTCTGTTATCTTCACTCAAACATCTTTCTCATCCAACTCCCTCCTCAGATCTCAAAGAGGCTCAAGATCCAGGTGATTTGTACGATGGGTGTTTTTCCTCCCCTTCCTATTACAGAGTTCTAGTTACTCGGTGGATTTTAATGAGACTTTTCTTGGCAAAGAAATGAAGCACCTGCTGATCTGAACAATCCCATCAGCATGAGCCAAACAAAAGCATTTTGTAGTTGATTATGGTCCTTTATAGCCCTCTTATCAGAAAATAACCAATAATTTTATTATCTTCATCTTAATTTGTGATTGGCAACTTAGTTTATTGTTTAACTATAGCGGGAGAAGATTAGGGTGTATAATGATCTCCAAATAAAATGCTTGAAGTATTATTGAGGGCTGAGTGTAATTTCTATTTACAATTAATTGGGATTATAAAGAAATAACAGTAAAATGGCTACTGTATTGGATTATGTGCACATCTTCAATATAATTATAATGTGAAAATTCAGGCAATCATAAACTGTGTTTATCAAGAGCAACCATTAAGGAACAACTAATTTCATGAGTAATTTTTGATTAAATTGATCTGTCTGACCCCTTTTCGTGCCATCTTACAAGGATGTGTTAGTGCACATTTAAAACAGCAGTGTTCTTTTTTATTCTCCCATCATACAAACATACATCATGCATTTTAGAGACATACCGGGCCTCTAAATATCAGCAGAAATTATTTAAGTGATTATCATTCCCATTTGCTAAGAAATATATTTTATTTAACCACAGACAAAATATTTTATTTCAAGTCTTTTACTGTTTCCTTCCAACCAGCCACCTTCATATACCCTTATTGAACTTACAAGCCAAACTAGATCTGGATTTATTATTGTGGGTATTATGACTGGTGTTTCCTCTTGCCTGGCACAAACCTCTAATTTCTTAGTAGATTCCAGTGAGTATTTTCTTGGCACACAAATGAGACACCTGCTGATTCATCTCTTGACAAAGTGCCTGCTGCTTTGTCAAGATGGACTGAGATAAGATGGAGTGTGTATGATGACTAACGCACACTTGCCGGACAAGTGGGAAGCCTTCCTTTGCCTATTCACACATCTGTTTATGTAGTCAATAAATACCATTGACTTTTCAAAAGGAAAAGATGCTGTTTACTGATGTAGTCATTGAAACACACATACCAATAGCACACTCAGAAAATCCAATAAATAATATAAGAGCTTCTTTGTAATCTTACAGAAGTGAAGACGAGTTGAACAATGCGGTTTTTTCTGTTAAATGGTTTACAACCTGGTGTTAACAGAGTTGTGTGGAAGCAAAACCCAGAGGCATAAGACAAGTCAAAAGTCTAGTAAGAGAAGAAACATTGTGTCATGCTATAGAAAAGGTTCAAAACAACAAAAGCTAGAAAGAAATGAAAGAAAAATTTTCTTTGGGCCGATGGTCACTATCATTTTGAAAAGGCCACAGAGGCAGAATCACATCATTAAATTATGTGATTTCAGGTGAGGAAAGAGTTCAGTAGAGGAGGAAAAGCATGGATAGTGTGTAGAAAGAGTATGACGTACATTTGGGAGTGGCACTGGATGAAATTCTGTGTACACATATGTACACTGGTGGCCTCGTATGTGCACATGGGGGAACATGCACTCTTCTTCTTAGGCTCACAGATTAGCAGATTGACAGACTGCTCTGAAGGCTGTAGGTTTAAATCCCAACTCCCGCATTTACTGGCACTGCAGCTTCATTGAGAAATTTCCCAGCATTAAACACAGAGTAATATCATAAGAATGAAAAGGATTAAAGTATCAGGTTCAGATCCACCTTGAAGACAATATTTGAAAAGCCTTTTAAAAATAATTTGTTTTAAAATCAAGAGAAATAGAACACCACTTTAGGATTAATAGTTATTAATACAATTATAGTATGACTCTAGTACTGTCTTATGAGGTTTACTGAAGTGATGAAGAGGATGCGATTTGGATACCACATCCCATTTCAAAATACAGAAAGTACTAGTAAAGTAGGCCTTTGAAGATTTTGAACATCTCTTTTCTGGCCTACAATAAGTTCGGGTTGCCTGGGAGTTATATGAGCAAGATCTCCGATGACAGTTTAATGACTAACATTCTGTTGTAGGTCATCTTGTTTACCAGAGTTTGGTGGCATTTGGCACAGTTATGTTTTCCTTTTGAAGTCTCCCTCACATTTAGTTCTCAGAAGACTTTATTTTACGTCTCTCTTGTTTCCTTGACCACTTTATCTTCCTTAATACAGCATCTTCCTGAGAGAAATTTCTTTTTCCTTCTGCTCTTATTTTTTTGTAAGGTATTAATAAAGTAAGTGCCCATTATCTTACATTCCTTATGGTCTCTCTCTATCACACATATAATATTTATGATATATATCTTATGTCTTACAAAACTAAGTAGTAATATGCACATGTTATATAAAGTATAAGGGGAAAATATGATGGCTAAATTTTTTTAAAAATTACTAGAAAAAGACACATTGCTATTATTGCCCTCAAAATACTTCCCCATATCGTCACACACACCTATGCCATGATACTCGCCACTTTCTCAAGCAATTCTGAAAACCCTCTTTTGTGAGTGTCTTTAGTTGGGTACAAGCCGCTGAATTATCTGACACCCTAAATCACAAAGGTTTACCTTTCATGGTCATCTCGACTTTAGGGAAGAGAAAGTCCCTATATCTGTTGAATAAGGTAAATGAACAAACACTGTAATGTTTTTATGCATCTGCCTTTCCATTGGATTACACTCAACAGCAGCACACACATACACACACACACACACACACACACACACACACACATATATATATATATATATATGAATTGTGAGCTCAAATATAATATCCTGCAAGTAACTGGATTTATGAATCTGACTGTGATAAGAAACCTGGCTAAGAGATGAGGGTCTTCAGTTTCTTAGTGGAGGCTAAAAATCATGAGAATAGGTGGGCTTGTATAAGAAGAATAAATTAAAAAATAGCCACGAGACTACAACTCTGGTGAAATGTATTCTGTTTCTATTATTTAACATCCATGTATACAAAATAGGACACCACTAAGCTTCAAAACCAGGTGTATTTTGCTGACAAAGGAAAAGTCAAACCAAACAGAAAAGTTTAAAACTTTCTTCAAGCGTTTGTTGCTTGTGTGATCGAGAGTTAGCTACTCAAACTCTATAAATACTGGTTTGTTCATTTCATCATTCTACAAAATGATCTTTCCTGAGTAGGAAGGAATAAAATGCACACTCTGTCTTCAGAGTTTACTGCTAGTAAAGTGATAACACTTGTATTGCTATGATTGTTTAAGTTTTGACAATGCCAGCATGTCCCTTGGCTGAAGAGGGTTTTAGCTCCCCCAAAGTACCCCTCAGATGTTACCCTGGGTTTTCTGTTTGTTTGTTGCTATTTTGTCTTTTTTTCTTTAATTTGTATTTTGTGCCAGTAGGTGTTCACCATATTTTTGATCACACTGCCTAAGGACACTTTCAAGGAAGACTTCCAGAACCGCTTCAGAGAGTGGCAAGAACTATAGGAGAAGTGCATTCAAAGAGGGGGGGGATATTTTGTGGGGAATTAATGGCAATGTGTCTTTCACTGAAATTTTTTGACGTTTAAACATGCACTGGACACTTTTTGATCGTCCCGTGTACCAATATTATATGCAATATAACATCTCAGAAAATTACTCCCTCCTGATGTTTACATCATTTTGCCTAATAAAATAAATTTCAAATCTTCAACTCTTTTTCCTCAGTACCTGTGCCTGATTTCTCAACCACCTATATGACTTTATCATTAGAAAAGCTTTCATCCTGACACCTCAGTGTTAACGTGCTCAAAAGATAATATGCAATCTTTCTACTGAAACGTCATTTTTCTTGAATTCTGTTTTCATTTATGGTTCTACTCTTTATCTACAATAAACATGCCAAATTATATTCACCTCGCATTTTTATGGCTTCAAATCACATCACATAAACATCATTCATTCCCAATGTGACTGCTGTAATTCAAAAACTTACCATCTGGACATTAATATTGCCTTAGCGCTGTGAATTTTCTTTTTTTGTCTCTAGACTTTACACAAAATCAGGAATTGTTTTTCATAGCTACTTCATTGCCAATCCTCTCTAAGCTTCCTGCTAAATATCTCAGTCATTTATGAAATGCAAAAGTAAGAATATACCAAGCACAATATTCTGCCTTGCTTCTAAAGGAAAAATCAATACAGTGGTAGAGAGCATGTTTTGGTTTCTTGAGGCCCTGGATTCAATGCTCAGTGTGGCAAAGACAGAGTGAACTGGGTGTGGAAGACGAAGGCTTTTCTGATGGACAGAGTCTACTTGGTCTGCTACAGAAGATGAAAAATTTAACAGTGTTTTTATCTCTTCCTGCTTGCCCCGCTGACCAAGATGCTGCACATACGTGCAGGAAAAAACTCATGCAGGCTCAAGAGAAAGTGAAACACCAGATAGATCTGAAAGTTTAGTAAATGTGCTCCCAACATACATTAAGTGTGTGGGTAAAAGGGTAGACTTTCCTGGTTTGACTAGCTTGAGGACAGAATATAATCAGCTACCATGTAACACTAAGTTATACAAAGACCAAGACGACCTCTTTGGAGCCAAGCAGAATATGTTCAAGTAAGATTACTTAGAAAAAATAAACAGACATTATTCCGCAGATTCATTCCAAATAAAATTTATCCTCTGGTTCTCAAATTTATCACCCAAATTCAAACTTGATATTTACTTGAATTTTTCATAAATGTTTTACATTTAGTATTTTCAAACTGAATTCTTGATTTTGCTCCTCGAATTTTGTCCCCACTATTCTCTGTTCTTTATGAAGTAATAGCATCAGCATTCACTCGGTTTCTTCAAAGAAGATATTTAAGAGTTACTTTTTGCTCTTTTCTCACCTCATTTCGCATATTAACTCCCAAGTCTGGTAAATTCAACCTCCAATGGAAACATACTTCCACTTCTACTGCCACAGCTTTAACATTAATTACCTGTTTATTGCCCTAGATAACTACAAAAACAAACCTAAGCAAGTCAAATAAGAAATAAAACTTTTGAGGTACTTTGTTACTTTTCTTACCTTTGTTACTTTTCTTAGCTTCCTATCCTACATTCTAGCCTCCTGCTATTGTGGCTATTCAAACAGCTGAAGTTATATTCCTTTTTAAGGCCCCTCTTCATACTCTTCCCTTAAATGGACACATATTTGCACCTCCCATCCCTCATTTTTGACATGACCATATACATTTCATGCTTATTATGATTTGTCTTTATAAAGGGCCTCTGTTTATACCACTCACTCCAACATCTCCCCTATATATCCATAGTATTTTTTTTCAGTACTTCTTTCTTTCCCTGATAGCACTTATAAATATTTGTCATTATTTTGTTTATGAAAATATTTCATCTGTCTTATTGATAAATAAATGACTAATTTCCTATTGCCAGAAAATACAATGTCTTGTACATTGCATTTTTCCCAGTATTCAGAATAGAGCCTAATGTGTGCTAGGCTTCAGTGAATAAGTCAATTATGCAAATGTAAATTATCCAAAGAAAAATCATCCTATGATTTTTTTTTTTATTTCTCTTGTGCTTATCAGAAAATCCCTTTTAATGTGAAAGGGTAGACACTGGAGAGGGGGGAAACGTATTCATATAAGTAACCAAGAATCTATAGACTCTAGAGATAGAAAGTGAGACATAAATGTCTTTATTTTGAAGTTCAGAATTTGCAGAAATCCAGGATCAATTTCATTGTCCTTGACATAGTTTACATGAGCATTCAGGGCAGAGAAAGGGCTTGGAGGATGTCAGCTCATTCAGTGCAAGGACCAACAGAAGGCAGAGAGGTGAGCAGAAGGCTGAACACAGAAGGCTTCCTCAGTTGGTCATGTGAGATTACTTTGAGATAATCTGACCATACAAGAGGAGAGCATGAACTAAAAAGTCACTGTGATACATTCGGCTGTGATAAAGACTGTTCACAAAATTTCAAAATTAACCTACATCATATTTCAGTCTGCTTTAATTTCTCCCACTCCATAGCCAACTCCCACACAGTTCCCGTGGAGCCGTGCGAACTGTAGAACAGGAACTTGTAGAAGATCACTAGAAGGAAGTCAGGAGCTTCCGCGGGAAGTATGCTGAGATATACAAAATGTAAATATAAACTGATATGTGGCCTTTGCTGAGATGTAAGGCATGATATTGCTATTTGACAAAGGACAGAAAACGGAGACTATTGAACTAAGCAAGGACTTAGTACTTCTGCAAACTTCCATCTCCAGGAAGAACTGATTCCCTATCGTCCTGCTTTCTGATCGCTATATAGACTGGGTTGCTTAAGGCTTAGTATTAACTTCAGTAATATGTTTTTCTGGCTAAAATTCAAACTTTAACAAGGCAAGGACTATGTCTTAGTTGTTTTTCTTTTCTTATTGTCGGTACTAGTGTTCAACAAATGGAAAATAAAAGAAACAATCAAAGAATACCCCTCATGATTCAGCCATACTAACTCTCATCCTGGCTCCAAAGCCACTTTAATAGAGAACTTTTTGCTTTTTTACTTTTGTGGTTTCTTCCTGATGAATTTTCAATTTTTTTAAAGTAGGTAGAAAATAGCCTTGTCAATCTATATGAAGCAACATATTTGCATATTTCTAAAGCCTGAAAAGAATAACAGTACTGTGAATCTGGAAGAAAGTATTTTGGTGTCACTTCCAGCAAAATTGGCTGACACTGAGTTAATATTAATACGGCAACATACCTGGTTGGTTAGAGTCCTTACTAGAGACTGCCAACTTCAACTATTACCTAGGAGTCTCCTGAATTCAGATACCCCAATCTATCATCACTTCAATCTTCCACAGAGATATTGTTTTGAGAGTCACAAGCAGGAAACATCCCCAGTTTTTCATATTCTAAATTACATTTTACTATTTTAGATCAGCTCCTAATTTATCTATTGTCAAATATTTTCCCTTATAACAAATGCAGAGAAACCTATTACCTGAGTTCTTATATCCACTTTGGCCTAATGGTGCTTGTAAATAAAGCATTTGCATAATGAGCAATATTTATAAAAGCCAATTACTGCTGATACATATGATCTTCTGGCATCAAGTAAGCTAATAACCTTTGAAATGTAGACTACATTACATAATGCTAAAATGAAACTTAGGTATAATGGAAACCAGGCCCCCTTGTCTGTATAAGAATGAAGGCTATTTTCTATTTTGGCAGCTCTTTTAAAGAAGTGTTAATTAGATGTGTGATTTGAATTTAAAAATTAATTCTGGTCCATTTTCAAATAAAGAACATTAAAAAAGAATCATGTGGAAATGATTAAAACTAGATGCAAGAGCTTCATGTTTACAAATTAATGTCTAATGAAGCAGAATTGACATTAAATACTGGTTTAGATATTTCAAAAATATTAATTTGCTAAATACCTCATAACAGTTATATGTATAGATGGCTACAAGATTTGGGTTTCTGTTGATTCATGTGTATGTAATATAAATAAACAGTAGTTATTAATAATAATGCTAAATCAGGTTACATTTTGACTTGTTTAATATGGCCATAATAAGTATATCCATATATTTAATTCAGATTTTTATTATGTTATAAAACTAATATATATCTCCTAATTCTGCTAGAACTACAGTTCATTTTTTTAAGGCACTTTCATTTCTGCATAGTGCACTTTAAATGGTTACTAACTATATATGATCTAATATGGCAGCCTAAACCATGAGGGAATATAACAGAACCACAAACTGATTGTGTATTTTACAGTAAAGCACTGACACAAAGTATACCTGAACCTATTTTTGCTTCACAACTGTTTGCTATACTATGCCAATTACTAGGAACCAAAATTCAATTTCCCAAAACACAAGTAACATATGGAGTAATTTTCAACATTGATAACATTACCTAATAGGTTTATTAAATTTACAAAATCCAGCAGGTCTAATCCTAGACAAAATGCCCATAGATTACTATGGTAACTGTGAAAGATCAACTCACTTCGATTTTCAGCTTTATTTTTACCTTGTAATGTCCTTGACCATAGGTGACCAGATATTTCTCAATTACTGAGTATTTAGGCTCAACCCAGCTCTCAGTCCTAGAAACCTCTAAGTCCTAGAAACCCAGACAACCATTTCATCTGCATTCACTAATCTTCTGTTTAACTTCTATTTTCTTGGTAACAAAACACATATATCTAATTTTCTCAACACTTTGCTTTGTTCACCACCATAAGGTGGCAGAAATTGGAACAATTTAATTTTTAAACATAGGACTATGTGCAGGCCCACTGGGCTAGATACTCACATGACTTGGAATCTTAATTTGACAAGAGAAATGAAGTCTAATACTGAGGAACAAATTAACAATATACCGTATAGTAAAAGCTACAATTATACATCTTGTTACAGTGATGCTGACTTCAGGCATTATTTATAATTCCATATTCACTGCTAAAAGCTGGTCAAAGATTTTTACATGGAAGTGGGTGATTTTTTTATCGTAGTAATCTGATAAAGTAATAAATTTTCATTTACTTCTTCCATGAAGAGAGTAAATGAGGCCTATTTTCTATTTTGGTAGAAATGAAATATGACCCATATCAGGCAACTTGGGGATAAGTCAAAGAAGGTACTTGAATATAACAATAATAAAATGAAAAGAAATTTATAATAAAAATACAAAATGGCTATACTGGACAATAATGGTAAGATCCTGAAATAAGAACCAAAGTTGTTCTAGACGTTGAAATCTGGGAATTTGGAGTGGGGCAAGATAGCTGAGTCCTTTAGGGTAAGAAAACCTTGTTATGAAGCAATTTTTACTGTGTTAGTGGAAATAATGTTTAATAAATTAGCATGATAACATGACAGCTTAATAAGAAGACAAAGACAAAGTACGACGGTCAATGTCACACATTTGCACGCAGTTAGATGTATATTTGAGGATATGTGTTATATATTTTAATGGTAGAGTTTAAATATTATCATGCATACTCTGTCTCACCATTAGAAATAGGGATTTTTGGAAGAAGACTATAAAAGGGATATATTTAGCTCAAGATATGACGTCAGGTCAATAAACATCCAAGTAAATCTTGCACCAAATAGGCATCTTCCATGTCATGTAGCATTAAACCCACTCTTCAGAGATTATTCTTGCAGATTATTCTCCACAGGCTGGCTTTTTAGCACTATTCTATTTCTGTTGTCAAAAAAGCTTTCTAGAATGTGCTCAGAAATACATACTACCAAAATTAATATACCACATAATGATGTTAGTAATCTTATTTCTGCCCAAACATTTCTTTCTTTGCTCATTTCTAAATTCTGTAACTTTCCAGATTCTTTCGCCAACTTTCTTAGCTGAAGGTCAGTAGGCCGAAGTGCTACAGAGACAGTTAACTTAGAACTCAAAGCCTGAAGACCGTATCATATTCTCTCAGAGAGATCAAACATCTTTGAAAACAGAGCTGAAGGGAAGAGGGAGGAAAAATGGGTCAAAACTTTTGTTTGTGCTGTTTTCAGTGGAAACATCCCTATTCGCTAAATCCTCTGAACAGCAGTTAGCTATCAATTCTGCCAGAGTGACTCCACGGCTAAGGGCGAAGACGAGGCTCGCCCCGCACACAGAGTGGCAGGACCAGCGCTAGTAGGAAGCTCTGCGCCCCTACTACACCTGCGGCCCCTTAGCGCTGCTCGCCCCGCGCACCACAAGACCCTCCGCCCTCCTCGGGCTCTCTTCTCAGGCCTTCACGCCTTCTCCACACACATCAACACGCAAAATCTTTTCACTGCATCTTTTATTCTTCTTTTAAAATATGTTCACTGCAGTGGAGGAGAGAATAGCAACCCCTTTCCCACATATACGCAGAGTCTATAACAGACGATTTCAAAAGTTAGTTTATGAAAGACGCTGTGGGGTATTTGTGTAATTGCTAAAAAGCCTTCAAGGAAATAATTATTTGGGGATTGTATTTAACTAAGGACTGTCAAACAGCCTTACCACCCAGGAGATTTGCACAAATTCGGACTTCAGGGTCTAGTATCTGATAATTCTAAGATCCTGAGAGGAGCAGGGAAAATACTTTTTGTCCATTCTATTATTAGTACTTTTTAACTGGAAAGAATTCAGCCAGATTGACACATGGTCTCTTTTCCTTGTACCCCCCCACCCCCCGCAGTGAAGTGATTAGTTGGTTGGTAATTTTGGTAATCATGAGTCAGATCTGCCTAACACTAGCATAGCCCTTGATTTAAGGTTGAGTTGCTCCCAGGGAACACGTACAAGTAGCTGCCGGGATAGGCCACACAAGCAACCACACAGAAACCATCGCCAAGAAGACCCACATTGATTGAGGGCATGGCTGCTTTCATCTTGAAATTCTCTTTAAAATCGTCTTTGAGTTATGCTATGAGAGCAAAGGCTGATGGGAAAATGGAGCCTTGTATGACCAGAGGGGATGAGGGCAATATGTTCGCCCTCTCTCGTCGCTGCCATGGGAGCAGGGATTGCTCACGCAGCCTCCTGAGCAAGACGTGCTGGGGATCCGATAGTCACAAGAGGTCGAAGCAATCAAAGTAACTTCACGGCAAACCTGCTAATATCTCACTGAAAACGAGGGAAAGCCATAACCTCCAGTGGCCAGCTTTCCACTTAAAACAAAACCTGCTTTGAATGCAGAAAGCAGGCAACATGTTATAAGAGGAAAAATCAGAGAAGCCTTTCGTATCTTTTTACTGCTCATGTTACTTCTCACTGTCAGCCAACCACTATGTTGAAATGACAGAAAAGAAAATTAAAGTAAGGGCTCATTTCTTTTCCTTCCAATCATTTCTCATTCATCAGTTAATCAAAGGCAGAGGCTTTGTAGATTGCTTGCCCATCGAGAAGGGAAATACAGTGTTCAGTTAGTTTTGTGCTTTATACTGGCAGCAGGGACAAAACAAAATATGTATGAGCTGTGTTATTTTGGCAATTCTTTGAATGAGTTACATTTTGTTATACTCTCATTAAAAATTAGCATTAACCCACGTAAAAATGAACAGTCAAATTTATGCTAATAATTTGATTTTTAATTAGAATGATATTAAAGAGCAAATAAAAATTACTGTGACTACTTAAGAAAGATAGACCATGAAGGAAAGGGAAAAATGTTTATTATCTTTAATGTGCCTTTTTCCAGATTTTTTTTTTGAACAAAGATTTATCAGTACATTTTAGATATACATAATGTTGTAAGAGCTAAATCTTGAAAACAACCCAAATGCCTAGCAACTGATGAATGGATAAAGATGTGCTTTTATTTTCTACAATGGAGCATTATTTTGTCATAAAAAATGGTAAACTTGAAACATTTATAGGTAAATGGATGTATCTTGAAAACATACTCTTTCCAACTTTTTTAAACAGAGAGCACTCATTTTTGTTTTGCACTGGGCCCCACACAGTGTGTAGCTGACCCTGAGGCAAAGATTCTACTCTGCCTCTTCAGGGATTAAGTTTCTGAAAGGGGAAGCCCGCCCATTGTGACTAGTTGTGTCAGCTGCCTCGTCCTCAGGTTTAACTACCAGGCCTGCAGTTCTCACAGCAAATTGTGTTTGCCAATCTTGTTTCTTGAGTAAGAAAGGTGATGTTTGGGATCTGTAGGCTACATTTGGTTTTACTTTTCCATTTCTTCACAAATCAGGCCAGGAAAAAACTATTCTTTTTCTGAGAATCGCCAAAGACTCTAAAATCTGCATGCATGAAGATCTACAGATGTATCTGACTTCTTACATAGTTTCTTTTTGTTTTTGCTTTTCTTTTTTTAACTGCATCACATCTATAAATGATGAAACTGAAAAAAATATGTGTATTTTACCAGTGTCGATTTCTATTTTACCAGTACCAATTTACCAGTGTCAAATGACGTAGAAATTATATTTTGAAGGTACCAAGTAAAATGTACTTGAGACTTCTTTGTGTATGTTTTTGTAACTTTCTGTGAGTCTATAATAATTTCAAAATGAAAAGTAAAAATAATTCCAAATTTTGTAGTTTTAATGAAACAACTATGTGTTGGCTATTTGCCTAAACATAATAACACTAAATAATATTTGAATTAATAATTATAGTCAATATTTGGAATATTTAATACACGCAAATGTTACATTAACACAGAATGCAGTACAAATAATGTTTCAGTAGTGAACTCTATAAAGATTTGAATATATAAGCTACAGATATGTTAATTGCATTATTTGAAGCTAACAAAGGAGATAAAGAACTATTATAAGTATATACTTAGTGAAAGGAGCTAAATTATAAAATAAGTTTTGTTTTTAATGGCTGGAGAAAATTAATAACATTAGATACTTCAGGAAAAACTTGAACTATGAGTTTAGTGATAAGCTACAGTATATTTTTTCAAAGCTCTGAAATAACTTTGATTAAAGTGCAGCAACCTTCCAGGAGTATGAAATTCCAATTACAAAATCAGTATTAGCAATTTCCTTTGGTTGACACAGCATATCAAGCTGAATCATGAAACCCAGTATTTAGATAACTATTTCCTTCCTGAAACAAGATAGCCAGTTTGTGTGCTCAATAAAGGCATCTTTAGAGATGGGAATTTTGGAAAATTAGTCTCAAAGTTAATGGGCTGATAACTGTTTTAAGAGCTTATTTCTTGAAGTGTGAATTTATAATCTGACACACAAATAAAACATCAATTGATTTATGGTACATATGGAAAAATGAGGTAAAGAAAATCAATATTTTAGTCACTATTTGGAGAAAAATATTCATTAGGAGGCATCAGAATTGAGACTACGGTCAAGCATGGTGGTGTACACTTGTAATCCCAGCTCTTGGGAGGCTGAGGCAGGAAGATCACCATGATTGAGGCCAGCCTTGGCTACATAGCAAGTTCAAGCCCATCCTGAACTGCTTAGGGACACTTTGTCTCAAAAAACAAATGAGCAAAGAAGCAGAAAGAATTGAGATTATGCAGTTAATACAGTAGACTTCAGTTTTTAAGATTTGTGTTTGTTATTACTCGTCAAGCTATGTACTTCATACTGATTCAAGGCCTTCCATTATATGTCATCTCTGCTCCACCCATAAATGATTTGAAATACTCGTATTAGTCCATTTTTCATTACTATGACAAAATATTTGGCACTAAGTGACTTTCTAAAGAGAAGAGATTTATTTTAGCTAATGGCTCTGGAAATCTAGTGTTTATAGAACCAGGTATCATGAGGGTCTTCTTGTTGCCAGGTTCTCGAGGTGGTAAAAACAACATAACAAGGGGCAGAGAGAAAGAGAGAGAGAGAGAGATTGTATGCATGTCCTATGGTCTATCTCTCACTCTTTTTAAGCAGTTTTAAGGATTCGCCCATGACCCTCTACCCTGATTATTTTATCTAACCTTGATCACTCTCCAAAGATCCTCACCTCTAACAAACACCATTGTTGGATGAAGTTTCCTCATTCCTAATATTTCACAGTGGGGGTTAAACTGCAGCACATGGAGAATACGCACACGATTTCCTAGCCAAGAAATACTGTGAGCCACAACTGATTTCTTTCAAATAAGCCTGCTCAGTAGTTTTCCATATTATCCCCTCACAGTGATTTGACTGAAAGCAATCATTTCCCCCAGGATACAATTTTCTAATTTCTTTGTATCTGGCAAAATCTCCCTCTGCTCTGAGGTTCAGTTTAGCAATAATAATTAGTAGATATGATCATTCATGTGTCAGGAGCTGTTTCAAAATTAGCACTGATAACATTCAAGTTTGATGGGTAGACTTAGTAACTTTAATTTACAATTGAGGATATTTAGGGCTTGGAAAAGTTAAATAATGCATTAACTTTGCATCACTGTAAGAACACACTCTAGGTACATCACTTAAAGTAGGAAAATCAAACTTACATTCTTTTTGAGGAAAAAGACACTATACAGAGGTTCAAAAGAGCTATGGATAAAATTAAGGAGCAAATAAGATAACAGAATACTGGAAAACACAGTACTGAAATTTTAAAGTGGTATTTAGGAAGCACATTGAGCATGTGCAGTTGAATAATGTCTGAAAGAGGTGAGACAGGGCACCATCGGTTTCTACATTTAAAAACAACACAAATAAAAAATGGTATTCCAGCTGGAAAAACCAGCAAGCATGAAGTTTCAGGGTCAGGGATGAGAGTGTTCTATTACTGAGCACTGGTGCTGACTGAATGCAGGCAAGAAAGAGCCACAGAGCCTTTCATTGCCAGGAGAGTCCCCATAAATTTTATTTTTCAAAAATAAGTGTCATAACACAGAATTGCGCCAATCAAATTTGATAATCTAATTAGTTTCTATCAGTGACTCATGAATCAGGCAGAATCCCTTCTATTAACTTGAAAGGCACTCACATGAGCTGAACAAAGAAGTTAGCTTTATAGGCAGAAAAGACCGAAGAACACAGGAATAAGGAACCAAAAAGTAGTTTCATCCAGCCAAAGTTACAGTGTGTCAGTCAGCTTTCTATTACTGCAACAAGACGTTTGAGGTAATCAACTTATAAAGAATAAAGGTTTATTTTGGAGGTTTCACATCACAGTTGGTTGGTTCTGTTGCTCATGATGTTGGAAAACATATAATAGGGTATAACTGTTGACCTCTTCATCAGAACACCAAAAAGACAAAGAAGAAAATAAGTCCCTACATCCCATTCAAGAACATCCGATGAGCAGAGCTGATTAAGGAAGAAAAGAAAAAGGGATCAAATTGATCAGCAAGTAGGTGATATATGGGATGAAACAAGGTGTCAATCTTATTATCAGAACTCTTGAGGAAAAAATGCACGACAAAGCAAGAGTGAAAGGTAAAACTGAAAACAAATATGCTTGATGTGTAAATGATGCAAATTTATAGAACAAAGCAATTGCTATTTTCTCAGAACACATGAGAACACACCACAAGGTTTCTAGGAAACAAAGAACTATAAGAATTTTGTTAGGAATGAAAAATTAAGGAAGTAAAACCATATTGCTTATAAACAAATACAAACCAGAACAAACTGGCTTTCTTCTACTAGAGTAAATTCTTAAAGTTAGAGCAGTAGTAAATACAAAATTCTGAGGAAAAATATATTCTCCTAAGAATTGCATACACACACAAAATATGCCTTGAAGCTGAATGCTCCCCTCCCAATCTGCTCCTACCTGTCCCAGGTGTCCAATTCTCATAAGGAAAATCAATCAGACGTGCCATCAAATAACTTCATTCAAGGATTTTGACAAAATTGAATCTCAACTTGCTTCCACTCAAATTTAAAAACCTTGACTATGAGAAACAATATCTATGGAAAACATTACGCAGGATGAACTGCCTCCCAACTTCATGGCCAAGTATTCTCCAAATTGTGTCCATGTGATAATAAACATGCTGAGAACTATTAGTAGATACACAAATTTAAAAATTTGATGATGAAATATGTCAGAACATGCCAAACTAAACTCTCTTAGACAGAATTTTTAACTGACTCCTCATGGAATGTACCAAGCTAGTGCACCTTATGAATTTTCAGCATTTAAATTTATTCATATCCAGTGCTTCCCAAAACACACGAAAGTCACTTATTATTTTATTTGAAACTGATATTCCACAGACAATTCTTTGGGAAATGCTATTTGAGACACTTTTAAAATTTACTGCTGTAAAATCCATATTTGTTTTGTTCTGTATGTCAGCACTGGGACATATTATAAGAAATGTACCTGTGAAACCTCGGTTATATCAACTACTCTGCACAGTAGTATTGTCCTCTGTGAACCAACAGGAGAAATGTTGCACTAACCTCAATACCAATGGTGGTTCGGGTTCTCCTGAGAAACAAATTTACACGTTTGTTTTGGTTGCTGTCGATCTTATAATGTACTGAGTTTTTCTTCTCATACAGACTGCTAAGGTAGTCACAGAAACAAAACAAAACAAAACAAAACAAAACAAAACAAACAAAAACGTTGGCTTCCCCAGCGTATGTGAAGGGAAGAATGCAAAGAAGAAAAGTAGCCCCAGTACCCTGAAGGGCCATGGCCCAGATGTAGCCTTGACGATGGCGCTAAGCTCAGCGGTTCCTTCTGGAGAGGGACTCAAAACATCAGAATCTATTTTTTAGGAGGGATCTTACGAAAATCTAGTACAAGCAATACCGGTCTGGACCCAGGTGCGAATGGGAAACGTGGCAGGCGAGAGCACTTTTCTTCGGATCTGGGCTCCAACACGGGACACAGGAGGACAGTGAATGATTAGCAACACAGGCAGTTTGCAGTTTGAGGACCCAAGGAGTCGTTCCACAGAAAGACACATTCTTCCCCGAAGAGCAGTGGCAGGTGGCAGAGCAGAGCAACAAAGGTGAGCCAGCCCAGCCTGCCTAAAGAGCACTAGCTTCAAGCATGTGCACGCTGAACCCCGAGGCACACGGCGTCTTTAGGAAGGCTTAAGGGGACTTGAGTTCCTGCCCTCAATGACAGCGAAGCTGACAGTGGTGTGGCTATTGATGGGAATATTAGCCTGACTGGGCCTCTGCAGTGGTGGGGTTTGGTATCATTATAGCTCTTTGCTTGATAGCTGTGATAATACCTCTAATTTTGTATTTTTATTTTCTTTAACCTCCCTTTTTCTTTAACATTACATATTTTTGTATAGTGACATGATACATGTTTTCTTCAGCCACACACATAATATCTTAGGCTAAATAATTCAGTAACTAATATCTTATGTTAGAAGAGACTCAAAAGTTCGATAAACGTATAATGCAAAGAGAAGGTTGCGGTAGACCGAGCAACGACTCCCGGATGTATCCATCTCCTACTCAACAGTATCCAGGAATATGGTTAACTTATATGGCCAAGGAAACGCAGCAGATGTAATTAAATTAGGGGTCTTAAAATAGGGTAATTGTTCTAGACTTCCCAGGAAGGCCTAAAGTAATTACAATAGTGCTTGTGAGATGGAAGGTAGAAATGAAAGTATCGGCGTAGGAGAGACGACAGTAGAAAAAGACTGGAGTGTTATAGCTGCTAACCACGTAGTGCAGGCAGCTATGAGCTGAAAGAGGCAGGGAACAGATTCTTCTCTGGAGCTTCCAGAAGGAACAAACTCTGCAGAAAATGGCTTCATCCCTTTAGAGCCACTTTGGAATTCTGACTTCCAGAATATTCATATAAGAAATGTTACTGTATGCTACTAAATTTGTTGCAATTTGTCATAGCAGAGAAATGAAACATCAAGGAGAAATACTTTATACCTAGCAATGTGCCACTCTTTTGCATATAACAATATATTTTTATGAAATTTAGTGAAAATGTAACTTCAGTACACCACTGGTCTGTAAGCATAAGCTGGGACATTTATGAAAGGTAAGCAGGATAGACCAAAATCTAAGTCTTTAAAACAATTTTAACATTTTGACCCAGTAACTGAACTTCAGGAAGCCATGATGAATAAATAATCAGATATGTGTACAAATATTTTTGTACAACAAGGTGCATTCAAGTATTACAAAGGCTGAAATTAGAACCAACTTAAAAATCCAGTATTATGGAAGTGGGATAGAGAAGCTTTACCCTCTGTGAGAAGACATACACTGTTACCAGCTTCACAAAATACCAAGGGAAAGAGGAAAACAACAAAATTCTCGAACATTACAAACTTAATTTTGTAAAATGTAAATATAAATCGACACACATGTAGAAAAATATTAACAGGAAATCCATGAGGATTACTATTGTTGGATAGTGATATGTACTGTGATTTTTTTCATTTATATAGTCTTGAGCTTTTGCTTTTTTTTTTTCCAGAGAAGTTAATACAAAACTTTTATAATCATAAAAGTAAATATGAAATGCATATTTAATATTCATTATAAAGAAGCTCAGTGACAAATGATATCCTTGCTATGCTCCAGCAGCTGCTGCAAGCCCAGGAGTTTCCCAGTTACCCTCAGGGACACTGTCTTGCTCTCCCCTTCTTCAAATCCTCAATGTAGACTTCTAAAGACTTCTGAGTTTCTAGGGCACATAATGTGAAAATAACTGTTCTAATCTTATCCACACATTGTGCTGGAGTTCAGCACAGGCATGTGAAAAATAGGAATTATAAAGCTAAAGGAGGGGAACGTTTCCTATCTCCCAAGGCAAGCCCCTTCTGTCATACCAAAATGCACCGCACCTCTTCTGCAGGTCGGCTTGAAAAAGCGCATGTGTTCGTTCTCTCTTAGGGAAACTCAGTACTATGAAAAGAAATAAAAACGAGAGGAACCCAACCTATGATGAGCTTCTCGAATAGGATTAAGGCTTTGTCTACAAACTGATTCGCAATCCTGAAAATCTTGGTTTTTCTCTATATCTGTAATCGTTTCTGAGAGTAACGCGTGTATATATTTTTCAGCTAAATAGAAGAGGCGCAGTGTCTGGTGTTTTTTTTTAATAGGGCAAACCATACTCCATACTGCAATACAGGTGTCTGGCTTTTTCCATTGAGTCTTCATTGGTGATGTTAAGATATATATATATCTCCTGCAACTGCTTCAGAGGAACGTGGGTGTGGGTAAGTTTTGATGGTCCTTCCTAGGCATATTGGGCCCTCGATTCCTCTCACAGATAGAATGACCACAGTAGTGTGTGTACGGGATTTGCCAGTCTCTATGACTCTACTTGGGGTATGTAATCTGTCAGTATGTATAACCGCATCCTTTCAGTACTTTACCATCATTCAAAATAGGATCTTTATTTATATTTGCTAGTTTATTTTATTCACATATTTTTATATTTTTTGTCCATTCTAAAAAAAAAACTTAGATACTAATTTGATGAATATTTTTATTAGTAACATAGTTATTAGCAATAAGATAGTAAAATGTATTAACATAAAATTATTCACCGCAGACTTTCACCCTCTTTATAAATTCAGCCTTAAGTATGGCAACAATTCACACTTTGACAAAATATTACCTATTTTAAGCTATTTCATACAACATATATTGTATTTGAGATAATACATCAGTTAGTCTTCACTGTGCAATAAATTACCTGAATTTAGTGGACTACAAAAGAAATCATTCAATAGCTCATGACTAGGTGTGCTCAGAGCTGGAATAAGCTCAGCCCAGCAATTCTTCTGTAATCTTACCTGGATTCATATGTGCAGCAGTAGTTTGGTCTTCCCAGGGCAAATGACTTAAAATAACATCGTTGGTATTGTTGGCAATTGGAAGATGCTTGTGGATTTTATTTTAACTTATACTCTATATTTCTTAACATGAGAAATATAAACTAGGTTGTTGTTATAATATTTAAAAGATTAAAATGGACATCAGTCATGAAGGATGACCACTGAGTTGCCTGTAATTAGTTTTATGATCTATAGTTCTTTCCCTTGACATTGTGGAATTTTATCTTTCCATCTAATAAAGAAAAGTATTGTGCTATATAGTTAATTAATTTGTGGTTTTTAAATCATGACTCTCATAGGGACCTGAAGTATTTATGCCTCACACTCCTCCTGAAAGAAAGAGTCTTGGGTCTAATATTCCTGCCAAAATCTCAACAATCAAACACTCTACTATTCTTTATCACTGACTATGTGTCTCTTCTGATAGATTAGATTCAGGGTATCTTTATTGGTACTTATTCTTCTATTCATTCACTTTCATTCAGAAAGCATCCACTGTGTACCCAGTGATAGATGGGGAAGATTTGTATATATTACAGTATGCAATTTGGAAAAATTAATCAGTGTGTATAGAACAAAAAGTTTTTGTTTGAAAGTGTGATAGGCCAACGGGGTGGGGGGACTATTTCCCTGTTATCAAATATATAATTAAACACAAATATGAAATCAGATCTATAACATTTCCTTTGAAGTCTGTAGTTGCTACTAAAACAGGTAAATCCATTTCTGTACACTTTTAAGAAAGAATTGTGCTATTATGTGACAAAGAGACATTTGAAAGTAGTTTAATTAAAGATTACTTAAAATTAAATGAACAAAATACAAGAATGAACAAAGGTTGCAAAAAGTTCTGACAGTAAAAGACTTTATGCTAAGAGGAAAAGTAACTCAGATCTCTTTAAATTATAATGAACAAACGAATATTTTAGACTACTGTATAGTGAAAGCAATGACCTTTTCTCTTTATCATGATGATAGAATGACCTGCACACTTTCTCTAAGCAGTTGAAGCCAAGAAAGTCATAAAGACAGTAGGAAGTGAGAATATGAAGAACATAGCAAAGATACATTCTTTAAATTATAGAAATATTTATTATAATTTCTGGAAGATTATTAGATATATTAATTTACTTTGAATACCTTCTTATTAATTTTTGCAGCTAATTGAGTATATAATCAACAAAGTATTCATCAGAGCAAGTTCACCTAAAATTGGTTACATTCCTTCATGTTATTGAGGTCATGACTCTAGACTGTTATCTTTTTCAGACAAAAGTATCAGTTTTCAATGAGACCCTGCAGGGAAAATGTTTGCCAGCAGGGGGTGGGGGTGGGGTACTTTTCATCCTTATAGATGCTCAAATCGAATCTATTTTACTCATAACCTGTTCATAGCTGCTGTCATAAATTTTAAAGGATCCAGAATTCACTTTTGAAATCAAACAATGACCATTTTTTGCTACTGAAATCCCTCAGTATATCCCAAAAAGGAAATGTTTTCCACAGTTTCTGCTATCATTTTACATAATTTTTCTCGAGATGAGAAACAAAATATCTTCATGCTAACAATAAGAAATAAGGATTTACTATTTCAAGACTAAGTAGAGTTTGGCATCTGAGGGGACAAATAAGACATACAGGTTCAACTTTCAAATCAAGACAAGAATTAATAATGCACAAATAAGACAAATTAAAATACTTAAGCAATTTCAAATGCAAAAGAAACAACATAAAAATTTGGAGACCAGGACATTTTGTCCAGTATAAACAAAGATTCATCTGTGATAAAAGAAAGTATTCAACCGAGCTTCATACAAAATAAGTGAACTACAGAGAACATTTCCCTCTACAAAGGGAAGCAAGGGGTTTGGGTAACTGGTGTATACAAAAGGATTTAAGAACTAGACTGAGATGTGTGATAGCAGACTGGAGTCACAATGGGTGGTCACAAAAGTCAGGTCCATATGAAAGGTAGCATAGTTCGTGTCATACACATGAGGCAAGAGATAGATAAGGAAATGGCTGGAGAGAGAAGGGAGGGCCTGTCTTGGAGTCAGACCTGTTTTTGGAACTAGATCCACTCTCTGAATTAAGCATCAGCCCAGGAACAGGATATAAAGACAATGGGAGAAAGGAACCGGGTAATTTGGCTTGTACACAGTAAGTTTCCAGGATGTGCCCAGTGGTCTTCAGCATCCCTTTGCGGACCCCATTTTTACTTGACATGTCATTCCTCCCCCAAGGACCGTAAAAGACAAAAAAAACCTCTCCACCTGATGGAGAGGTTGAGTCAGACCACCCACTGGCAAGAGTCAAATCTCAGACCAATCCTTCAAAACCACCACAAACCCTAATGCATAAAACCCTCAGCATAGTGCCTACTCCAGGCTGTGAGTGCTTCTTAATGGCCTCTTTCTACCCTTGATACTTTCGATTTCAAATAAATTGTTGGTATTTCTCCTTGGAGACGTCCTGCTCAATTCTTCGTTCTGGACTTCAAGCATCTGGACAAGATCCCTGCTCCAGGAACACATATGAAGGGAGTAATTCAATCTGAGAACTTTTTCCTATAATTTAAACATTTTCTTCAAGCTTATCAATTTTGTTTTTAGATTCCTTTTAATATTTTTCAACATATTCTTGAAAAATCAAATAATTTGAAGGGAGAAAGAAATACTTGTATTGTGAAATATTTCAATTTTTATGTTGAAATGTAAGATATTGTGGGTAGCTCACTAATATTAATTAAAAATTAGAGGGTCTTTTTATTTTATTAATCCTACTTTTATGTGAAATTTCAATCAATAGTTAAGTGAGTAAATGGATAAATATGTAAGAATGAGTGCTAGTATGTATTTAAAATTACCTTATTATCTCTGTTCTTTAAAACAAAAAAAATTATCACATAATTTGATTCCTAGAATCAAGATTCCCTAGATGATTCCTTTGTCCTAGTTGCAGCAAAAAAATGTATGTCATTCATTTTTTTGTGCATACTTGAGGGGTGTTGACTGGAATATTATATTTAAGCATCTATTGTAGAATCATCGATTCACTTACTCATTACCATTAAAATATCCCAGTATCTTAGTTTAAATTAAATCCACGTGATAGCCCAATATCCCGCCACAGAATCAATTTTTCTTTTCTTTTTACTTTTTTTTCTTGGTAGTGTATATCTGGTACTGGAGATTGAACCCAGGGTCTTGTCGCAGGACTATATCCCCAGCCCCGTTTTCTTTACTTTTTTACTTCAAGTCAGGATGTTGCTAAGTGGCTAAGTGGCTGAGGCTGGACTGGAACAGGTGATTCTCCTGCATTAGTCTCTCCAAACGCTGGGATTACAGGCCTGTGCCGCCATGCTCAACTTTTTCTTAAATGATTTGCTTAAATCATTTCGCCATACAATTTAGTTAGATGCCATCCTTCCCTCCCAATCCTGCTGCTTTACAGAGACCCTTCACTCACGGCGTGATCGGTTTCTCCACTTCTAAACTGTGGAACGTATGTGAATCCACCTTCCTCGTCTTGCAACAGCATCACTGATTTCTCCTCGATATCTCTCAAGTAAACTCTTGAATCACTGAAAGACTGTTCAATAAAAGCTGGCTCCTATATTATAAATTCCAAATCTTTAGTTATACTTATAGCCTTCAGGACATGTTACACCCAAATTGATTTTACACTTTCTCACCATATATAGTCTATTTCTATGAGGCTTACTGTTTCCTTGTTTCTTATACCTCCACAGTCAGGCCATTGGGATCCTTGTCTTCCCTCGGTTTTTGTTTTTGTTGTTTGTTATTTTTCCCTCCCAAATCTGTCTCCCGACTCCTTGCAATGTCTTCTGTTATCCTTTCAACATAATCAAGTACTCATTTAGGGACTAAACCAACTTCCGTTATTCAAGCTGATAATCAGTTTTTTAGCTATCTGGATATCAAATACATATTGACTTTCATGAAATTTGGCACTTTACAGTTTTCTGATTTAGTAGTATATGATACCAAAGGACATTCTATTTTATTTGAAGCACATGTAAAGACTCATCCAAAATATGTACAGATTCTTCTATATGAATGGTTTATCTGTACAAACTCTTTATCTCCATTCTCGTCTTTATGTCTCCCTTTTCTGTCTCCCTCCTCCTCTACATAGAAGACTCACTGATACCTATAACTTTATTCATTGCTTCTGGGTTAAAAAAAAAAATTGTGTGTCTTCCCCTCTTTTTTATATTTCTTTTAAGTTTTACACTTGCATTTCCAATGATTTACTGAATGTTTCCCCCTGGATATCCTTCTTTTGCATATTACTTACAATAGCTAAACATACTGATTATTTACCTTTTCCAAATATGTATTTCTTCTTTTTACTTAATTAGCATTTTCCCAGGGTTTTTTTTTTTTTTTGGCTTTTTGTCCACATTTTAAAATATGAATTGGATTCACTTAACATTTGAAGATTATCCCCAAGACTCAAAACATAGATAAGTAATAGGATAAATTATTACATTCAACAATAGTAGTTACAATGAATCATTAATAAAGGTGCTAATATTTTGGTTAGAATAATAACAGTAATGCAATCACAAAAGTACTTTAATGCACCCACATTCTTGCTTGCATGAGTGAGTGCTCTGTTTAAGATGGAGAGCAACAGGTGCGGGTGGAACCAGATGGGCAGAAACGTGGTTTGTAAGATTGAATCCAGGGCTGAGACAGTCGATCAGTGGCAAAGAGCTTGCCTAGTATACCTGAAACCCTGAACTCAGTGCTTCATACCACTAAACATAAAAAAGATTGAATGCAAGCAGCACAACCCTCTGTTCCTTTTCTCTAGAAAAGAGGCAGCCACCGTCACAGCCCACGCCACGAAGAGGAGGAGGAGGATAGCACTGAAACTTTATTCTTTCCAGATATATTAATTATATTTTCTAGTTCTATTTCCCAACAGATCTGGTGTGTTTTTGTGCAGTAAGATTCGCTCCTTGATAAAAAATTATGAATTATCGAGTACTTTTGCTGTATTTGAAAAAAAAAACTTTCAGAAATTCTTTCATTTTATTTGGGTAATATTACAAAATTTCCACCAGCATTCCATTAAAACAAAATAGATTTTCTCAAGAAAACAAGGCAGAAATGTTTTAACTGTTAAAAATATACTATTCTATTCATCTTTGGATGGCACAAGAGTTTAAAATTATATGATGAACTATTATAAGTGCAATTGTTAGGAAACTATATTTCATAGAATATACAGTAATATCTTGGTTCACGAACGTTTCTGTTTGTGAACAATTTGGTTCGCAAACAGAAGTGTTTGGCAAAATTTTGTTTCCTTTTCAAACTCTGCATTGGGTGACCAACACGACAGGGGCCATCTGTCCCAGAAGGGTAGAATGGATTAAGTTTTGAACCATGGAACTACTGTACTTACATTTCTTGTAATTTCTCCTCCCTTTAGTGGTAAGAATAGCCATTTCATGTGTATCAATTTGCCTAATGTTTACAAGAGTACAGAAGTCCCAAAAGCAGGGAAGAGTCTAGAAAACTTTTAAAAAGTTGCATAAATATTTCTACACAGTGAAATAAATGCCTCGCTGAAATAAGCAAGGTACACACCGAGGTGCCATCATCAGTACCAGGATTCCTGTTTGTCTCCTCACCTCTGTTTCTGCTCTGATACTGATTTTCTACTCTTGGCTCATCCACTCTAGTTTTGAATGATCTCTCAGAAATCAGTAATGCAACAGTAATACAGACTATAAAAGCTGTTTTCAAGTTTTAGATGAATGACTTCCCTCTCTGGGACTCACCACACACATCACTCCTGAAGGAACCACCTTTCACTCATGAAAAGTCTTTTGTTATTCCATGTGCTTGAGGACCAGGGTTTGAAATACATTATTTTTTCATGCTGTATCTTGATGCCTCTTTTAAAACCTCTGAATGACGGATGCCAGTAAGGAGCATTTCCATGTGCTATGTGTTAAAACGCACTCAGAAAACAATAATAGGAACACCTGTTAACAAAACTCCTTGTCCATTTTAAACTGATCAAATTGTTTAGTGGATGGTTCTCTCCTTGATATAAACAAATACAAAATTATCTTTTAAAGGAGTACATAGAATTTCATTACAAAGCAATGGCATTATTTATTTTTGACAAAACATTTTACTTTTATAAGCTTGGAGAATGCTTAAACCAAAATATTTGTTCTATAATGGAAATGCTACTGCAATTGGCTAAATATCTAGCTGTAGACTAAAGGTAAAATGTTGAGAAGCGATGTTTTAGATTTGTTATACAACTAAATATAAACTGAATTGGAAACTATGAGATGCAAAAGAGGTTTATTTATTATGGTTTACAGGGAGCAGGTTTAATAAATGGGAAAATATAGTCTCTGTCAGAGACATCTTTTTGCAGTGGAAAACAGGGAGCTAGGAACACAGGCTCAGCTTGAAGATGCTGCTCGCTTAGTTCCAATCCAACTCTGTAACGTTAATATTACAATAAAGTGATTCATATGGTTTTTGCCTTCCCAGTGCATACGAAAGTCATATTTATATTGTACTGTGTACAGTACTATTATTTTTAAAAAGTAATGTATGCACTTTAATAAAAAATACTTATTGATGAAAATTACTAGCGATTATCTGAACCTTCAGCATGTAGTAATCTTTTTGCTGGAAGAAGATTTTGCATCTTTGTTGATGGCTGCTGAAGTCTGGGGTGCCTGTGGCAATTTCTTAGGACAAAAACTAAATATGCTATATCAACTAACTCTTCCTTTCATGAATAATTTCTTTTTAGTATGCATTACTATTTGATAACATTTTAGCCATCATAGAATATGTTGGAATTAATCTTCACAAGCTGTGACATTGATTTATCAACTAGGTTTATATCACATTATATAGTAAATCCTTTCTTGTCATTTCAACAATGTTCAGAGGATTTTCATCAGGAGTAGATCCCACTGCAAGAAACCACTGTTTTTTTCATCCGTAAGAAACAACCCTTATTTATGCCTTATACCTTTATCATGAGATTGTAGCAATTCATCCACATATTCCAGTTCTAATGTATCTACTTCTAAGTTACTATTTTCACATTTTCAACTATTTCTTCCACTGAAGCTTTGAACCCATCAAAGTCCTCTGTGAGGAATCAACTTCTTCAAAACTCCCATAAATGTGGATTTTTTTTTTACCTCCTCCAATGAATCATGATTGTTCTTTTTTTGAATCATGATTGTTCTTAATGGCAGCCTCAATGATGGATTCTTTTGAGAAAGTTTTCAGTTTATGTTGTCCAGATCCATCAGAGGAATCGCTATATATGACATGACAACCTTATGAATTTCTTAAACAATAAGACTTGAAATTCAAAACTATTTCTTGATTCATGGGCTGTAAAATGGATGTGTATTAGCAAATATGAATCTTCTTGTGCATCTTCATCAAAACTGTTGGGTGAACAGGTGCATTGTCCATGAGCAGTAATGTTTCAAAAAAGAATCTTTTTTTTTTAAGCAATGTGATTTTCAGAATAATAAACAAGCATAAATTTCACTCTTGAAGTCACCATGTGCGTTAACCTTTAACAAGAGTCACCCTGTCCTTTGAAACTTTAAAGCCAGGTATTGACATCTCTTCTAGGGCTATGAAAGTACTAGATGGTGTTATCTTCCAATATATGGATATTTCATCTACATTGAAAATTTGTTTAGTGCAGCCACCTTCACTCATCACTGTGGCTACATCCCCACAATAACTTTCATTTTCTACATCAGTGTTTTCTCTTTCACCTCGCATTTTATGCCACAAAGATAGTTTCCTTCCTTAAATCTCATGAACCAATCTCCGCTAGCTTCACAGCTTTCTTCTACACCTTCCCAACCACTCTCAGCCTTCATAGAACTGAGGAGAGTTCGGGCCTTGCTCTGAATTAGTCTTTGTTTTAAGGGAATTTTTTGACCCCAAAATTGACTTCCCTATTTTTTGTTCATCTTGTGATTTCCTCTTTGTTGTTGCTATAAATGGGACATTGAAATCTAATAATGTGTTAACTCTGGAAATTAGATTTTTCCCCCTTCCCCAGAGTTTCCTGTTTTTATTTTGTGACTTTATAGTTGCTGTAGGCTATCTTTCCGCGGAGGATCAGCCTGGGATATGAACTGGAGATCTTCTCAGGTCTTTTCTGAGATTATCTCTCTCGCTGGGGATCCTCACTGACTTTCTAATTTCCTTGGGATATGCAGATGTTCGTAAATGTTCTAGACTTCAACATCTGGGTCCAAAAGGGAAAAGAGAGACATGAATGGGAAGTATGAAACACCAACACTTGTTCATACCCTGAAAATAAGTCAGGCAAAGAAGCACGGGCTTAGAAAAATGGTGGGAGGGTGGCTGGTGCAACCCTAGTAGTTGCTGCCCTTTTGTCTGCACTTCCGTGGCCAGAAGCACCATCAGTGGCCACAGAACCTCTTTGTTTTTTTACGTGCAGGGCGGTAGCTTTTTAGGCCACCCAGACTACTACGAGCTATGTACAAGCCACCCCAGGAACACATGCACAGCCGCCCGCCACAGTTTGAAGGTAGGAGAATGAATGGCTAATGGCCCCTAAAACTAAATGCAATTCATTCTCCGTGCCTTTCCCTAAAAGTTACAAGACTGGAATTCCAAAGCAGTTTATACTCTAGCATCTTCCCAGATACTTAGGTACTCACACCTTCAGATTCATGGGCTCTATATCCACAGATTCAACCAATCATACTGCAAAAATATCTGAAAAAGTACATCTCTACTGAAACTGTATGGAGGTTTTTGTGTTATTTCTTAGACAAAATAGTATAACAAGTATTTACATACCATTTACATTGTATTAGACATTATGAAAAATCTAGAGATGATTAAAATATATGGGATAATATGTATAGGTGATGCATAGATACTACATTTTCTATTAGGGACTCAAAAACATTTCTGCCAATTCCTGGAAACAATCTCCTATGGATAATGAAGAATAACTGCACACATACATGTGTCCACACCTACACTGTACTATTGTTACATGACAATAAAATAGGATACTTCTAGGGGTGTGCTGTTACACATAGACCATAAGATTTTGTGAAAGACAATATTATTTACAAAAGCCTTATATTTTACTCTTTATTTGCATAAATACACTTTTATTCTAAGCTATACCTGTGTAGATCGTACAATTTTCAGGCTTTATCATTTAGTCTTGTCTACCTTTATCCCATGTGTAGTGAGATATTAGGCACATATAGCAGGATGCTTTCATTATGCTATATTTAAAAGTGTGAAACTGTTGAAATAGGACAGAGATTTCATTTGTTAATTATATGCAGTGCTTTGACTATTTTTATTGCATAACAAGCCTCTGCAAAAGCTAGTATCTGAAAAACAACAAAAGTCATTTGTTTATCTCATGAATCTGCAGTAGAGCATGGAATCAATAGGGGAAATTGCGTTGATCCTACATGATGTGCCATTATCTGGGCAAACATGACAAACTGGAGGGTTTGCTTCCAGAGTGACGCTGGTGAACTGGTACTGGCTGCCTGGTAAGGGCTCAGTTATGGCTATCAGCTGAATATACAGTAGTTCTTCTCTACATGGGCTTCTTGTGGAGCTTTTTGAACTTCTTCATAGAGTGGAAATTTGAATTCAAGAGAAAATATTTTCAGAGGACTGAGTGGAAACCGTAAATTTTATGGCCTGCCCTGTCCTATCCTAGACTCTCACTTCTGCCAGATTGTATTAGTTATGTCACTAGAGGTAAAATAAATTTGAAGGTAAGGAGGATAAGCTCCATTTGTCAGTAAAATATTTTTTTCATACACAAGCTGAACATCTCTAATCTGAAAATCCAAAATCTGTAATGTTCCCAAATTTGAAACATTTTGAGTACTGATACAAGTGGGAAATTCTTCACCTGTCCTCATGTGATGGATGGGCCACAAAGTACTGTATTAACTGCAATAAACATGTTTATGAAATTTCTTTCAATCCATTTCTATAAAGTGCATATGAATAAATGAATTTTGTGTTTAGATGTGGGTACTACTCCACTGATATTTCACTATGTGTTATGGTTTGTATCTATCTGTCCCCCTTTAAACTTCATGCACTTATAGGTGGGGCTGTGTGGAGGCGGCTGGATCTAGGGTGCATACTGTTGGGATCAGCGCTGTGATGCTGGGGTTGACCCGTGGTGCGATGCTAGGATCAAGGCTGCCCCATCCTGGGTGTGAGTGCTAACTGCCCTAAGGGTCTGTTGCCTGGGTAAGATATAAAGGACAGAAAAAGTGTCCCTTTTTATTGCTTGTCAATTGCTGCTTGCTGCATTGCTGCCTTCTGCCTGCCATGCACTCTTTTCCCTCTGCAATGCCACTTTACCATGCCACCCCGCCCTGAAGCCAGCCTACTATGAACTGAAACCTCTACAATCTGTGAGCCAAATAAACGTTTCCTCTTTTAACTTTGGCTAACTGGTACTTTGTCTCAGCAACAAGAAAAAGTAACTAAGACACTCTCTACATATTCAAAATTCTGAAAATAAAATCTTAAATCCAAAACATTTCTGATCCCAAGCATTTTTGGATAAGGGATACTTAATATGCATGATATCTACTGAGAAAATGAGGCACAGTATCTGGAAGATAGAGTATGGAAATCAATACCCTATTCCATTATTACACAGGGTTTTGGCTATAGTAATAACTTGTGCAATATGGTGAATATATATGCATATGTATGAATCTACTCATGTAAGTCTGAGCATGGTACATCGTTTATATCACTTTGATTTTTCCAAAGAATGTGAGAAGTTTGCATAAATTATACATAGGTAGTAAAACAATGTAATCAAATTTTAAAAGAGATATAGAACAAGAATCAAATATCAAATAGATTATATACATGTTTTAAACATATATACATTCACATATATCCACTTATAGATAGAAATTTCTGCTCTTTTGGAAGAAAAAGTGTTTTGGTAGAAGAAAGCAGTAACAAGAATATCTCATATTTCTTTTTACTGAAAGAATGTTGACCTATATAATGGGTAGTCTTTTCAAGGAGACATTTATAGAACAATATTTCAGGTTCTCCATATAGATATTTTTAAAATAAAACCTTCAGTGAAAACAAAGGTGTAGTATATAACATAGGCCTACTACGGAGAGAGAGGGGTTAAAGAAACAGAATATAGACAAGAGGATTTCTGTTGCTCTGATGTGTTACACATACAAGACCTAGAGAAACCACAGCAATGATTTCCAAGGTGTGGGCTCCACATCATCAGCATTAGCATTACCTGGTAGAATTCTGTGAGTGTGATTGTTCTACCTAGTTCTATGGAATCAGAAATTTCAAGGACAGGAAAGGAAACCCCTAGTGGGCCAAGTTCTTCAAATGATTGCGATCCACTCTAAATATTGAAAATCACTGCCTTAGAAGGGCATTTTCCCAAGTGTGTTCTGTGGAACATTAGTAACCTGAAGCATCAAATAATACTACAGAGAGGGGAAAAAAATCATTCTTCTAAATTAAGAAAAAAATTTAGATGACAGAAAATTAGTGTTCTGGACTTTAGAACTTTCTCAGGCTCTAAGACAACAAGTTTACAACAATAACCAAACTTTAGTTCTCTAACCAGAAGTATCATTATCATGTGTTTAGAAATGCACTGTTTAGGAATGAAGAACAGTTCATGTAGATATGCAGAAACCATCCTAAATCTATTGACTTTAAAGGTGTCTTTTTATGCATATAAAATCTGGGAGGTACCATGTTAAATTCTGTATTAGGGGGCTATGGCAGAGTGTAGATGTGATACATACTCTCTTCCAAAATATTTTGGAATTAATAATGGGAAATATGAACTAGACACAAGTATTTAAAATGGTTAGGCATCATTCATATTTCAGATACCTTGAATTTAAAAAGACAAATGAAGCACATTTCTTCATACAATATTGTTTTTCACCCTAAGTGTAGGGGGCACAGAACATGTTTTAGAAATAACTGGACCACTTGTTTTCAAATGTTGTATGTTATCCTCAAGACACTATTAAATAATGAAACGGAAAATAAAAATTGTAATCTAAGAAAATAAAAAACGAAGCTATCCAAAAATAGTTATTTTTCTTAATTGATTTTCATGGTATGTTTTAAATTTCTTTTTTGAATAACTGGTTTTAAATATCAATATCTTACAGTTGTTCACACCAAGAAACAAAAGTAGTTCCAAAGAAGAATTTAAGTAGCATAGAAAGTGTGAAACATGAGAAAAGCCTTCTTACAATAACACAATGCTTTCTTCGTGGGGTACATAATATTTTCCTCCAATTCTATCTGAAAATTAGTAGGATGATCCAGACTTAGCAACTAGTAATGGTAAATAATAAAGATATTAAAAATAACTATCAGTAAGAAATCAGAGATAGGATACAATATCACATTTTAATTTTTTCTTCCTATATTTTCCCTAGTAATATATATTGAAATAAAAAATTAGAAGTGGAAATGAAAAGGAGAGCAAGAAGTCATATTTTTATAAAATGTCTGTATGAGATTAAAATAAAAGTAATTATAGTTGGAAATTTTGCCTACTTGAGTAAATGTACTAGGTGTTATTTCTCTATAGTAAAAGTGACTCATAACTGTGAAGCCAAATAAGATGTAATTTTATTGAACTGTTAATTCAAAAATACAATTTTCTGAAAAACAGGAAGATCTACAAAATGCTCATTTTTCTTGCTATTATTCGAACAGAATGTTGCTGCTTTCTTATATAGTATCATTGTAGATATGCCAAAATATTTTCAGGTGGAAAGGAAGATATTATAATAAATACATTTAATTTCTTTTAAGAAAAAAGTTTTTCTTTCTGCCATCTTGCAAAAATTAAAGCACTTAATTTTCACATATTAACTATGTATTTACCTAAAATTAGATCAACTAATCAGAGAAAAAAATAACTAGTAGGAATTTGTAATACCTGGGTCCAGATAGTAAATAACATTTTACTTTAGAATAATGGTAGTAATTCCGATCGAGTTTAAAATTATACATAGAAGAGCTACTTAAAAGCCACCCTTTGCCTGTAATCCCAGCAGTCTGGGACAATATGGCAGAAGAAATGCAGGTTTGAGCCCAGCCTGGGCAACACAATTTATTTAGAGAGTCTTAACTCAAAATTAAAAAAATAAAAATGAAAGGGCTGGGGTGTAGCTCAGTGTGGGTGCAATCTTTAGTAATGCCTCCCCAGTTATCTTTTTTTTTTTTAACCATTGTGAGGCAGTTTACTTTATTATGAGAAGATAGGAGGAGACCATGATTTAAGAAGGTCATAATCATTAGGCGAATACAGAAAGTCTGATTATGCGCACCCTTCACTGTCCTCTTTGGCTTGTGAAGCTTTCTTATATTTCCAAACAGAAATCTTTCTTTTACTTCCACTTCTAAATACATCATTTACACGGACACCCTGGTATCATGAAGCCAAAAAAATCAAAACAACAATAAACCCCCGCCAACCATAAAAGAACTATTTTTTTTTTCAAATTACCACAGATACAATTTCCTGAGTTACATTCCTAATGATTTTGTAAACTTTGAAATAATTGAGCAAGGACTGAATGTACACACACACATGGTTTTTGATTCCATCTATAAAATTTGACAAAAGGGTGAGAAATTGTCCTTTTATCTTTGTATCCCAGACACTGAACTTGAAAATACTAAAAGACTTGTGTATTTTATTAAATATGAACAACTAGATGGGTAAATTGCAGAGGGCCGAAGCAGAAGAACCCTCTGTCTCATACAAGCCAAATGTATTGGAAATATTTTTTGTTAATCGAAATGCATGAGTCTAAACATTAACTAATGAATATTGATATTAAATACTAATTTTCTGTATTTAGTAGAACTACTAAATGGGAGGTCATTTAACTCTGCAATTTCTTGTTTGGGTCTATAGGATTGGTAGCATCCACATTACTTTTAATATTTCAAAAAGCCAAATCATCTGCAGAATAAGTAGTTTATAGTGATTTTGTGGATGCAAGTATCCAGAAAATTAGCTCTGCCTTAGTATAGATAATTTTAAGGTGTATATACACATACACAGGCACAAACATAAATTTCAAATAAGATGTAAATGCAGAGATGTTAAAAGGTGGATTTAAAAACAGTAATCTCTTCTCCAGTGTTAAAGAACTTGTTCACGTCAAATGTTTAGTTGGCAATAGACTAAACTCTGACTTTACTTTGTAATCCAGTATTCATTTTTCTAGAATATGATCAATAGGAATATGAACTATGAAGAAGGAACTGTAGCTAAGGAGAAAATACGTAACCAAGGTAGAAATCACGGATTTATACTCCCTAAATAGTAACTGGGTTATAGAAAAAAAAATAAGGCAATTATCTTTAATTGCCTTCAAGAAAATAATTTAGGATAAAAGTGTAGGTTATAAGCCCAAGGCAAAACGTTCATTCTTAAAAAAAAAAAATAACTTATTACTAT
This sequence comes from Hystrix cristata, assembly GCA_004026905.1. Classification (NCBI taxonomy): domain Eukaryota; kingdom Metazoa; phylum Chordata; class Mammalia; order Rodentia; family Hystricidae; genus Hystrix; species Hystrix cristata. Next base: position 114,635 of record PVJO010000484.1, on the reverse strand, counting down.
GTCTTTATTTCAGAACAGTTTTAGATTTGCAGGGAAAAAATGTGAAAATAGTACAGAGAGTTTCTGTATACTGCATATCCAATTCCTCATCTTATTAATATCTTATGCAGGGTGGTACAGTTATTACACTTAAATTGTATTGGTACATTATTAATTATAGTTTCCTACTCTATTCAGATTTTCTCAGCTTTTCCATGAGGTCCTTTTTCTGCTCTGGGAAGCCATCCAGGATGCCACGTTACATTTATTTATAGTGTCTCCCTGGAGCCTAATAGTTTCTTAGATTTTTCTCTTGATGACTTGGACAGTTTTGTGAATACTAATCAGAAACTTCGTAGAATGCTCCTCAGTTAGGATTAGCCAGATGTTTTTAGCAGGAGTAATCTGGGTTATGAGCTTGGGAGCAAAGACTACAGAGATTAACAGCCATTTCGGCCCAGTCAAATCAAAAGTATCAATAAAAGTTACCACTGTAAGTATTCAGCAGCTCTAGTGCTGGTAGCATCCACATTATTTTCAATATTTCAAAGAGCCTAATCATCTGCACAATAGTTTATGGTGATGCAATATTTATCAGATTTCTCCACTTAAGATATTCTGTTTCCCCATTTCCATGCAATATTCTCTATGCACAATCCACACTTAAGAAGTAGGGAATTATGCTCAACCGTGTTGAATGAGTACATACATAAATCATTTGGAATTCCTCTGCAGGGACATTACTCGCTTCTCTATTTATTCAAGGTTTTATTTATATCAGGACTTACAAGTACTTACTTGTATACCTTTGGGTAATAACCCAACACTACTTTTTATTTTTAAAAAATTTGTTGCTCAAATTGCTTCAGATGTGGCCGCTGTGAGCATTTTCAGTCGGTTTCCTTGTCCCATCGTTTTGTTTGTTGTGTTGGTCTGAGTCCATTTTTACTTTTTAACACTAGGGGATGTTTTAGGCTAGGATCATTCCCGTATTTCCTGTCCTAGTTCCAGACTCAGTCATTTCTCCAAAGACCCTGATTGTTTTTCCCAGGAAATGGAATTAGAAGCCAAGATCTGGGCATACTCTATGTTGATTGGGACTGAAGTGTCACAGCTTTCTGGCTTCCTCATCTGACAGAGTAAAGAACTACACCAACCAGTATGCACATGTCTCTAAGGATTCATGTATCAACCAGTCACATTGATAGGTAGGAAGTAAAATATGAGTTCATACTGATGTTCCTGAATTACGCAGTAGATCATTCTAGTCTCCTGTGCTTATTTCTAAGTACCCACTCTACCAGTAAGAAATCTTCCTGCAATTATCCACCATTTGCTTATTTAGTGTTCCATCTCTATGCGTGTATAGTAGCAGCACTCTAATTTGAACTGTGTCTCCAAAACCTTCAGACGTCGAAACCCTAGCTCTCAGTACCTCAGAATGCAACTCTATTTGGAAACAGAGTTGATGCGACTCGTTAAGATGAGGGCCTACTCAAGTAGTGTGGGCCCTTAAGTCCATATGAAAGAGGAAAATTGGACACAGACGAACACAGCAGGAACACTCAGTTAAAACTGGAGCCAAGATTCTCTTGATACAAGCCAAGGAACGTCCAAAAACGAAAAGAGAAGCATTGAAGATGCTTCCACAGTGCCTACAGATGGGCACACCCTGCTCATACCTTAATCCCTGACTTTTAGGCTCCAGAACTCTGGGACCAAACAATTCTGTGGGTTAAGCTGCCAATTTGTGGTGTCTGTCCTGACGTCTCCTGAAATTAACATAAGCAAAATCAAATATTTTAACCTGTTCACCAGAGGAAAACATGATTATCTATTGATTCACAGTGCCACTAGAGTTCACCTTGAATTTGTTGCTTTCAGAAGCCAAGCACTTCGGAAGTTGCTGGGTTAATGGTTTTTCCCTCACCTTTTTCACTAAAATTGTTTCATAGGATTTAATAGAATTGCTCTGTTTTGTAACAGTCTACGTTCTATGCTTGGATCACTCAATGTTTCAAATGATTTTTTGTTTTAGAATGGAAACAGTGAGGTTGACTCTTTGTGCTATGAATTTTCAAAGTTTTTGACAAACGCATCTCGTCATTTACCCATATTTATAGCATTACATGAAGACCTCTTTTACCATCTATTCAAACTAACAATGGATGCTACTGTTGTCCATTATTTTGGATTATAATTGGTATTGTTAGCTTTTTAAAAATTAAATCTACTTTAACCAGTCCTTAAAAACACAAAAATTGTACATACCTCCCACAAGAAATGTAATCATTATGTACTATAAGCATATATTAATAATAAACATAAAAATCATACATCATCATAATAAATACATATTGTCTAATGTTTAAATCTTGTTACTATATCTATGTCCTCATTATGGTATCACTACAGTAAAACTTTTCATTGTAACAATTCTAATATATATACAGTGGTATTTCATTGTTTTAATTTTTGATATTATTAATGATGTTAAACATCTTTTTCCTATGCTCATTTGCTGACTATATTTTTAACAAAATAACTTCAGCTTTTTACTATTTTTATTGATTTTCTTAGTTTTGGCTTTAAAGAGATCTCTGTATATTTCAGATATGTCCTTCACCAGAAAGGGTTTCACAAATATTTATCCCCAGTTTGTGACTTGTCTCTTCATTCTCTTAATAGTGTCTTTTACCAAAAAAAAAAAAAGTTCTTAATTTTAGTAGATTTAAATTTAAGTTTTCCTTTTACATATCATAGATTTTTCTTCTAACTTTCCTCCAGAAATTTTATAGTGCTGAATTTTATATTTAGGTTAATAATTTTGAATTAATTTTCATGCAGGGACCTATCTCTAGCTACTCTCATTTAGCCCAATGATTGTCTTTTTTTTTTTTTTTTCTTTTTCAATGATCATGTGGTCGTATTTGTGCAAATCTATTTCTGGCCTATCTATTCTCTTCCATTAATTAATGTATTTATTCCTTCACCAGTAACTAAACTTCTTCACTAATGTAGGCTTGCAAGTCTTAAAATTAGGTAGTGAGGAAGGCAGAGGAAGGACCTCCCAGAGACTCCTGTGCCCCATCAGCTGGTTGTGACCGATTTAGGTTTCATGGTAAAAAGGAATCAAAGTTGCAAAGTAAATTTGATATGAGGCGATTATCCTAGATAGTGTGGGTGTGTCTAATGTTATTATGAGGGTCCTTGCAAGTGGAGGAGAGAAGGTCCATGTTAATAGAACACTCTGGGTATAATTGAGTGATTTCTCTTCTCTTTCCCCTGCCAGAGACATGAAGATTTTTTAGATACTTATGGTGAGAATATCATAAAGTTTTGGGAATGAAGGCCCATGAAAAAGTGTGAGAAGACTTCTACAACTCTAGTCCCCTGTAATTCTTCACCCTCACGCTAGTCCGTAATCAGGGTCCAGCAATTTGTTAACATTACCTTTTAAGTGTCCTACCTAGTTTTATCTCTAGGCAAGTATTTTTTTGACTGTAACACTCCAGGGTCACCTGTCTCCAAATTTTAGCGGCTTGTGTCAGTTGCCCTGCAATTTTGATTCTCTGATGCATCCCAGAAATGCTGCTGATGTTCAGTTAGTATAGTCCTTTCTTGTGAGGATTGTATTGATGACAATACTGGAGCTGAAACTATCTCAGTCTTATTTTTCAGCTACAAAGCAAATTGCCATCTTTATATTGCTGTAGAAAACTGTTCTTGATTTGATAACTTTCACATCCAGATGATGGTTGCTTTTTAAAAGACAGAAACACATAATGGATCCCTTTACAGTTCAGATAAGGGACGATAAATCTTTGTTGTAAGATCACATTACAGATTTTAGCTGATATGACTAAACATATGTTTGCATTTTATGCCAGTAAACAACATTTGGTTTACAAAATAGTTTGTCTATTTTTTTGTATAAGGGAAAGTGAATGTCACGTTGAATTTGTTATTTCTGAAATTCCTCCTCTGACGTGAGGAATTTCAGAACACATCACAGTCTTAGGTGATGTGTTGTCACCCTGTATCTAGTCATATTCTTTGAATCTTGCCACCTGCCAATGTACTATACAGTGTGCAACTAGTAACTTGAATCTTACTTTGCTTAGTTTAAGAAAGGCAGGCGAAAGCAATATCTTGTTCACTATTGGAGGGGTTGGAGTTGTAGCTTATTACTTGCCTAGTATACGTGTGACTCTGGGTTTGAACCTTCTCACTGTAATCAATTAATCAATCAACCAATATAATTTAAAAATTTGCTTACCAAATACTATTCCTGATTTTCTGAGCCAGGGGACCAGAATCATATATTATATATTTAGGCATGATGAAAACTTTGTCTCTTGAAGGTTAATTAACAGTGAAAAAAAATATAAATACAGGAATAGTTATTCTGTGTTTCAGTTTTCTAAACACCCTTTCTTTCTGCTAGCTCAGGGTAGGTTCGACTTCCTTAGCTGTCTTCATGCAGGAGCGCTGCCAACTCCCTGATGGACGAGCCCTCTTTGAAGGTTGCCTTCCCCCATAGAAGTCAAGCCCACTGGTGCGGTGAGGGTATGCCTTCTCCATGTGCAGCCCCTGCCTTTGTGAAGGAAGTATGATTAGGTTACAAAAAATATCACGTGGCTTTGCAACTTTCTACTGCTCATCCTTTCGTCTTTCCTGTGTTAAATCCTAGCTCTTCTCCACTAAGCCCGAAACAAATGCCTCTTACTCTGAACAGACCCCTCATTTACCCTGTTTTCTTCTTTGCATCTGGGAATAGAAAGCTCTTCTGGAGAGTTAAACCATTCTGCCTGCATCACCAAAACAGCGTGTGTCCTCTAATGTTTCCTTGGGTTCAGTCCAGGGCACTGTTTACAATTAGAAAGAGAAGTCAAATATCAGAAGCTGAACCCCTTCAATGTTACTACATACTCTCTTGGGAACAATTCTGGCTTTGCAACTCTTCAACTATTTCCTCCTCCTACAAGTGTCTTCAGATGTTCAAGATAAGGTATTCACATCTCATGGAAGTGTTTGCTAAATTTTTTGTAGGGTCAAAGAAAAGAACAAAATTATGCCAGAGTTCTTGTTGTGCTCTTAAATTTTATAATTACTACAAAAGCCTTCGTGAAAATGGAGCTATTGAGAATCTATTTGTGATTGTTCATCTTATTTTATTACTTAAGAAAACTGATTGTTCACCTTAACAAAACTTAATTATTGCATGAATTTTCCAAGTAATTAGTGTTACAGACTATAGCAAGTTTTAGTATGCATGCTCCAAAGTGAGTACCAGAATATAGCAAGTTTTGTTAATTCTATTGCAGCAGAGATATTGGCGTTTGAAGAACTGAAACTCTTTTACCATTCTTTTCTATGTAAGACTTTAGGGGCATAATGAACAAAGATTTGTCACATGGAAAGTAGAAAAGCCACATGATGACCCTTTGTTTTACAGCTGTTGGGTATTTAACTCTCAGATAGGTCTAAAAGTGTAGGAAAACTTCTTGGGTATCTGCCCCTTGGACTTCAATTTTTATTCCTCCATAGCCTGTAACAGATGCTAAGTATGACTTTTACCATCCATCTCCCTTCTTTACTTTCTGAACCAAAGGACAGGAGAGTCAGTAATTACTTAGGCACTGAAGAAAATACTCAGTCCCTTTCCTCATGGAGGAGATCAGCAAGTAGACAGTAAAAATTCAGTATTTTTTAGTAAAAAGAAGTGGCATTCATTAAGGCCCAGAGAAGAAAGTAAAATCAGAGTAAAACAAATTCTATGCCCAGAAATCTTGGAACACAGACCACAAAAGACCTGAAGTGGAGTGATAGGTACGAGCAGATGGACTCTGGGAACAAGAGAGAGGGACCCAGAGTCGGAAATCTCTTTCTCCTGCTCACTTTGTCAAGCCAGAAACCTGAGGCCTATTTCCCACAATCTTTTTCTCCAGTCTTATTGTATGGTTTGTTTTTGCAAACTAGTCATGTTAGGCATTTTATATTTTTTTTATTTTAAAACATTTTATATTATATCAAGAATTTTTCAAACTGACAATATGGGAAAACTTCAAGGGATTAAAATGGGCAAAATTCTTGATGTGGAAGAATTAACAGGGCTGAGGGTCGTCTCTAATGATGGAAGCCACCAGGTGAGACAGGAGGCCCAGCAAGATGTAGAAAAATTCATAAAAAAATTAACATATAGGTCAGTGTAACATATCACCGTGTAATCTTTTCTTAACATTTATCCTCTTGTACTTTTATGTTAGTGGGAGAGTGGAAGAGTAAGAAGAAAACTGGGATTTTAAAATCCTAAATTCTGATAAGTCCTATTAAAATGAAGATGACAGTAGCTAATAATGCATAAGAATAGTCTTCTACAATATATTGAAAAAATTTCAGAGTTAAGATGACAATTTGGACTTTTGTCCTTATTGAGCACCAAAGAGAATACTTATACATTATTAAGAGTAAAAAAACCTAAAAGAAATTTTGGCATTTATCAAAACTGTTCAGATGTCCTAAATTTAACAAATCGACTTCACTAAGTAGAAATACGGTTGAAGAATATATGGGGCAGGAGATTTAGCTCAGTGGTTAGAGTGCTTGCCTTGCAAGCATAAGGCCCTGAGTTCGATCCCCAGTACCAAAATATATATATATATATATATATATATATATATATATATATATATATATATATATATATATAGGGCATATGCTAGAGAAGGATTTATTAAGCCTGGCATAGGTAACATTTGGGACTAGGTAATTTTTCACGATAGCTGTTATTCCATTAATTGTAAAATGATTAGCAGTACCTCTGGCCCTCTACTCATCAAATGCCAATATCTCTTTATTCCTCCAAATCATAAAATTCAACAATGTCCCCCTATATGGTCAGAAGTCCCTTGGGGGACAACAGCATCTCCAAGCTGAGAGTTCCTATGTTAGACTCTATTGGAACTTGAAATGTGTGAGGACCTCTTTGCCCCGGGACACATACGTCTGATGGGGACTTGCTAAAAATGAATCTTAGTTCACTTAATTCAAGCAATGCTGTGATTAGTATAGGAAAAGAAACCTCAGAAAAACTTTATAAGAATACCCAGTACAAGAATCCCAGTGAAGGAAGTAGCGATCAATATTTTAAATATTCTATAGAGGGAATGAAATGTGATTTTAGACTTAAAGATGAGTAGACAAAAATGTATAAAGGAACTGCAAAGAAATAACACACATGAAGTCTGGGAAACACAGAAATAAGTGTAGGAGAAATAATTAAATCCATTAAAGTCAGCCAGTTTTAATTTAAGAGATAGATTAGGAGGTTGGAAAGACAGAGTGAGGGTATATATTGACAAAATAAATTTCAATGCTAAAAAGAGAATCTGGACTTTTGGTCCTTATCAAGCACCAAAGGAAGTACTCATTGATATGTTAGAGTACATTGGCACAATCTTTATTTTAGTATGTAATTTTTAAGCTTTAAAAATATTTAAAAACAATATTGCAATAGAACAGCATTCTACCATCTGTTACTTAACAACATGAAAGCCGTATCCCAGTTTGGTGATGGTTTATCAGATTACAGAAAATGCATCTCTAAAAAAATGGATAATTTCATTAATGTTAACCTCATAAGTAATCTAATTCCTGAAGATGGATTCCCTGCTTTTCTAATGAAAATATGTCTACTTTAAACAACAAAGGTCGAGAATTATCTACAAGATGCTTATAACATGTTGTAACAAGTAAACTAAAACATCAATAAAAATTGAAATAAAACCTCTGATTGCATTAAACTGGGCAGAAATAGTTGGAGGTGTGAATTCAGCCAACAACTAGAACAGAGAACTACTTGGATCCTTTCAGCAAAGACTCCAAAGCTGAATTTGCATAGATGCTACTTTGGTTGTATGCATTACTTGAATTTGGATAATAGTTTGATAATCAAGTAATCAGAAAAATGTATTCAGCATGTTTTGGGTCTTTAAAAAGTCTAGTGAAGCATTTTTGTTGATGAAGAGTAATCACAAATGAGCTCAAATAAGTATTCTTTTGTCTTAATATTGGTGACAATGGTATATGAACAAAACATTCATTATTAAAGAAAAGATGCACTACATATGAATTGAAATGTTTCACCTCTAATATGCATACCTGCACATCAAAAAAAAGAAGTTATACTTATTTTTCCTTTTACTATTGTACTTTATCACAATTCAATTTTTGATATATCCTAATATGTGGAGATGTAAAATAACCAAGTAAAAACTAAATACGGACAATGTTGGTCAACGATGAATGGGATGGAAACAAGAGTAGTCGTAGGGCGCACTATGATGGGGTGAGAAGAACTGAGGCTTCAGCCTACTCAAGGCTCTACTACAGCACAGGCCCGAGGAAGGAAGGGTGTCGTCTGCATGAGTAAATGATGGTAGAGTTTCCCAGATAAAATCACAGATGCAAAGGACAATGTATTGTTGTATTTGAAGAACAGCAAAGAGGTCACAGAAGTTTTCATTTCTTTGTCTCTGTCATGCCCAAAGTGATGACCTTGTGGAAGTGGCTTAATAAATATTAGTTGAATCAATCAATCCAGCCTGCTAGAACAGAGGATGAAGGGAAAAGCATAAGAGATTGAGCAGAGATGTTCCAGAAGCATCTCGTGGGTGCTTCTAAAAATGAAAGCTCTTAGTCTGAGATGAATGCAAAGTCATTACAAGATTTAGGGAAGAGAAATGAAATAAGATGAGACTTTTAATAAGAACTCCTAATGTTGTATTTAAGGTGTAACTTGCAGGATTTGTTAACAACTTTATGGGTGTGATTTAAAAACAAAAAGAAGGGTCAAAGAGGACCCTAAAGTGAGAAGGGAGTCACATCTACTGAGATGGAGAAGTATGTGGAAAAGATAGGTGGGAAAGAGCTATAGAATGAGGAATTCGAAGAAATGTTAAATTTAACGTGTGCATTAGATATCTGTGGAGAGAAGCTGCGTGAACAATTGGAAAGCGAATGCTGTTGATCAGGCAGAGATCTAGACTTAAGAGTGCTTGATCCAGATGGTGTTTACAGCCGCAGGATCACGCAGTGATGGGAGCAGGGTACTGTCACCAATTGAGGCACACTTCCTTTCGGAAGATAGGAGGTGAGAAGGGATCCACGAGCAAAACTAGGAAGGATGACCAATAAAGGAGAAGATAATTAAGGGGAGAACATGAGCAGGATCTTGTAATAAGGAGAAAGTGCAGAAGCAAACAGATTAATAAGATGAGAACTAGTAATCCAATTGAGAATTGAGATGACAGATTTTAGTGATTTTGACAGCTGTTTTATTGCACTGGTATGCAAAAAATAACCCTAATTAGGGACACTTTAATATAGATTGCGAGGAATTATAAATAGCAAGTATAAGCAAATCTTTTGATAAATTTTATTTTAATGTTAACAGTGATTTTTGAGTCATACCTGGAGAGGTATGTTTGCCCAAGATTTTTGCTTGTTAACGTGGATAATATCACATTATGTTTTACGAGGATCCTGAAAATAATTCAGTGAAGTAGAAAATTTAATATTATAGAATGAATAAGGAGTGAATTGCTAAAGCTCGGTACTTGTGTGGATGAGAACTGGTACGCCCAAATGTAAATGAGTGATCTGTCCATAATAACATGTAAACGAGTGATCTGGCCATAATAACAGAAGAGAAAGCTGAGAGAGAACACAGGCAGACTGATAATGAGTGACCCGCGTGTGGATAAATCATTTCTGTTCTGTTTTCTCAGTGAGCCAGAAGGCAAGATCTCCCACAGGACATAAGAACAAGGGAAGAGGTGCTAGAGCTTGAAGAGAGATGGAGTTTGTAAAATCGTGGTCTAAGAACGGGGGCGTGTGTTAGAATATCTAGCTAACGCTTACAGCTCGGATGGGAGGGCAGCCATTATTGTAAGTGAGACCTGTGGGCATAGTTATGCAATGCTTTCCCAACAGGCTCACCTGCCTGGTATGAACATGGAGGAAAAGGACAGCTGGGGACACCTGGGATTGGAGTGAGGACTTGTGAATAAATAATGGGCTCTCTATGAACATACATTTACACAGAAACACTGTCAAACTAGAAGCCCCCAGTCACATGCAGGAAAAAAGAAAAACATAACAATGACAGTCTACTCTCTAAAGATTGACAAAAACAAAATTAACCGCTCTGGTTTGCGCTCTAAAATGTCAAATTATCCGGTGGAAAACGGTGCACACTTTCTGTCTGCGCATGTGCTGATGAGGTTCACAGGATCCAAGGTGAGCACAGGTTAAAGATCCAGCTCTTCGCCGCTCTCTCTTCCGACACATCTTCACCGCCCTCATGAAAACCCCTTGCTTGTTCACCCGTGATGGGGAAGAGTGTGTGGGCTCCGGTCAGCATCGTCAGACGTAACGCACACCTTCGCACGCGAGAGCCACAGCTCCTTCCAGGGGAGACGCGCTGTTTCCGCCACGGAGAAGGGCGGGCGGAGCGCGTCTCTTCACTGGGGACAGCGCGCTGTTGACACAGCGCTTACGGTAAGGCGTTTCTTATCTCCAATAGCTATTTTGGCAAAATGGAATGAAGTCCTCATTAAAATGCATACATTAAAAAAAAAAAAAAAGAGGACTAAACCTGAGCAATAAACAAACACAAATAATAAAAATAAAAGTGACCTTTCCGCAGTTGTTTCTTACTGACTAGTAAATACGCCTTTTCCTGAAGATTTCGATGGTTTCTTTTCAGTAACGTGAGCCTGGCAGGAACCTGGCAGCCACTCTTCTCTTCTGGGACAAATACTCTCTTGGGAAGAAACATAGCGTTTGCCGGTAGGAATGTACTTTGGAAAGATTTCTTTTAATAGGAGGCTTTTCAAATGTATTGTAGGCAATTGGGATATTTTAAAGCAGAATGCTTTGTTATTGCTTTCATTGCACATGTAGTATCAAAAAGAAAAAGAAAAAAAAAAGAAACATGCAGCAATGAGGTAAATGAAATTTAAAGTGAATTATGTTGTCCAAGTCCGTGCTTTTTAGTACCAAAAAAAAAAAAAAAATGAAGATCTAGCCATATTCGTAGTCCATCTTGACCATTTTCAGGTAAAAATTTATTTTGATGAGTGAGTTGGGTAATCTGCACTTCTACAACTGGCATCCAAAAAAAGACTCCAGTGTTCTTGTATCATTGGAAGACTCGAGTTATCCAAGCTTACCATTAAGTGGTACTGTCTATTTCTATGAGATCAACATATTAAATTCCACAAATGAGTGACATCATAAAGACATCTCCACATGTTATTGCCTGATTGAGTCAGAAAAAGTGACAACATGCAATTTCCAAAATCAGTACTTAAAGCATTTTTAAAAATAATTAATAAGACCTAATAATTGTGAAGCATTTACAATGTACTAATGTGCTGAGCACTTTTAATTCACCTCACAACCCAATGATATATTTATTACTGTTTGCCTACTGTAATTCAAGCACACGAGGTCAAGTGACTTATCCAAGATCACCTAGTTAGGAAGTTTGATTAGGCCTTCGCATCCCGATGACTTGATTCTAGACCTCACATACAGGATAGAATAGTCAGCAGAAGCATCAGCAGCAAGCATTCATCAGATGCTATTGGACTCCATTGTGTGCTCCTACTATGTAAGGGGGCTAAAAAGAGGTAAGAAACCAAAGTTGTCCAATAAACTTACAAACTAGTTAAGAAGAAAAGAAAGAAAAAAAATGACAAATCACAATGGTAAGTGTATATAATTCAAACTGGATCTGGTTTTTTATAAACTACAACAATTATGGCATTATAGTCGCCCCCCGCCTTTGGAAGACCCAATAGTGGAAATGGAACTTTTAACAGATTAAGATTTATATATGTGGAAGAAAGAGGAGAGGATTTTCTAGTGATGGTATTTATTTTTGTCAGGTTGAGCATTTAATCCTAGAAAACAACAAGTGTATGGAAAATCCTCATCATTTTTTTTTTTTGAAAAAACTTACTTCAGAATCACCCTTCCTCATAAGACCTGAATAATACTCGTGTATGCCCTATAACAAGGGCAGACAGAGATCCTCTACATTTCCATCCTTTGCTTTATAAGTGATTAGCTGAGCTCTTAATATCCACTCACCATTCTGGACAAATGCTCAGTAATTTGACTTCACTTTGTCCTCTGAGCTTTGAAGAAATTGCCTACATCCTGGTTAGAGATTTCTACTGCAGCTGTCCCTTTTCCATTCTCGTAATAGCCTTCAAAGAATTCACCTTACCTAATTCCAGACTAGTTTTTATTTGGTGCTAGGAAATGAACACTGTGAGTGCGTGTGTGCACACATACACATGTGCAAACACATACACATACACAAACACACAAATAAAGTCTTTTTTATTTATAAAACAGTGAGGACTAAGCAAAGCCTAAGCAAAGCTGAAATACACGTTTTACAGAGTCCAGGACAATACTGCGTGATCAGCCTGAAATAGCATAAGAGTTTTATTTGTTGTTAAATCATCATAACCAACAGCTCTGTCATCTATAATGTACTGAGTTTTTACACTGTGCTGAGTGCTTTATGTGCTTATGAAAGGTGACAGAATATGCTACCCCAAATATGCAGCTTTAACACAAGGATTACTTTGAGCTAAAGGCACTTGAAAAATAGCAGATGCGAGAAAGGAGCTGTGATCTATCGTTTTCTGTGCTGAAAATTAACACAAGGATACAAGCCTTAGGAAAAATGTAGAGGGCCTCATGGGAGAATCTTGGGGGATTTGTTCTGGCTCAGTGATAGTAATGTGCTTGACTGCAGAATTCCAGAGAACTGGAACAGCATTTGGAAGTCAAAGTGTCTGTGAAAATATAAATTCTTTATTTTGAAAATATAGGCAGGGCTTTGAAAGGGCTTTCTGAAATGGTGAAAAGTTTACGTTATGCAAATTTTAAATAAATATAGGCATAAGATGCTGCAAGTAAGTGGTAGGTATTCAATAAATAATAAAATTTTGCTTTATCATTTTAGGTGTGCATATGCTCTACTGCAAGTAGAGTTTTAATGGATATCATTAATTTATTGGAAGCTTTCTAATTTCCAAGGATCCATATGAAATAATAAGAAGCAGAAACATGAAAATTATTTAACGTATAACTATTGTCAGAAGAGTTAGGAGTTGTAAATTTTGCCCTCGTTGGGGAAAAAAAAAAAACATAAAATGAACTAAAGAAAAACCACCTAATAACAAACTTATTTCTGTTAGTATATTTAAAATGCTGAGTGATTACAGAATTTTTGAAATTTTTGTATTATTCAATCCAAGTTCTAAATGTGCTTCACTGTGTGTTAGATATGCCTTTTCTTTAACAGAGAATACAACTGCAAATTTTAATTATCCCTGAACACCATTAACGAAGCAGAGGAGAAAAAACATAACCAATCGTAGCTTTTCTATCATAACAGAATGTACTTTACACCACTGTACACAGAAACATGACAAGACTTCACATGACCAATTAGAGATATAATTATATTTCACTTTTATGACATTTATTATGTGGTTATCTGGTCCTAAAAGCAACACCAAATATGATGCACTCTTATTTTTTGAAGAAATTTAACATGAAATCACATAGTAAAATGCTATCAAATGCATTTGAAAAATTACTTTTAGGCACAGAAAAAAATAATCGCAGTTGAGTGATGAGACATTTTAAAAAGGTTATGGTCTTAACTGTACATAACAAACCAATTCTGCAAACTGCCAGTCAAGAAAAAGATTTTTATAAACCTATAGAAAAAAATCTATAATTTCAAGAGATGGAAAAATTAATACCTTGTGCCTCTGTAAAATAATCACAATGGAAAGTTTCTACATGTTGCTGCTCCAAAATTATTCCTCTGAATTTAGAAGCTTTAAATATTAATCAGAAAATACTGTTATTTATTTGAGTTCAACTAAAATTAACTGAACTAGTGAGATGCAGGCATTGCATATTATCACGGTTAAGAACACAGACACCTCACTAAGGCTGATGATACCACACCGCTCACCAGCTGTGTGCCTGAGCAAGTCTTAGCAAATTCAGGGCCTTCGTCCATATGTCATTTCCCTCATCTGTCAAACACGGGTTGACGCTAAGAGCAACATAGCTTCTTTAAGACATTATGAAGATTATGGGTTAACATATGCAAATCATCTAGAATACTATCCAGACCACAGTATGTACCACGTAAATATCAGTTATTATCAATTTTTAGTATAGTAAAGAAAGACTTTCCTTAACAAGCTTGTAATGTAGCATGTATCAGACAAGTATGGAAAGCACCAAGGTGAAGTATTCTTATATACACTAAGTACTAAGATTGAAGTGGTTTCAGTGTGTCACACATCTTGCTTTACAGAGTGATAGACATCGGGGTAATCTAATTTAAATTACATTAAAATTTCTTGGTAAGTAAAATGTAAATATTAACTTCACCAAATTATATGCCAATTGGCAAATGCTCTTGATTGAACTTTAATTATCAACGTTACCTGAAATAGTATTTCATTGTCGTAGCTATTTTCCCCTTAGCACATTCTTTGGGTACGACTTGAGTACGACTGAAATCTCTTCTTGCAAAGCTCTGGAGAGTCCCACATAGCATACCACTTGTACAGTGTGTTCAGCCAACAGCAAGCCGTTGCTACATATCCAATTAAAAACAGAGGCACATCAAAAATGAAGGCGGTTCACTGCTTTCGAATGGGAAAAAATGTACTTTAATTACTGCTTCCGTCCATCAACACAATTTTTTTTTTCAGTCTAGTACAGAACAATGTCAACAGTATTTAATGTTGGAAATGAAATCCGTGAAAGTCATATTATCTAAATGATATTTTCCAAGTGTGTTTTATTAAGTTTGTAATAGTGCTAGATACAAACTAGCTCCAAAACTTCCAGACATTTTAACTTCATAGAGCAGCTGGTTAGATATTTAGGAGAAAAAGAACTAGCTCCTGGGTAAACATAACTGCAATTTGTCTTCAATTTCTTTGAAAATTAAGACTCTATTGTTGTTATTAATTAAAATATAAAATTGGCTGGAAATGAGCATGCACAAGGCCCCGAGTTTGATCCTCAGCACAGTAAAAAAAAAAAAAAAAAGTACAAATCATAGGTGCTATTCTTGTCACATATTCTCTTTATAAATATTTTATCATCGAATAATTTATTTTTTTTACTTTTAATTGTTTATCTTCGTGTTTGTGCTGTAGTACTCTTTCACTGCGAATACAATCGGTTCAGGCTGTGTTTGTTAGGGTCTGCCCACACTCAGGACTGCCCCGGAGGCTTGACACCTATCGCTTATGCATTAGAAGAAGTCTGTGTGGAATGCAGCAAATATATACTTCTATATACACCTTGAAATTAAGTGGAAGCCAGAATCATGTCCTAAAACTCAAGCCAGCAAAGATCTAAATAATGCCCTTTTACAAATATAAAAGTGAATTTAAAAAATAGTTGTTAAAGTATCATGACAGATCTAGCTAGCAAACAATTGAAGCAGCAAGGAAATGTAGGCTCCGCTCTGAGGGGACACAGCTGGACTGAATTTGTGAATGGTGCCTTCTGACTCTCAGATGGGACAAAGCAGGTGTGCTTGGGGTTACAAAGGGAAAAGGTAAACAGTAATGGAGACAACACTCTAGACAGAAAATTTATCATTTTCCATTTCCTGTAAGTATAAATATCACTGAAGTTAAGGCTCTTTGTAATTTAGAACTCTTAGAAGTAGATTTAATTCATAATGAATAGCTTCTCAATGTCCCAATGTATCACTTTGAAAAGAAATACTAGTGGGAACAAATGGAATTTTAGAAATAGAATTATCTTTATTTTCCAACAAATAGAGCCAGTACATGACTATGCGTACCATCACTGTGTGTCTTCCACAAAAGCTTTGAAGAATGATGGAGTTTTTGAGAAGGAAACTAAAAAATAAAACAAAGTTCTCTCCAGAGTGGAGGTAGAGAGTTGAGAAAAAATAAAAAAAATCCTCCTTAATGAAGTCTAAATCCAAAAAAATCTAAACTCATTAGTTGTAATTACACAACTTTAAGCCTAAAAAGATTACACTTTGGTGATTTTATATTTTCCCAAATACTATATTTACATATAATATTTCTGTAGATAATTATACGTTTCTCTCTATATCCATCTTTTTACTTAAAAGAAATACGATAAAGCAAAGAGGTAATATTTTTGGAAATCAAAACAGATATACAGTATGTTTCTTCCTCATTTAATTTTCTGAATATCATCTATATTCTTTATACATACATTACATTGAATACTAATTTAATATGCCAGGTAGTATACTAAATGCTCATAACATTACTGTTCAATTTTTCTGGCAATTCTAAGAGATAAATACTATCATTATATCCGTTTTAAAGCATGGTAATGTAGATTAGGAAACATGCTTAGAACATGTCACCTGGGCCCTAAATGATCCAGCCAGGATCCAGAACAGGCAGCCTAACATCGGAGTCCTCATGCTTTGCATTGAACGACTCTGTCTTTTGAAACACAAAAGAAAGCCTTCGGATCTGTAGGCTTCTTATCCTGTGGAGCCCGGAAGCCTGAGTTTAAATACAATTCTGCCATTTGTGTATTTATTATAATTCGTACAATGGGATTCCAAATTAAGTATTGCTTCTCTGTATATTTTTACAGCTAAACTGAGGTTGAGAGAAGTTAAGAAATTAATTTGTCTAAAAGAACCGTACCAGTAAGTAGCAAAACCAATACCAACATGACTTGCCTTGACTTCAAAGCCCATGTTCTTTCCAATACATTATGCTCTCATTCCATTCTTAAACTTTCCAGTAATACGGCAGGATAGTCCCGTCAGCTACAGCATTACAAACAATGGGACAGTTATGTGACAGGCCTGAATTTGCCTACTTGTTAAGTGTCAGAATAAGTTTGTAGACAAGGCTTGTTTGAATCTAATGTTCATTGCTTGTGATAGGCCATTGTCACAGAACAATACTGTGATCAAGCTGCCCATCATTTTGATACTTTCGACACACTAAGAAGATATGAATCTTAAATTTTGCTATATGATCCTCTTTGGAGATAGATAAATCGCAAACATACACTACCATTTTATGGCAGTCATTTTTTCCACTAATCCTGGTCCAGATAATATTTGGAAAACATGAAAGACTTAGAAATGTGATAGTCAGAGAAGATGATACTGCTATCTATCTACATAATTTAGAATTTTTTGAAGGATTCATTTCCATAATTTCAATGATTAAAATATATATTTTGTTTATACACTTTATTTCACCAACTAATTAAGGAATCTTTAGAATGTTGTTTCATATATTAATAGATGCTTTCTAAAATATACATTCTTCATGTATTTTATTTTTCAGTGCTGGTGATCAAACCTGGAGTTGTGCATACTAAGCACTCTATCACTGAGTTATACCCACCATCATAGAATATATCCTTAATGAAAGTGAGATCAGTGGTGATTAAAAGTCATTTTTCATTTAGATTTTGTATTTTACGTGACACTAACAGCAAACACAACAGCAAACACACTCAGAATCCTTGAGGGGGATGTATTTGCAAACAACTAATTGCCAAGACCTGGGAAAGAGGTTTGGAAAATGTAAGGGCTGGAGTGTATATCCACATCCCTTAGTACCCCTAGTTCTCAGTGGATGAGGAAAGGAAGACGTTGTTAAAACAGGAAAGGATTAAGAGATGTGTAGAAAAAAAAAAAAAAGAGATGTGTAGAAAAAGCCAGTCTAATGGCTTCTTTCACTAGATACAGCTGCCTGAAACAAATATAAAAAGTGAGGAAGAAGCAAATTAAGGACCTTCTCATCCTCCCCTGGCCTACAATTTTGTTTGAGTGCCTCCCAGCTCCCTAATCCAACTGGAAGTGACAGGGTCTGGGGAGCAGTGGGCGTTAAGGACATAATCAGTCTTCCAGGTCAGACAGCAGGGTGGAGGGGGACAGCATGCAGGTCCGGAGGGGCAAATGAAAATCTCCAACATAGAAATTAGCACTCAAGTTAACTAATACTGTACCTATGCTTTTTCTTTGTAAAATCAAGCAGGGTATTTACATATGCTGTTACTGTATTTCACAGCTTTAGAATTGCAAAGATTGCAATTAATAATGGCTAATTGTATACACATATCTCCCCATAAAAAAACAAAAGGGGAGAGAAGAGTTGTTTAAAAAAAAAAAAACTCAAAGGACTGAATATCTCTCAATTTAATCATTAATTGAATGGATGTTAGTGTACTTGTTACAGTGCATGAGGCAGTATTCAGAAAACACAAAATATTGTTTCCAGGAAGAAAGCATCAGATTAAATTATGTCATCTGGAAAATATAAACTTGTTTTCAATGGAATCTTTTGTTAAGAAATTATAACTATATAGTATTTAGATAAATATGAATATTCGGTTGCATAAGAAAATGTCTTTTCTGAATAACTGACAATCAGTACATAACAGTCACCTTAGTGGGCGCTTGACATATATTATTTAAAGTGTAAGAGCAGTGAGTATGTTTTACACTCTAAGAATGTTGAAGCTATATTACCAAGTGTGCTTTTTCAGATAAGAATATTAAAATATTTCAGAAACATAACTATGAGTTCTTAAACAGGGATTTAAATGTTAGCCATTTTCTATTCCATTTTGTACATTCTTTCTGACTCTGGCATACCCATAAATATGTTTATTGCCTGTAAAGCAACGACTTCCTTGTTGGTATCCAGTGTAGTATCCCTGCTTATGTCACAGGTTCTGGAAGTACAAGATGATCAAAATCAGTAGTGCTGCTTTCTAGCAAATACTGTAAAATCACCTTCCTTCAACATCTCATTAATCATCTATCATTATTTATAGAATAAGCTTATAATTTGAACGTTACTCAAGCAGCCACTATCTCCTAATCACCTACATTTAATTAATTGCAACATTCATTATTTGATGTCCAATTTCTCTTTGCTAGCATTTTAAAATCCATACTTCCCAGTATTACTGGAATGACTTCATGAAATGCAAATGTGATCAGTTACTTTTCTGCTTAAAATCATTGAGCACCTTCATAACAGGTTAATACCAACAAAGGATGGCCATTATTTGAGGTTTTGCCAGTCAATTTCTCTTTTCCCAGTATTACTACCCTTTACTGTCCTCCAACAAATTCTTTATAGACACCACTTATTCCCTAGCCTTTTTCCAATGTTCAAAGCTATTATAATACCCATGTATTTTGATCACATTGTGCTTTTCCCACAGAATAGTTTTTGTCTTTGCATAATTATCACTCAGACCTGGCAAATACAAATCACACCTCAGTCAGAGCGTAGTCATTTTTACTGCCTGCATAATGTCCTCTGGGGTAGAGTGGATATTATGATTATGCATTGTTTTGTTGGGGTGAAAACACAACAATAGTGTTTTCAAAATTTTGCTCTAACAAAATACACTGTTGAAAAAGGACAGACAATTTTCCCTAAGTCAGAATATGTACTGTGTACTAATGTCACAGAACCTTTAATTTTTATTTGTCAGTTTCTTATACAGAAATGTTGAATTCTTTAAGATCATTGGTCTTAACTCTGTATTCCTAATGTCTAGTAAAGAAGGTTTTATGCATATATACATAGACATACACACACATTATACATATATAAGAATCACCGTCAGCATACTATTTTATTAGGATAATGTTCTAGTTTTATATATCTTTCTCTGTATTCCTGAATTTATCTTGATAATTGGCAATCGTTGTTTTTCGTTTTTGTTTTTGTTTTTATTTTGGTGCTGGGGATCGAACTCAGGGCCTTGTGCTTGCTAGGCAACCACTCTACCATTGAGCTAAATCCTTGACCCTTAATCATTGTTTTTAATACGGTAAAAGAAGTGTAAAATAAAAGATATTTTATACAGGAACACTGTATAAAATAAATGATTTGTTAACTAATAGTTTAAGTTCTAACCTCATATTGTTGCCTGGCAGATAAGCATAACAGGCAAAATAAAAGTACATCTGTTTCACTTCGCATCTTTTTCCTAAGATCTAGGTTTGTTTATAGTTTTATCATGTAATTCTTCCTTCACACTGAAATTACCACCTCAAAGGAATTAGACATTTGGGGGAGATATACATCCTTTATTGCTTTGCAAGCTGTAATAATTCTCTGCTAACTTTGGTCTATGCTGAAGTAAGATAAGAATTAAAACATAATTTGCATTATCCATATAAAATTTACATTAAAAACCAAAATGTGAGTTATTTGAGTCTTTTATGTTTGGAAACATTTAAAAATTAGGGCTACAGATATGAACACTCAGAAATTTATCTTTTTATCATAATTGTTTTCTAGTTAGACTTTTTTTTCACATCTGAATTTCTCTAACTATACACATGTTGAACTGACACAACTTTGGGTGATTTGATTTAAAGATAGAATTGTATGAACATTATGTTAATTAACTAAGATTCTTTTTTGGCCCATCTTTTTTCCAAGCTTATATTTTATTAAAACTAAAATTTGAAATCTCTGTTGTTATTCTGTTTTTCCCCCATCACAAAACAAGAGATAATCGTAACATCCACTTCACCCCAAAGGAAGAATTTCATAAGAAGAAATTCAGCAATCATACTTTCAATCTATGCTGTAAAGAAGACAAGAGATTGTAAAGGTCAAGTATTTCCGCAATTTTAAAAGAAAGAAGTATAGAGAGAATTTCCCGGAGTACGAAAACTTGAAATAGACTCTATTTTAACTTGCATGTTTAGACCTTCTAACATAGACTGTAAATTATTTTCAATCATCACATGGCCAGTAACAGAAAGCAGTAACTTGACTGATAAACCATCACGTAGTCCAGTTCAGAGCGTATGATAAGAGTCAAAGAGGCAAGTGAACATAGGCAATCAACCTGGGAAAGTTTTGGGGGAATAGTAATGATGCTTTTCCCAGAAATGACATGTTAGCATAGAAAGGGATGCAGGCTATGGCGGAGTACAGGATGTTAATTTCTGACACAGAGAAACGAAAGCAAGTCAAGTTTAATGGCCAATCCGATTTTTGACAGATTCCAAAACAGACTATTTCTCCCTCATCCTATCACATCTTTATTTGCAAAATGTTTCCTGAGCAAAATCCCCGAGTTGAGGTAGAAAATGAATGTGTACACACCTCCCTAAGCAACTGTTTGGAATTCCAGTGTTGGCACAAACAGAAAGGAAGAAATACTGTTGAGTGTAGAAGAAAAATTTTCAGTAGAAGCCTCACTTCTGACCTGCATGCTTGAGCCTCTTTTTTTTCCTCCAGTGTTACTCACAGTCCTACAAGCCCTGTATTCTCATGAAGTACTGTAGAAAGATTAACCTTCTTACATTATGACTTTAAAGATGCAAATATCTACTGGTGGTTTACAGATTGGGCGGGGCAGTCCTGAATCCCCATGATGGCTGGAGGGGTCATTCATCTCTGGACAGAAAATCCTCTAGGGAAAAGCCAGCAGCACACAATGTATGTTCCCAGGCAGTCTTCCACCCAGGTACTAAAAAGGCAGGTCAACTGCGCCAGATCAGCTGGGAAGTGGTTACAGGAGACAAAGCTTCGCCCTTCAGCCCCCCTAAGATTAAGCAGGATGAAATCTTGGCATGAGGGTTGGGGGTGTGAGGCAGACAAGAAGCACCTGACTCACTTTCCCCTGTAAACTGAAAGAAGGGGTGGCTGTCTGCCCCACCCCCTCACTTCCCTTTGCTTCTTCTCGCACCCCAGTGGACTAGGACAGTTTGCTTCAGTGTCCTTCCTGGCTATCTAGCAGTGTCTTTGTTGGCTATCAACCCATCATTCTCCACTCTAAGGAGAGAGCAACCAGACAGCAGCATGGTACCCCCATCACTACTTCAGACAATACTCTCACCTTTTAAAGAAGGGAGGGGCACCCTGGAGTGCCTAAAGCCAGGAAGGGAAGGATTAGGGCCCCTTATTTGCATACCCAGCATTTATAGCAAACTTTCAGCCTTGACCCTCACGGAAACATGTCTGTAAGCTGCTATATAAGCAGCAGTTCTGAGGTCTATAAGAGGCTTCCCACTGTGTACAGGGTGTAACACAGCACAGCCCCTGTTAAAATAGAGACTTGCTTTGGTGTTCCTTTAAGAAATGCAAGCATCTAAGTCAAAGCAGTGCGGAAAATCATGCTGAGTGCCTGCCTAGATTCAAATTTTATTTTTCCTATCTGTGCCTCAGTTTCCTTGTGAAGGAGGATACCAGAAATATCTTCATGGGTTGCTATGAGGGGAATATGAATAAAAACACATACAGAGTTAGAATAGTGCCTGCCACAGTGAGCCTAATGCCTAAATTTTGATCATATCATATATGTGTTATTTTATTATGATCTTTTAATACAGGATCATTTCTAAATATGAAGATAAATTCTATTTGTGAGCATCTATAGAATATTTAAAACTAACTTACAGTGTACATTTATGACTTAGAAAATGGTTGATAGAGACAATGCAGTGTAGTGGAGGTTAAAGTGTCCAAACTATAGTATATAGTGTCAGTATTACTACCTATAGGCTTATTGAGGGCAAGAAGTTTATAGTATCATATTACTTTAAGTAGATTCACCTGAATTGAGTCTACTTGCGTTTCATGGTAATTCTGTTCTCTGGTATTAGTGTGAAGTCTTGGAATTGACAATATTTACACTTTTTAAAATTTTCTATTTCACTTCCAATGAAATTATTTTATGTCTTTTCCCCTTTTCACAATTGTTTCCTTATTCAACCCTCCTTTTTTATTTTTTCATCCTTACTTTTAGTTCCCACACTCTTCCAACCCCAAAGTATCCAAGAACATCAATTTACTCCTGGGGTCAGATCTGTTTTTAACAGGAGAATGTGAAGAATATAAAGAAGTCAGTATATCACCAAATCAGACCGAAGTTAGCCTTGACATTCATAAGCTATACTTCTACTCCAAAAGAATCTTCTATGGTTATTAACTGATTCATATATCCATCTACTCTTTCATTTAATAAACCTACTCAATACCAAGTACTGTTTGAGGTTTTCAATATACATAATCTCACCTAGACCTCATAATAATTCTATCTATCTGTCTATTTATCCATCTATCATTTATCTAGCCACGATTAGCAGGAATATAATTATCAATTTTTATGTGTACATGAATAATCAGAGGCTTAGATGTCTTGAGTAACTATTCCAAGGAAGAAAGTGTTAGACACATTGTGTTGACTTTTTCCACAAATGGAAATACTATAATGTTAGCCAGAAAATAATCAGTAGTGGAGCTATCATTCACGCACTCATTCATTCATATGCACATCAATTTATTTATTCATTATGCAAAAGTTAATTGCGTGATGATCCCAGCACTAGGGAATAGAGGAAAGTCTGTTTTCAGGGAAACTGGCAGTATTATTTATCAGTTCTGATTTTAACTTTCCTTGTTCAGGAATGAAAATCCTCATGGTCTGACTGTTGGCAAAATTTTCATCCAGATACCATTCTTAAATGAAACCATTCTTAAAGTCTGGTTCAATGTTCCAGAAGTCATACATTCTACCATTTGAGAGAGATTGCCAAGTTTATTTTTGAATAAATTCTCCCTGAATTGTGACAAGCCTTTCACTGACATTCCCAGAGCTCTGAAAAAGTTTCATTTGACAACTTTTGTTAATGTGATTTTTTTCTTTTATTGAAAAAAAGTTTTGTGAGGTCCTTACTCTGCCTCTCCAGAGGGTTCAAACATCTTCTAGTATTCTGTTGTTATCCCATTGTTTGTGATAAAGTTCCATTTTTTTTTTTTTTTTTTTTT